>BTPG01000008.1:154848236-154868236 GCA_036245525.1 Semisulcospira habei
GACGGTGGATATGTTTGTTAGCCAGGTTTGTACCTTTTCAACATTTTTAGTAAAAATTAATTCTTTGCAGATAAACAGTAAAAAGCCTCGATTTCTGGAGAAAACCAGACTGTGACGATGACATAAATACAGAAACTTTGTCACCACGCAGACACTGACGCAATACTCGCGCACGCGCGCGCGCGCACACGCACACACACACACACACACACACACACACACACACACACACACACACACACACTCACACAAACTGGCCTGCGCTGCAAGCGGGGAAAAATGGTAGGCTCGCTGCACAAAGAGTAAAAAAATGAAGATGAGATGTCTGTTACGAAGCAGATAAATCGTGCATGAAAGGTTTCAAGAGAAGGAAAGAAGCTCCAAGTGAATGACGGCTGTCAAACCCAGTGTCTGATTTGACCTCAGAAACTCTTCACGTATAAAACACTTTCCAAATAATCTTTCTCGAATGACGAGCAACAACAGCAACAACAACAACAACAACAACAACAACAACAACAAAAGACAGAAAACCAACACTTTTGGAGTCATCGGAAATACTTTAGTGTTCCGATGATTAAGAAAAAGTGGCATTTCTTTTGCTCGTCAGTATACAAAGTGAAAAAGCAAACAACAACAACAAACAAACAAACAAACACAAACAAACAAAAACACTTTTGGGCTCATCGGAAACATTGTAATATTTCCGATGATTCCAAAATGTCACATTTCTTTTGCTCGTCAGTATACAAAGATAAACAAGCCTTGAATTAAAAATGAATCTTTTATTCCATATTTTCTCGTTTTGAGTTACATAGTGTTGATAGATACAGGAAAATGTGTTTTTTATGCAGTGTGCACTTAGTGTGAGGTAGTCAGACCAGAATGTAATAGACCGCAGGTTCATGGCCCCAGCAACCACTCATTTGCAAAAAATGGTAAATGAGTGAGTAAGTAAATTATATATCATTTTTCACAAATGATCTCATCACCGCGATGAAGCATTCAGCGGCGTAAATTGACCGGATAATCATTTGTACGTACACTACCGCTATTCTTTTCTTGATGAGAATGCTGCCGATTGATCAAGGCAGTCTACACTTACCCAAGATTTTCATGAACAGGGCTCGGTTGCACTAGTGAGCTCAGGCCTGCGCCAGCCACTAAGCAAGGCAATCCGCTACAGCGGAGCGCCTTGCTTAGTGGCTGGCGCAGGACTGAACGCACTCTGCCGAGTACTGAGCAGGACATTCTACTGAATGGAGCCTCCGCAGTTAATCAGGGGCTTCATTATTTCATGAGGCGCTGGTTGTGAACCTCTGGAATCGACGGAGGCGTGCTTGTATACGGAGTGCTGGTCTGTGATTTTAGACCTTACGACCAGAGGCCATAAGGCTCCAAATCACAGACCCGAACACGGTATATGTCAACCAACTGAGCCGAGCTATAAAGACTTTTTTTGTATTGCTTGGATAGCGCAGCCTGTGGAACAGATTACATTTCGATTTCATGAGGTTCCGGTTGTTAAGTGCGCAATCGATGGCAAAGGTCTAGCACTCGCATGGGAAACTAGCTCAGCCGGGCTCTAAGGACATTTTAAAGACATTATTTTTGTACGCGCCCCCCCCCCCCCCCCCACCCCTACTTTCTTCTTGGATAGTTTATTCTGTTAAACAGACTACACCGTTTAACTCTTTGTCGAATTCGAATTTATTCACTTTAGATACTGGACATTTCTTTTCTATCTTCTTGGATAGCTAAGTTATTTTGTTAAACAGGTTACACATTTCAAATCTTCGCCCAGTTCGAATTTGTTCACTTCAGATACTGGACATCACATCGTGCGCTGTTCAGTCATTCAACAGCGAAGAAGTCTTACCATTAAACGGAACGGATGTCGATTCAAATTCAAGGTCTTGCGTATTGTTAAGGGTATACAGGAGTGGCCGATCGTTTTTCGGAGTTGTATTCGTGTTGTGCTGGCGGCTGTGGGTTATTCGCCTGCAGACGAGTGATAGGTAAGGAATCACTTTGTTCAGCTAATTTCTACTCCGCAGACAATGTCCAGCCAGTTTAGTAAGTGATAAAATTAACTCATTCTACCCCAGACACACCAGAGCAATACTATGAATCGACCATGATAGTTCAAGGGTGATGCCAGAATAGCTTGGCGCCTATGGGCGCCAAGCTATTCTGGCATCACCCTTGAACTATCATGGTCGATCTGTGTCCTGCACTCCAATACAGTCTTCAGAGGACAATGGCAAAATTTGGGGATTTCGGTGTTGGGGTAGAATGAGTTAACCCCGTCACTGCCAGTTGTCGTAGATTATGTTTCTGAAATTTGTACTGATTAATTCAACGCCAAAGAGCCCCAGCCATCATGGATACAAACTGGTGTCTGCAAGAGGCATAGATCCTCATGAGCCCGCGCAACTGCGGGGGCTTATGAAGATCTATGTTTCGTGCAGTTAGATCACTGCACACTTTTAAAAGGCAGAGAAGGAGTTTAAAGCCCAACTTCCATTCACACCTTTCCCTGAAAAAGACGCACACGTGTAAAACAGCTGCCCATGCACATACACAAGCGGGCGACCGCCTTGCGTGTAGCTTGTTCTTCGCAACAACAACAAACATCCCCTCAGGTCATGAAAGGCTTGATTATATTAGCTGGATGTCCGCGACAGGGGAAATTAGGCAACATTTCGTGCCCAGTACCGGCAGGTCGTGTTCGGTCAGGCTTGAGGCGATGTTCAACGTGGACTGGTCTGGAGCACAATTTGCAATGTGCAAAAGTTACTAGGGCAGCGCCGGCCGCAGCTGCCGCCCCGCGCACGACATTGCGCGGGCCAACTGCGGCCGATGGCGGCTCGATTGAACGACCTTTTGCGCACTGGCGTCTGGGCTTCATTAGATGGCGGCCGGTCAAGCGTGAACACTGAGAGATCCACTTTATTCACATTCAGCCCTGACTCACCGCAGCGGGAGATGGGTCGACATTGATAATTCGAGGGTAGTGCCAGATTAGCTTGGCGCCTGTTGGCGAAAAGCTAATCTGGCACTACTCTTGAATTATCATGGTCGATCCATCTCCTGCAACAGGTGCATAGTCGTTAGATGACGCCTCCCAAATTTGGGAAGTACGTGCGTCGGGCTGAATGAGTTAACGTTCGAGAGACCAGTAAGAGCTTACAGAGAGAGTACATATTATGCAAAAGTGGAAGTATGCAAAAGGTGCACGAGCCGGCGTCTGCCACTGCTAGCTCGCACACACATACTCCGGGTACGACTTCAGCCCGAGGGAGCCTTTGCCTTTGTTGGAGAATAGTTATAGTGGGCAGTGGGCAGATGTTCACATCTGCACGGGACATAGACGACCCCGCCCTCCACGAGTCCCTTGCTGCCTTGCAGGCCTGGCCGCTTGGCTGCGGAAAGGCTAAGGGAGGAAACCCCTGACATCAAAGCCCCCGTGTCTCCGGGGAAGGCTTTTGAGCCAGAGACTAGGACAAGGACAGTCTGATATAAAACCTACGACCCGAGGACCTCGATGCCACCGTCCCAGCTTGCTAGGCCATGGCAGACGAACCAAGGGTTTAAAGGGTGGGGCCAGTACTGCGCACACTGCACTCCACCAAAAAGCTCCACCGCGCAGGCTTTAGGAAACGTCCACGGACCATGACACTGACCATTCCAAGTCCTGTAGCGATGGGCGAGGGGCGAAACGGCAGGTGAAAGATGTCACTGGAAGCCGCAGTCTCAAACCTGCATGCAGGCGGTTCAGGATATTGGTCGCCTGATGTTGACCTGGGGATGACAACATCACTCGGCACACCCTGAACGACCAAGCAGCCTTCTCTAGGGACAGCACTGCTTGCTCCACACGGAGATGGGCCTAGAAAAGGTGGCCTAACCAAAGCTCGTCCCCTCGCAACCCCAGTTGGCTAGCCGCGGTCAACGGGCATCTTCTCCTGCGGTCAAAAAACAAGAAAGAATAACGGATCCACTCTCATGACGACCACGACCGGACTCAACGTAGCATGCTGGAACATCCGAACCATGCTCGACAAAGCAGACAGCGGACGCCCTGAACGTCGCTCCGCCCTCATTGCCCATGAATTGCGGAGGTTAAACATCGACATCGCCGCGCTCAGTGAAGTACACCTTCCGGACGAAGGCAGCCTCCAAGAACTTGGCGCTGGGTACACTCTCTACTGGTCAGGCAGGCCTGAATCAGAAAGACGGCTCTCAGGCGTGGGTTTCATGGTCGACCTCCATTGCGACTAAGCTGGAAAACCTACCAGCGGGTCACTCAGACCGCATCATGTCCATGCGCCTCCCACTGAGACACCAGCAACACGTCACCCTTCTCAGTGTGTACTCCCCAACCCTCCTGGCAGAGCCTGCTGAAAAGGACAAGTTTTTACACTGACCTGCGCAGCCTCATACAGAGCAACCCTGCAGACGACAAAGTCATCATCCTTGGCGACTTCAACGCCAGAGTGGGCCAGGACTCTGAAGCCTGGAAAAGAGTCCTTGGCAAGCATGGCGTCGGGAACTGCAATGACAATGGCCGCCTACTGTTGGAGTTCTGTGCAGAGCAGCAAATGGTCATCACCAACACTACTTTTCAGCAAAAGGACAGTCGAAAGACCACCTGGATGCATCCTCGCTCCAAACACTGGCACCTTATCGACTATGTCCTAGTGCGTCAGAGGGACCGCAGTGATGTCCTCCTCACCAGAGTGATGCCCAGCGCAGAGTGCCACACTGACCACCGCCTTGTCCGCTGCAAACTCAGGCTCCACGTGAAGCCAAAACCCAAGAAATGGGGGCCACCCAAGAAAAAGCTTGATGTTGCCAGCCTTCAGCGCGACGATGTGAAAGCTGCCTTTCAGACAGATTTACAGCGCAGGCTCAAAGACACAGCGGACCCAGCAGACTCCTCCCCTGAAACACTCTGGGAACAACTGAAAACTGCTATTGCAAAATCCTCTGCAGAAGTCTTGGGTTTCGCTAGAAAGAAGAACAAAGACTGGTTTGACGAAAACGATGTTGAGATCCAGGAACACCTAGCAAAAAAAAAAAGAGTCGCCCATCAGGCCCACCTAGCCCAGCCTTCCTGCCCTGTGAAGAAGTCTGCCTTCCGCCTCGTCTGCAGCAGTCTCCAGCGCAAGCTCAGAGATCTCCAGAATGAGGGGTGGACCAGACTTGCACAGAGGACCCAGCTTTGCGCTGACCTGACAATGGTGACTACAGGGGCTTCTACGAAGCACTGAAAGCAGTGTATGGCCCCAGGCACCTGGTACAAAGTCCCCTGCGAAGCGCGAATGGCCAGGCACTCCTCACAGATAATACCTCCATCTTGAACCGCTGGTCGGAGTACTTTCAGAGCCTCTTCAGCGCTGAGCGCACTGTTCAAGAAGCAGTCGTCCTACAAATCCCACAACTCCCAGTAAAGGTTGAATTGGACGAACCGCCCACCGCTGAAGAGACCCTCACAGCCATCCACCAGCTCAAGAGTGGCACAACAGCAGGCATTGATGGAATACCGCCAGAGATCTGGAAACATGGAGGCACAGCACTGCACAACAAGCTCCATGACCTCTTTCTCTGCTGCTGGGAGGAAGGAACACTACCAAAGGATCTCCGTGATGCTGTCGTTATCACCCTGTACAAGAACAAAGGCGAGAAGTCTGACTGTTCCAAGACTGACTGTTCGGGGAATTACCCTGCTGTCCATTGCTGGGAAAATTCTTGCAAGGCTGCTCTTGAATCGGCTGGTTCCTGCCATCGCTGAAGACCACCTCCCAGAGGGCCAGTGTGGCTTCAGAGCAAACCGGAGCACCACCGATATGGTCTTTGTGCTGAGACAGCTTCAGGAGAAGTGCCGCGAGCAGAACAAAGGGCTGTACGTAACGTTTGTCGACCTAACAAAAGCGTTCGACACTGTGAGCAGGCAAGGCATGTGGCAGATCCTGGAGCGACTTGGCTGTCCCCCAAAGTTCCTCAGCATGATTGTCCAGCTACACGAGGACCAGCAAGGCCAGGTCAGACTCAACAATGACCTCTCAGAACCATTGCCTATTCTCAACGGCGTAAAGCAGGGCTGCGTGTTGGCACCGACCCTCTTCACCATCTTTTTTAGCATGATGTTGAAGCAGGCCACAGTGGACCTCGATGATGATGATGCAGTGTACATCAGGTATCGTCTCGATGGCAGCCTGTTCAACCTCAGACGACTGCAGGCCCACACGAAAACCCTAGACCAACTGATTCATGAGCTGCTTTTTGCTGATGACGCTGCCCTCGTTGCACACACAGAGAGAGCCCTGCAGCGCATCACGTCCTGCTTCGCAGACGCTGCCCAGCTCTTTGGACTCGAGGTCAGTCTGAAAAAGACAGAGGTCCTCCATCAGCCGGCACCCAAGACAGTGTATCGCCCTCCTCACATCACCATTGGCGAGTCTGAACTAAAGTCAGTGCACCAGTTTACTTACCTTGGCTGCATTATCACGTCGGACGCCAAGCTGGAAAAGGAGCTTGACAGCAGGCTGGCAAAAGCGAACAGCGCTTTCGGGCGACTTTTCAAGCGGGTATGGCACAATCAACAGCTGAAAACAGGCACCAAGATCAGCGTGTACAGAGCTGTGGTCCTCACCACCCTGCTGTATGGTTCCGAGTCCTGGGCCCTCTACCGCAGCCAACTACGACTCCTCGAACGCTTCCACCAGCGCTGCCTGCGCACCATCCTGGGCATTCACTGGAGTGACTATGTCACCAACGTCGAGGTCCTTGAACAGGCTGAAACTGTAAGCATCGAGGCTTTGCTGCTGCGGACACAGCTCCGCTGGGCGGGGCATGTCTCCAGGATGGAGGATCGTCGCCTACCAAAGATCACCCTGTTCGGCAAGCTTGCTACTGGACACTGTGACAGAGGGGCACCAAAGAAGAGATACAAAGACTGTCTCAAAAAGTCACTTAGTGCCTGCCAAATCGACCACCACCAGTGGTCTTCGCTTGCTGTGGACCGTGTCACCTGGCGCTCCACCATTTACAAGGCAGCTGTCTCCTTTGAGGACTGTCGCAGAGCTAGCCTTAAGGATAAGCGGCTCAGGAGAAAAAACAGAGATGCCGCAACTCAGAACCCTGGCCATACCTCCCCCTGCAGCCACTGCGGTCGAACCTGCCTGTCCCGGATTGGCCTCCGCAGCCACGAACAAGCCTGCAGACGTCGTGGGCAACTCCTATAAAATCTTCGTTCGCGAAGTCAAGCCAAGAGAGAGTTATAGTGTAAAGAATACATAGAGTATGAGGCCACTATGGATAATATCCAGTACCAAATCGTCTAGCCATGCGCTATCATGTCCAAGGAATATTTTCTTTCAATCTAATATTTTCTGGTATTGTCTGTTTTGTTTTGATAAAATGTGCACTTCTTCAGTCGTGATTTTAAAACAACTATACTTCTTCGCTGAATTGCTATGGCTTTTGCTGGTTTATGTCCCGTTTGTCGTTCATGCTTCTATGCGATGTCCAAAATAACGGACCAGCACGCATGGGATGAATCAGTTATTTAACTGCTTGGTGTAGCTGACTTCACTGTTTGATCAGTTTTCTGTATTTGCAGGTTGAACCACCACATCAGAATAGTTCCGTGACTTACAAGTATGTCTCTTAAAACGTGTTTCAGCCGAACGAGTTATTTCATGCCTTCTCATTACTAACCCCTTCACTGCCAGTTTGAAGTTGAGTTTTATGGATTTACCCTCCCCCCTCCCCCCCCCCCCCTCCCCCGATCATCGACAATTTGTTTTACTCATTTTCGCACGAACTGTCAGTCTGCTGTCCATTATCTATTGGCAAAAAGCGCGTTTGATCCTCATGAGCCTTGCCCTTGGGTGTCCAGCTTGTTAGGATTTGCCCCTCTCGACTCTGCTCCTTTATTTATTTATTTTTTATTTCTTGCTCGGACATCGAAGCAATATCGTGCAAGCCTGTGACTGACTCTGTGTTGGCCTGTAAGTTTGGACCTTACGGCCGAAGGCCGTAAGGTCCAAAATCACAGACCAGCAAACTTATGAAAATTGGGTTATCACGGCTGAAGAATTAGCGGCTATGACATTTCTTCTTTTTTTTGTGGATGCTTCCGTCGATGGTCCTTGGGAATATCGTGATGGCATCATGAGACGTGTAAGCGATTGTTGCGCTAAAACACAAAGCAAATCATCAGCGATCGTCGGATCACGGCAAAGCGATGCAGTGTCAGTGATAATGGGTGACCTCAACCTGTTAGAGGCGTAGATACACATGGTTTTCTGCATGACAATTATAAAATGCCTAATAGCCGGCCGATGTCTGCGCCATTTAGATCCTCAGCTGGAGGACGCCATCTGGGTTTATAATCTCTTCACTGCCGAGAAACAGTAATTCAACGCCAAAGGAACATTGATGCAAATTGGCGTCAGCAAGAGACATAGATCCTCATGAGCCCCCGCAGTTGCGGGGGCCCATGAGGATCTATGTCTCTTGCTTGCACCACTTTGTCGCCGTGTTCCTTGGACGGCTAGTGCTCCGTGTCGGTGAAAGCAAAAAAGAGTTCAGAAAAACAAGCTTTATCCACTGGCGGGGAATGGTTTAAGCCGAACTTTGAATAGCGCTTAACGGAATTGCTTTCTTTTGATTACAAATACTTTGATATTACAAGCAAAACATTCATAAACTGTGGATTATGCAGCAAGCTTGATATTATATGAAACGTGCGGCGTAGGAATCATGATTTTGACTTTTTAAGTCTTTCGCGGCCAGCCACATCCAGATGCGCGGCATAAACCGCGCATCCGAATGCGGCTAGCCGCGAATGAGTTAATAAACTGCACTGTATATATATATATATATATATATATATATATATATATATATATATATATATATATATATATATATATATATATATATATATATATATATATATATATATATATATATATATCGCAGAATATGATGACAGAGTGTCTAAACAATGCCATTCATTTGCATTGCATATTGTGCATTGTCTATGCTCTATGGTCTATGGTAAGTGTATTTATATGTGTGTCACGCCACAGCCTGTGCACAAAGACCTTTCCGGTCTCGAATAGTCTCCTAATGGTGGCTTGCCTCTTGGTGATTTGTGTTACATCCCAGGCTGTGCACAAAAACCTTACTGATTTTGTGATACAGTGAAAGTGTGCAAACAAACAACATACACAAAATGTCAGACGAATTTACCTTGCTTAAAGAAATATTCACCTCACATACGTAAAAACTTCAACATCTAGCGGCTAACCCAACAACTCTGTACACAAGCAAAGTTTACCAAATGATAATTGATAGAAGAAGTCGTTACAAAAAACAACAACAACAAAAACAAACAGAAGGGACTCGGAAAAACACAAGTAATCAGATTTAACTCTGGGTGGTGGCATGGAATGTATGCCCCTGCAGACACCACAGTAAAATGTGGTTGTCATTGCAGGTAGGCAGAATTTCCTGCCTCCTCCAGTATTGCCGATGGTGTGCTGAAGAGGTCGCCTAGACCGAAACAGCTGTCCACACCGGCTAAATATCTGGACCCCCCTTGGGGGACCTAGATTTAAATTTCCATGCACTGAGTGGCTGGAACAGTGGATATGTGATACGCCCCCCTTCGGGGGGGGGGGGGGGCTTCCATATGCATTGCTTTCGGTCACTTTCTTAGCGCCCCCTCTCTTTCCTATCTTTTTTTTTTGTGCTTTGGCCACAGTAGATCTATGATCACTGGTCGATCATGCACATTTCTCTCCCCTGACAGTGCTATAACCTACTTTACTTTGTAACCTTCCTAAAATATTAGCACTGGCAGTCTCCCCTTTTCTTTTCATTTATCACTACAATATCGACTGCAACCCCTTCCCCCCTTTTGGTAGGTTCTCTTTTAGGGTGCATGGAGATTTAACTCTGGGTGGTGGCATGGAATGTATGCCCCTGCAGACACCACAGTAAAATGTGGTTGTCATTGCAGGTAGGCAGAATTTCCTGCCTCCTCCAGTATTGCCGATGGTGTGCTGAAGAGGTCGCCTAGACCGAAACAGCTGTCCACACCGGCTAAATATCTGGACCCCCCTTGGGGGACCTAGATTTAAATTTCCATGCACTGAGTGGCTGGAACAGTGGATATGTGATACGCCCCCCTTCGGGGGGGGGGGGGGGGCTTCCATATGCATTGCTTTCGGTCACTTTCTTAGCGCCCCCTCTCTTTCCTATCTTTTTTTTTTTTTGTGCTTTGGCCACAGTAGATCTATGATCACTGGTCGATCATGCACATTTCTCTCCCCTGACAGTGCTATAACCTACTTTACTTTGTAACCTTCCTAAAATATTAGCACTGGCAGTCTCCCCTTTTCTTTTCATTTATCACTACAATATCGACTGCAACCCCTTCCCCCCTTTTGGTAGGTTCTCTTTTAGGGTGCATGGAGATTTAACTCTGGGTGGTGGCATGGAATGTATGCCCCTGCAGACACCACAGTAAAATGTGGTTGTCATTGCAGGTAGGCAGAATTTCCTGCCTCCTCCAGTATTGCCGATGGTGTGCTGAAGAGGTCGCCTAGACCGAAACAGCTGTCCACACCGGCTAAATATCTGGACCCCCCTTGGGGGACCTAGATTTAAATTTCCATGCACTGAGTGGCTGGAACAGTGGATATGTGATACGCCCCCCTTCGGGGGGGGGGGGGCTTCCATATGCATTGCTTTCGGTCACTTTCTTAGCGCCCCCTCTCTTTCCTATCATTTTTTTTTTTGTGCTTTGGCCACAGTAGATCTATGATCACTGGTCGATCATGCACATTTCTCTCCCCTGACAGTGCTATAACCTACTTTACTTTGTAACCTTCCTAAAATATTAGCACTGGCAGTCTCCCCTTTTCTTTTCATTTATCACTACAATATCGACTGCAACCCCTTCCCCCCTTTTGGTAGGTTCTCTTTTAGGGTGCATGGAGATTTAACTCTGGGTGGTGGCATGGAATGTATGCCCCTGCAGACACCACAGTAAAATGTGGTTGTCATTGCAGGTAGGCAGAATTTCCTGCCTCCTCCAGTATTGCCGATGGTGTGCTGAAGAGGTCGCCTAGACCGAAACAGCTGTCCACACCGGCTAAATATCTGGACCCCCCTTGGGGGACCTAGATTTAAATTTCCATGCACTGAGTGGCTGGAACAGTGGATATGTGATACGCCCCCCTTCGGGGGGGGGGGGGGGGCTTCCATATGCATTGCTTTCGGTCACTTTCTTAGCGCCCCCTCTCTTTCCTATCTTTTTTTTTTTTGTGCTTTGGCCACAGTAGATCTATGATCACTGGTCGATCATGCACATTTCTCTCCCCTGACAGTGCTATAACCTACTTTACTTTGTAACCTTCCTAATCAGAATGAATTTTAAAAAATACCTTTCAGTGTTTCGGTGAATTAATAACAGAACACAACTAGATTTCACCTTGTTTTTAGTATTATCAGTTTGATCGGACTTTCAGGCTCGTTTCGCAGTCGGCCATTGTAAGTCTGCACATCGGACACCCCAAGGTGTTCCATTGGTCACGTGATTAATTCGAGACTGGAAGACCATTATTTTGTGCACAAAGCTGGGGCGCCATGGCGGCACGGCCTGGGGCGTAACAATATGCAATGCTCTTTTGCGACGTTCTTTTGCAATGTCCCTTCACATCCGCTTTATCTTTGTGTGTATTGTACATGTGTATTTCCCGTGTAGCGCTTTGAGCCTTTTGTAAGGGATATTGCTCATTACAAGATTGATTTATTATTATTATTATTATTATTATTATTATTATTATTATTATTATTATTATTATTATTATTATTATTGTTATTATTATTATTATTATTATTATTATTATTATTACTATTGTTGTTGTTGTTGTCATGTTTGAAACATTTCTGTTGGCAAAAAGGTGACTAAAGTCCTCTTTCATATTTGTTTTCCGGAAGTCAGTAATGAACGGGAAACTTTAGCTACAACAACATTCCACGGTGTATAAACGAAACCAAAAGGGACAACTGTCAGCGGTTATAATCCAAGAAAAGTGTGTTTAGGGTCTCAGAAAAACATAATTACATCTTACTTTTGAAACAATTAACATCTCGCCTTGTTTTAAGCACATACATACATTTTACTTTGCAATATCTATCGTTTTAACTCATTCAAGGCGCCCCGCATCAATAGCTGCAAAAGTGTCGTATAGCGTTGCCGGCGGCAACGCTATACGACACTTTTGCAGCTATTGATGCGGGGCGACTTGAACGAGTTAAGGGAAGCAGACTGTAGTCATGCGTTCCTCAGTTATGTGCTGGTACTTGATTGTTTTCTGAGCCAGCACAACGCTTGTCTGGTCCACAGCCTCATGACGTATGGAGATGGTCAGACGAAGGGCTCACTCGTGTGGAAGTTGGTCCCAGTTTCACCCGCCAGCAATGGTTGGAGCAAGAGTGCGATATTAGATTCTCTGGTCAAGCATGAACTTCAGCACAAGACATTGAGGACGCGGGAGCCAATGTCAAAGGCCGTAAAATAGGAATAAAAGGAAAAGGCACGACACAACAAGGAATCATGTAAAATATAAACTTTTTCTTTGCTCAGTAAACTAAGGTAACAAGGCAGACTTAGCTGATAATGAACTCAAACTACTACCCTCCAGCCCATTTGCTATATTGTGTGTTGGTCTGTAATATTGACTCTTACGGCGTAAAACCGGAGGGTACAAAATCGCGGACAAGCACGCATACCACTGAGGAGATTTAGCAGATTTGTGAACTTTAAGCTTTCACTGCCGAAAAAAACCGGAATACCACCCAACCTGCAAGAGGTATAGATGCTCATGAGCCCCCGCAGTTGCGGGGGCTCATGCGAATCTATACCTCTTGCTGAAACCACTGTGTATCCATATTCCTTCGAAGGCTGGAGTTCTTGGACATTTAATTCAATGTGATATCCAAAAGGCAGTCTGCGTCCACTGACAGCGCCCGGGTTACCAAATTATCGGGCATGGTTTTTAAACTGTCCTGCGTAACATTTGCGTGCTAATTCCTTTACGAAACAAGGAAGTGCTCACGTAATATCATATAACGATTATAATGCAATGTACAGTAATTGCATTTTGAAATCAAAAGTCATCAGATGCGACACCAGGAGCTATTCAAGCCACCGATGGCTGACACTCGTTTTCTGCAAGCCTCCCTCTTGGTCGATACGTTTGCACGAAATCATTTACTCAGCTGCCGCACACGAGAAAGCCGCATTTGCAGCCTTTTCCCTTTCAGGTCCAGCGGTAGCAAATCGATGGAGACAACCAGTGTGGACCAAATGATGCTAAACCCATCAGACGCTACCTTTGTAACCAATCTGTTGAAATGAGTGTTTTTTTTAAATTTAAAATAAATAACACTGACACATAAAAGGAAACCTCGTAAAGGAGGAGTAAATAAAAGCATGAATACAAACAAAAGCAAACAAACATAACAAACAAACAAACAAACAAACAAACAAACAAATCAGCGACAACGTAGGAACACATCTTTGATAATGGTAAGAATAATCTTCACTCCCTTCAGTATTTCCATTAAAAAAATGCATACATGAATGATCGAATAAATGAATGTATAAAAACTGATTGAATAAATTAAAACAAATGCTTTGATAAATAAATTCATAAATGCATAATAACATAATACATAATACATAAAACATAATACATAATACATAATACATAAATACTTAATTAGACGAACACATAATACATAAATAAATAAATAAATAAATTGATAATAAATAATGATAAATGAATAAATAGTATCACGAAAAGCCCTTGGCAATTTCTTTGAGTGTGTGTTTAGCACTCTGATCCGTTTTCACGCCGGTTAAGTTTCAACCAGACGACTCCTCCATAAAATGGCTGTGCCGGTACAACCTAGACGATGGCCATATACCAGGCTTCTCTTAATTACACCAGAGCCCATAGATATCTGGTCCGTTTTCCGGTCACCAAGTCTGGGCTAACGACAGGACTAAGCGAGATACGAGGGTCCCAGTTTCCAGTGCGCTAGAGGTCCTCGGGCCGAGGTCGGGCGCAGTCGGCTCGTGGGCCGAGTGCGCTCGACCTCGGCTCGAGGACGTTTTGCTCACCAGGATATAGCACCGAAATAATTCATAGGTACTGGGGCGTCCAGTGTACTAAGCCGCTTTCTCCCTTCTCATCCCTTCCTTGTATACAGTCCTTCGGTGAGCGCTTGTCGTCTGCGAGAAACATAGAAGGGCCCATGGAAAGGAGTTGCTCCTACTGACAGGAATCCTGCCCATTTATATCATTTCATCTCTTGGTGGAGTCATTCCTTCGATTTTCATCATCGTAAGTAATGCATTTTCGGCAAAGCTGACCATTGGCAATTGTCACAGATTCTCATGAGGCCCTGCCTTCACAGGGCCTCATGAGAATCTATGCCTCTTGCTGGTAGTCCCATGCACCTGTTAATTTCTATCATCTTTGCCGAACGAGGAAAGCAGTCGAGGTTTAAGCCGGACTTACGGGCTGATCGATCTGCGAAGCGGACGCCTAGTGTGATCCCGTGATTTGCCAAAGGATCTTCTGTGATTACGGCTTGTCCTAAAGCGCCTAAAGACCGTGTCCTAAAGGAAGATTTTTAAAATTCTACATTTGTGAGTACATGATGCGATTTTATTGTTTTGTGTTTTGTGCCTGTTTTGGAAATAAACCCAAACAACTAGAAAGCAAAGAAAGAAAAAAAGGTCTGACTAAATAATACAACTATGTAACACATTTTGATTTAAAGAAACGTTAAAGTTTAAGGCATAAGGTTTGTCGTCCACCATAAAAGGTGATTTTAAAGACGGGGTACCGAAAAGTATATGAACAAATTGTGACCCCAGCTGGGTTCGGCACAGCGACCTTTTGGACGAGAATCGAACGCTCCACCACCTCATCTCCCTCTTTTGATTATAAAAAAATTAAAAGAAAAATGTGCAGGCGACACATTTTTACGTGTTTTATACCGACAATTTTGTGTAAAGCATTAACGCTTTCAAATTTAGATATTTCTATGTAACGTTAATTACGTGTTACAAGAAAACAGTCAACCCATTTAGCCCCGACGCAGATGGACATACCATGAAAATTCAAGGGTTGTGCCAGATTACCTTGGCGCCTAATGGCGCCAAGCTAATCTGACGCTACCCTTGAATTTTCATGGTCCATTCGTCTCATGCAACTGGTACATAGCCGTTAAAGGACGTCTCCAATAATGTGGCCTTGGGGTTAAGTGGGTTAATGCCACCACTCTCCGCTCGTGCTTTTTCACTCTAACTTGTATGGATTTCCGCGATTTACCACCACATTACTTGGTACTGCTGCCACAATCTCCGATTTTACAACCAGGGGGCCACCAGTGCTTGATCCACTTCCGCTACCACATCAGCAGTGATCTGGTTCTACCAGTAAGCAAGAGACCATAAGCGGGTCGACTACGGCCGACGTGGGCCCGAAAGCCGTTTACGGACTGGGTCTTGACATCAGCTTAACATTTCTATACTCGTGGGCTCACATTTAGTGATCGGGACAAAAGTCTTTTACAAAAGGCTTTTTTTCCCGGCCCGCAAAATCGGAGACTGCGTTTCTATAGGAAGAAAATTTCACCTACTTAGTATGTCTGTTTTGCATCGTGTGTTAGTGACTGGACTGTCGTTTTTTAAACTTATATTATAAAACATACATTATAAAACACGCGGCTTAGAAAGGACCAGTACAGCACAGTTGTGTTGTACTTTTTCTTTTCTAAGCGTGTTTCTTTCTTTCTTGCACGATGGGGAGTCATCTTCTTTGTCTGAATATACGCAGACACAAATGAGAACGCCAATTTTTGCGTTGTACGAGTACACTGTACCTAATCCTACAAAAGCAAGGCTTGTTTCACATCATTTTGTTTAACTTTTGTAACAGACAGGCTGCGCTGACAGTTAATTAATTGAGACAGATCGAAAGCGCCAGCCAGCCCATCATGCAGTTACATCTTAAAACGTCTTAATTGGACGTGACCGGTACCGAAGCCAGCACTAAATAAGTAGGTCAAACTAAGCTTACACTCAGCCACCCTTTAAATTTTTGCGTTATAGCAGCGATGTAGTTTGATTTTCGATTTCTTGATGACAAAATCTGGGTCACCAAGCAGTTTTGTATCTCCTTCACACCAGCCAACCCCAGCCTTAAACCTAGGTTGCCGCGCCGCGAGAAAAAGTGGACTCGATACATCTGCAAGAAGAATAAATCCTCATGAGCCCCCGCAGATGAGGGGGTTCATGATGATCTATGCCTCTCACTGACACCACTTTGAATACATGTTCCTCGGACGGCTGAAGCTCACTGGCAACGAAGCAGTAAACCTCAGTCTCTCATTCCCAGGCTATGTGACTCTCACTCGGAGTCTTTTAGAGTTCTTCTTTATGCCAGCGCAGTCCTAGTTTTTTTTTTTCCTGTGGTACTCTCGTACTTTCTGAGAACGTAAAAGAAGCCACACTTGGCAGCAAGAGGCATATATTGTCATACGACCCTGCATTCGCAGAGTCTGATGAGAATCTATGCCTCTCGAATATTGCAGTTGGGATGCTTTAGGCTTGAACAATCGTGGCATGCATCACTGCAGAGTTTGACACATGAAATTATAGTAAAATTATGCTTTTCAGTGCGGACGGATGAGATCGATCCGTACCAACAAGTGGTATAGATTCTCACGAGCCCCTCAGGATGCAGGTGCTATTGAAAATCCGTGCCCTCTGGTGCTATTGAAAATCTGAGTCCTCCGAAAATGTTAAATCATCTGAGGGAATGGCTCGCAAGCTCACTTGACCAAAGTTAATGGCACCTTCCAAAAGGCGGTCTATAGCTTCTAGTAGTTTCTGAAAAAGTTCACGGAAGCAATGACTCACAGGATTAACATTCCATTTAAACAGCAACATACATAGGGCATCTGATCATTTCTATAAGCCCCTTTAACTGCCACTACGTCTTGTGCACGTAAAATGTCTGGACTACGCTGTGAGCCTCTTCTAAGTGGCAGAACTTGATCATGAGAATCTACCCCACTTGTTGTTAACTCATTTAACACCAAGACTGCATCTTCCCAAATTGTAAAGGTGTTATGTACCAGTTGCAAGAGATGAATCGACCATAATAATTCAAGGGTAGTGCCAGATTAGCTTGGCGTCTGATGGCGCCAAGCTAATCTGGCACTACCCTTGAATTATCGTAGTCGATCCATCTACTGCTGTAGTATACGTGTCTCTTCCGCCTAGCGATTACGTTAGTAGCAGTCAAGGGGATAATTCAAGCAGACGTAAAATGTACATGAGAACCCATGCATCTTGCTGCCAGAGAACGGCCTCATTTACACTCCCCAGATTGAGGAATGAAGCCAGGGTTCGTTTAACACTGCCTGGCAACACTCACGTGGTGTTTGGACCAAACTTTATGGCACATTCGTCGCTAGCAAGGAGGTCTTCTGACGGCTTCTGGAAAAAACGAGGACAGCCGTCAAAAGCAGCTGGGTCACAATTAACAGCCCCGGCCCCTTGTATTTTATTCACGCCGCCGTGAGATGGCCTTTTCGTTAAACCCAAATAACTAACTAACTAACTTGTATTTTATTCCTGTGGAGTTTTGCACAGTGCGGGGACACTCAGGAATCGATGAAGTTGTTAGGAGCTGTTGCTGAACTTCAAGCGACGGGAGGAATATATTTTCTCCGGTTGAAAGGAAATTACATTGGAAGAGATGATAAATTTTGCATGTTTCTGTGTTGCCTCCAGCACCTCGCGGTTTCAATTAGTGTTTGTTAGGACACATTTTTTTTTGTTGCTATCTGGCCGCTTTGGGTCAGCTGCAATGTTGATTGGGGAAGAGAGATAGAGAACATGGATACAAGGAAAAGCGAGAGAGAGAGAATGAATGAATGAATGAATGAATGAATGAATGATACTTTATTTCTCAAGGAAGGAAACAATAGGCGCACAAGCCTCTTTTCGTGTTTGTCCTAGCTAAACTACAACATTAAAAGCAAGATTAAAACAATATGTTAACAGCACAAACAAGCGGCTACACCCACAGGTCACTTGTGTTACATTCCGATATAAGTTCCAAAGTCGCTGAACATTACACACATCAATTGACAGGGTTGGGGGGGGGGGGGTGCGATGTAAAGTGAGTGTTTATAGACAGCGACTGCACGCTTATGATACAGCTACTCTTGTGTAGGAATTTAGTGAACAGGCACAACACTACGGTAAATAGAGATATATAAAAATTAACAAGTGCAAAACGGAAGTCCACAACAATGCGTTCAAAAAGGAAATCATTGACATGGCTCTTTTGGACATGTATTATCTAGGTTTCTTTCAAGTTTGCTCTGAGATGTATTTAAAAGCTTCGTGCTAAACAATGGAAGATGTCTCGTTTGCTGTATATGTGGAGGAAGTGAGTTCCATCAATAGGCACCAGCGTACGAAAGACTGGATTTCAAGTCAATTCGGGGCCGTTCAATGACGAGACTGTTCCTCAAAGAGTTGTAAACCATTTCACTCTCCCTAGTTGTGTTAGATGGGGCAACCAGCACAGTTGTTCGTCAACAATTACCCCGAGGAGGCGATATTCCTTGACTTGCTCAATGAGAACTGAATCAAAAGAGAGACTAACGAAGTGAATGGGGGCGGAGCTGATGCTTTTGGCGTGTTGTGATTAGCATGCCTTTTGTTTTAGATGGATTAACAAGCATTTGAATCTGAGAGAGAGAGAGAGAGAGAGAGAGAGAGAGAGAGAGAGAGAGAGAGAGAGAGAGAGAGAGAGAGAGAGAGAGAGAGAGAGAGAGAGAGAGAGAGAGAGAGAGAGAGAGAGAGAATGTATCAATGAATCAATGAATCTTTATTTTACAACGGTGAAGATATTAACACAGTCAGTGACTATGTCATTTTTCGTACCTGCCGTTGCTACAACTACGACTAAGTACAAAATATACATAAAACAGGGACATCAAGGCACACTGATACAAAATATATAGTCCACTAAAAACTAACACGCGCATACGCCGCGCACAAACGCACTCACGCGTCCACACACACACACACACACACACACACACACACACACACACACACACACACACACACACACACACACACACACACACACACACACACACACACACAAACACACATACACATACACATGATTGTTAGAATATTCACGTGCATTCGTGTGTCTACGAATAACTAGATATTATTATTTGAGTAATGTTAGATACCTATAAAGACTTGCCTTGAAACGAGATAATGTCGGAGTGGCTTTAACGTGATGTGGGAGTGAGTTCCACAGTGTGGAACCCGCAAATGACAAAGTAGATTTAAATATATCTATTCGGGGTTTTGGAACAATATAAAGACCCCTCATGTTCCCATAGCAGGAATCTGATTTTTTTAAACAACTCTGTTAGATATTCTGGAGCGCTATGGTTCCACACTTTAAACATCAGTACCCCTTTGTTATATTTAAAATGATTTTGAAGGAGCAGGAATCCAGCTTTACTGAGTTTTTCCTCGGTCGGTAAGTGCGGGTCGGGAAGAATTTTGCCATTCTCCTATGTAAAGAATTTAGTCATTTTAAGTGGACATCACTGCAACAATCCCACACCGTCGATGCATAGTTTATATGTGACATGATGTGTGCATTGCTGAACAATTTTCTGGTTTCACTATCTGTGTAATACTTTAATTTCGATAACATAAAGACATTTCTAGAGACCGTTTCACAGACATTGTCAATGTGCATCTACCACCTCAGCTGATTATCAATTGTGACCCCCAATAGACGATGTTCGGCTACCCGTTCTATGATGTCGTCGCCGAGTGATAG
>BTPG01000008.1:154878236-154880736 GCA_036245525.1 Semisulcospira habei
CCTGAAACCGGTACCAAAGTGGGGGGGTTGGGGGGGGGGGGGTGGGGAACCCCGACGATGATGATGAAACTTTATTTATCAACGGTAAAAGGTTTTGACAGAAACAAATCGTCATTTTACAAAATTGCCGTGGCTAACATCTACAACATAAAATAGGTTAAATAATATTAATAATAATAAAGAATTATATTTACACACATTTTTTATGCAACAATAATATTATAATAATAATAATAATAATAAAATTTAAAAAATTATTTACACAAAATAATAGTAACACTCAACATTCATCTTATACCACACACACGCACACACACACACACACACACACACACACACACACACACACACACACACACACACACACACACACACACACACACACACACAAACACTATACACAAATGCATGTTTTACATGAAAGTATTAACCATCAGGGTTTGTTTAAATAAATGCCCAGTGATGTTATGTTTGGCTCATCAGGTAATCGAAAAGTTTCGTTTTAAAGATTCCAAGCGATGCTATAGTCTTCAAATGTGCAGGAATAGTGTTCCATACAAACGCACCAGAAAACGATAAACTAGTTTTAAAGAGGTCAATTCTAGGCAGAGGTAGGGGTAAAGTACTGTTCCTTGACTTCCGTTCGCGTTCTTGCTGTGGCATAAATTTGGTGGTTAGATACTGCGGTGTCATGTTATTTAATATTTTGCGCATGAGGATGCATTTGTTGAAATTAAATTGTTGACGCAGACCGAGAATGTTTAGATGTCTAAATTTGTCTGTGGTAGGAATGGGCCGCGTATCTATCATTTTGACAGCTCTTTTATATATAGAGTTTAGCCTGTTCATGTGAACATCACTACAACCGTCCCAAACGGTGGAGACATAATCAACGTGAGACTTGATATGGGCATGAAAAAACAGTTTACGAGTATGTGTATCCGTTACTTGTCTAAGCTGGGACAACAGGAAAGTGTTTTTAGCAATGGTTTTACAGACTGTATTTATATGCGTCTCATAACATAGTTGGTCGTCAACGTGTATTCCCAAGAATTTACGCTCTGTGACTTGTTCTATCGGTTTAGCGTTCAATTGTAAATGTAACGGCTGTGATCGTCGTTGGTGTTTTTGTCGTGTAGTGATTAAAATACTCTTTGAGAGAGAGAGAGAGAGAGAGAGAGAGAGAGAGAGAGAGAGAGAGAGAGAGAGAGAGAGAGAGAGAGAGAGAGAGAGAGAGAGAGAGAGAGAGAGAAGAGAGAGAGAGAGAGAGAGAGAGAGAGAGAGAGAGAGAGAGAGAGAGAGAGAGAGAGAGAGAGAGAGAGAGAGAGAGAGAGAGAGAGAGAGAGAGAGAATTTAACAAACAGGACTGAGCTGCACTAACATTTACGTGCAGATACACGTTAGAACTTCTGCAATGACATTTTAAAAAAAAATTAGAACACCAGCAACCGCAGTAGGAACTAGGATATTTTTCCTATGTGCAAAACGTTATCTGGCCGAGGTCGGCACGAGGACTTTTTGTTTACTTAGTCACGCCTTTGGCTGGTAAGAAATGTTTACTAACATTTATATGCAGACTCAAAGAGTTTGTTTTCCCCAAACCAACACGTGGAGCGGGATTGGGATAGTATTTCGTACCCCCTCTGTCCTGTTTCAGAGCAGTTCAGACCAGTCTGAGTCGCACAAGGTCAGATCCTTCCGCTCAAGACAGAACTGTCTGATCCGACACTATTTTTCTTTGACCTTATCTTCCGAGCACAGTAGACTGTACCAAAAGGGCCACACATGGGACGCCATCCGTAGGGAAATGTCGGCAGTCTTTAACCCTTAGTCTCCCAGAATTAAATGACTTCCATTTCATAGAACGGAAGTCGCATTGTTTTGGGGGTCAAAGGGTTACACTCTTCATTGTCACTGGTCGCAGACTGTGTTCCTGAAGTCTTTACTAATTCAACGCCAAACAACCGCATCCATCCGAGGAACAGGGATACAAAGTAGCGTCCGCAAGATGCATAGATCCTCATGAGCCTCCGCAACTGCTGGGGCTCATGCGGATTTATACCTCTTTGACATGAACGTTTCTCGCTGTGTTCCGACAGCGATGGGGTTATTTGCTGTATTGAAGTGGCCGGCCTCACGCCACTGAGTGAAACTGCCGGGAAGGACGGCGTAGGTGTACAGAGAAAAGACCTTCTTTTCAAGACAGGATGAAGGCGTCCAAATAGGAAGGACTTGCTTGCCATAGATGTCTTTGTCCTTTTCCGCCAAACAATCCCTCAGTAGTCACCGCACTTGCATCTGCAGGTCTGGATCGAGGTACATACACTCTCATGGACCCATGCATTCATTCGCTGCCGCGGGCGGTCTGTGGTGTCTCCTGCTAGAAGTACGACTTCATGTTTACCGTCATATATATTCCTCTTTTTCGCCACATGTCCTCTCCTAGATCTTTTATAGGACTTCTGTAATGACATTTCTCTTTACAGAAGTCTTAACCTAT
>BTPG01000008.1:154885736-155334248 GCA_036245525.1 Semisulcospira habei
TGTTAAATTTAAAGTGATTTTGAAGGGGTAGGAATCCAGTTTTATTGAGTTTTTCCTCGGTTGTCAAGTGCGGGTCGGGAAGAATTAATTTTGCCATTCTCATATGTAAAGAATTTAGTCTTTTTAAGTGGACATCACTGCAACAATCCCACACCGTCGATGCGTAGTTTATATGTGACTTGATGTGTGCATTACTGAACAATTTTCTGGTTTCACTATCTGTGAAATTTTTAATTTCGATAACATAAAGACGGTTTTAGAGACCGTTTTACATACATTGTCAATGTGCATCTGCCACCTGAGCTGATTATCAATTGTGACCCCAATAGACGATGTTCGGCTACCTGTTCTATGATGTCGTCGACGAGTGACAGATTAAGCTTTAATGGTTTCAACTGATGCTTTTGGCGTATTGCAATACTCATAGATTTTGTTTTAGTAGGATGCAGAATCATAGAGTTGATTTTACACCATGCTGCTATTTCATCGAGACTTTGTTGAAGGCCGTTTTCAACTACAATTATGTCTTTGTTAGCTGTGTGGATTGAGGTATCATCGGCGAACATATCATACTGTGTTGCTTCGTTGGTTAGACTTAAAGGTAGGTCATTGATGTAAATACAAAATAAAAGAGGACCTAAGATTGACCCCTGAGGAACTCCGAGTTTTACATCTTTAGTAGAAGAGTAGGCTCCATTTACAATTACTTTCTGCTTCCAGTTTTCGAGGTGTGACGTAAACAATTCGAAGATAATGCTTAAATTTGGAAATCAATAATGTATGGTTCACTAAGTCGAAAGCCTTTTTAAAGTCAAGATAAATTACACCTGTCAGATGCGAATTATTCATATTTGAAAGTCATGTGTCTGTTAATCTGCTCAGAGCCGTATGACATGAATGCCGAGGGCGAAATCCTGACTGAGACGAATGGAGCAACTTTCGTGATTCTAAGTAGTCAGACAGGTGTTTATGTATATGCCTTTAGAGGGATTTAGATAATACTGACAGCAGAGAAATGAGTCTATAGTTGTTAGGGTCAGTACTATTTTTTTATTTTGGCAGTGGAACGACTTTTGCGACTTTAAGGTCTTGTAGGGAATACATAGTTTTGAATACATAAGTTGTAAATATAAGTAAGGGTCTCTACGATGTATGGTATTGACAACTTTAATATTTGTGAGCTAATATCATCATGGCCGGAGGACTTCTTATTAGCTAAATCACTAATTAATTTGCCCACTTTGTGCACAGCAAGCGTGGGAATATTAAATGGTAGTGTGCCAGTTGTTTTTCTGTTGCAGAAATTAACTAAGTAATCTGGGCATATATCAGCCTCTGTATCACGACTAAGAGTAATTATCAAATCCGCAACAGACAGAAAATGTTCGTTGAATGTGTCGGCGGAGAGATTACTAGGGATGGTTGTTGACCTACTGCTATTGCCTCGAGTGATCGAATTTAGTACCCGCCGCACTGCTGACACATCTTTGTTGTCCTTGACAGTGTTACGGATAAAGTCCCTCCTCGCGGTGCGCACCATTGATCTCAAACGGTTTCGCTGCTTTTTAAATTCATCAAAGTTCTTTTCTCGTTTTAGGTCATAGAGAGAGAGAGAGAGAGAGAGAGAGAGAGAGAGAGAGAGAGAGAGAGAGAGAGAGAGAGAGAGAGAGAGAGAGAGAGAGAGAGAGAGAGAGAGAGAGAGAGAGACAGACAGACAGACAGACAGACAGACAGACAGACAGACAGACAGACAGACAGACAGACAGACAGTGCCAGCTACAGGGATGATTCAGAATCATTGCCTGTCAGTTAAGGTTGTCACGTCTTCGTCGTAAACTCACTCTAGTGCAGTCTCTGATGAGTCTGAGGAAATCCCAACAAAGAAAGAAAACAGATTTGAAAGGACAATTACAACACAATTTATTAAATACCCCTTTTCCAATAGCCATACAGACAAGAATACATGCAATCCTCATCTTTCTCATTCGGCGAGATGCATAACTGCGCCTAGTTAACACATTCGAGACATGCTCCATTCGGATACGTGGCTGTAGCCGCGTATCCAATTGCAGCACTCCTCGAATGTGTTAACCGGGCACCGCACTTGAGTACTCACGCTTGAACCTTCCGCACGTCTGGCTTTCCGAGTGCTTTCAGTGCACAATTATAAAGTTTATGCTTTTGTCTGTGATTTTGGGACTGACGGCTAACGGTGGTTAGGTTAAAAATCACAGATCTACCCACACATTTGAGCCTCTCAATTGGTTTACCGAGAAAAAAGGCGCGACACACAAAGCAGAGCATCCAAACGCCATATGGACTCTCATAATTTTAAAAAAGACAACAAATGGCTTACTTTTTGTACGTGAGACTGAAACTCTGCACGCAAAAAATAAATGTCCCATATGTAGGCCTATTTGTTTGTGGTTTTGTTCTGGGTGGCTTGTCAGCTTTGACGAGTCCTGGATAGTGGCCCGAGATGGATCGTTAAACTGAGAAAAAGCTTCCTTTTTTCACTACTGAAATTTTATTCCTTTGACGCTTAGAACGAGACTCGTTGCGTTTCAAAGTCGCCTGCAAAGCGCTGCCTAGACATCCGGCAGGAAATGTCTTGACAATAGTAGGAGAGCACAGTAGTGTCTTATTAGCTTGACCCAAATCGGGCCGTGCTCTTAAGAGCAAAGCACGTTACAAATCAAGAGACATAGAGCCTCATGAGCCCCTGCAACTGCTGGGACTCATGAGGACCTATGCCTCTTGCTGACACCACGTTGTATCCATCTTTCCTTTGACAGCTTGTGCTAGTGGCGTTGAACGAAGAAAGATTTCTGTGACTACCAACAGTGACGGGGTAAAACTGTCTCGCAGATGTCAACAGCAGACTGAAACAATTAACCCATTCAGCCCGGCGCACGTATTTCCCAAATTTTGGAGGCGCCATCTAACGACTATGCACCAGTTGCAGGAGATGGATCGACCATGATAATTCAAGGGCAGTGCCAGATTAGCTTGGCGCCGACAGGCGCCAAGCTAATCTGGCACTACCCTTGAATTATTATGGTCGACCCATCTCCTGCTGTCGTGCGTCAAGGATGAATGAGTTAAAAACAAGTTCCAAGCTGCATGTTTCTGATTCGAATAGAAAAGGCTTTTTTTTTTTTTTTTTTTTTTTTTTTTGGGGGGGGGGGGGGGGGGTCGATTTTGTCGATTATTATCAGTATAGACGTTGGAAGTGTGTTTATTGTAGCTTAGCTTGTTTATCCCTTCTCTGCCAATGTACGAACATTTCTGTTTTCTGAAACCTTTGTTCATTCAACGACAAACAGCCAAAACCGTCCGAGACATCTAAAATGGATACAAATTGGTCTTACCAATAGGCATAGATCCTCATGAGACCCCCCCCCCCCAGTCGCGGGTGGCTCATGAGGATCTATGTCTCTTGCAGTTGGATCGTGTTCACCATTTATTGGCAGTCAAATTGCTAAGTAACGGAATTGACTTGTCCTCACATTAAGGTGAAATCACATTACTGCTTCGCTGAAGCGAGAGGAACATGGCATATGACATCACCGCTTCCAAATTTCCACACGTTTTCTCTTGAGTAAATTCAGCCAGTGCGCAAAAGGTCCTCGGGCCCGGCGTTGGCCTCTGGTTTGCGCTTTGGACACGTCTCTACTCCAAGTACGTTGAACTTCGATTAATAAGTTTAGTTTGGTTGTCCGGAGTGGAAAGTATTCTGAAAAAAGTGCACTCATCATAATATGCGTATATTTCAAAGTATTTTCTCAACTGAGGAGCAAAGGAAATGCGACATTTAAAAAAAAATGTCGCATTTCTTTTGCTCATCAGTATACACTTCTCTACATTTTCACAATGACCTTTGATGGGTATAATATGGACTAGTGTCAAGTCTAACAGAAAGCGTATGGATGTTTTCTGTGAGGGTTAACACGTTAGCCCATACATTGCATTGGCGTTATTCAAAAGTACTTGATTCAACGTAAGTCAGCAATGTACTTGAGCGTTAAATCCGCCTTTTGTTATTCGGGTATTGACAGTTTAATAAGGTTTGGAACAGAACTGACCTGAAGTGAAACTGACAGACAATTATTATTTTATATGATATATTTATTTTCCGTTTACAAACGCACATACACAGTTTTTGGTTTGGGTGTGATTTTCAAGTTGTTTACAGGAACACCTTCCTAACTTTTTGATGACACTGAAAAGTCCGCAAATTGTGTTTTAGATCAGTGACAGGAATTACCTCTGTCGATCTGGAACTAAGCAAATAATCAGGTACCAGGGGTAAATATATTTGTGATCCGATAAGTTGTTAGATCAACAAATGGTTTGTTTGCCAGTCAAACATTGGCCTTCTACATCACAGCATCCAGATCCGTGGAGAATTCTACAATCTGACATTGCCTTTCTCATTCGCATGACCAGTCATCTGAGCTGAACTTGAGAGGCATAGATCTCATGCGCCCCTGCGAAACCGGGGCTCATGAGAATTTATGCCTCTTGCTCTTTTTAGGGCAGGTCCATGTAACTGCCTGCTTCCCAGACGGAGAAAATCACCAGTGTTTGGTCCCGTGACCATCACTCTAAAGGAGATAAAGGAGATAAAAGCTTTCGTGTCTACTGACAGTCGTCGTGTTTACTTTCTGTCCCGATATGCTCCAAAGTGACTGGTTGTCTAGCAGGTTTTTTAGAACGAGAATATAGTGTCTCAGTGAGCCTCTTTGTGCAAGAGACATAGATCATCATGGGCCGCTGCAGGTTCAGGCCAAGGGGCTCATGAGAATCCTTATGTCTTGCTGGTATCGGTCCTCTCTCTGTCTCTGTCTGTCTGTCTGTCTGTCTCTGTCTCTGTCTCTGTCTCTGTCTCTGTCTCTGTCTCTCTCTCTCTCTCTCTCTCTCTCTCTCTCTCTCTCTCTCTCTCTCTCTCTCTATATATATATATATATATATATATATATATATATATATATATATATATATATATATATATATATATATATATACGTGTGTGGTGTGATCCTCATAAAATGAAAACATCAACAGAAACAAAATCCTGTTTAAGCCATCGACTGTCGAGAAAACCCGGACACGATCCATCTGCAAGAGACACAGATCCCCATGAGCCCCCGCAGGTGCGGGGGCTCATGAGGATCTATGTCTCTTGCTGATTCCACTTTGTATCCATGTTCCTTGGACAGATGAGGTTCTCTGGCGTTGAATTAACAAATATTTCAGAAACACAGTTTGTGACCGCTGGCAGTGAAAATAAACCACTGTTCCGGCAATAGCATGTCTGTTCAAAAGTCATAGTAAATCAAAGTGGTTCAGCTGCAGTGCGCCTAATTGATCAGTGTTCCGGTCATGCTCCTTAGAAAATAGGAGCATGACCGGAACACTGTCCCCCATAGCCCTACCATTGTCTGAAGTCACTTCTATGACTTAGATGTTAATTAAAACCCGGTTAGCAAACCAAGAAGGCATCAATGGTAAATTCTGTGTGAGGTTTCTTGTTTGCCTGCGAGGATCCTCTTCCTGAGAAAAACAAGAATTGCTCGGGACCCAAAAAGATTCTATGTTCTGTAGCTGTGCGAGTCTATGCCTTCGTTTCCTGTCGACACCACAGAGCATTTTTATAGTATAATGATGAGCAAAAGAAATGCGACATTTTTGGAATCATCGGAAACTCTAAAGTGTTTCCGATGATTCCAAAATTGTCGCATTTCTTTTGCTGGTCAGTATATTACGAAGTGATGTTATCAGAGGTACAGCATAGCTGATGATGTGGCAGGAGTAAGTGACCCCAAAGTTACATCACCTGCCGGGCTGCAAGAAGCATAGATTTTCATCTGGGTCTGCAATCTGAGAATGTATGCCGCGTACAGTTTTCACCCCCTTGAGAATATAGACAATATAAGTAAGTAATATTATATAATGAAAGGAACTCGCTTAGAAAGGACAGAACACCAGTTTATTCAATTTTCAAAGTAGGCATACTACAGACAGAAATGGATTACGCGTACTAATCATTTTCCGCGAGGCAAGAAGTTTCCAGCAAGCAAAGGTCCTCGGGCCCACGACGGCCGCATTGGGCCCGAAGACGTTTTGTTACTAGGGTTACTACAGTGAAACAGATGAGCACATGTATTCCACTTCTGCTTGTGTCTATTTTGGGAAAAAAGGATTAAGTTGTGATGCATGTATTAAATTGTACTTCATTTGTTCTTTCTAATCTTGTTTCGTTCATTGTTGGGAATTTCTTTGCATTTTACTCGCTTGGCAGTCACCATTTTAGTCTGGCTTCAATACAGTTATGTGGTACAAAGTGACGTATACAGCGCTTCTGATGGCGTTACGTTAGTAATGACGACTATCTTCCGTCATCTGGACGGCCAGCAGTCTCTTTTAGACATGCACGGCACAGCAGGTGAGCTCAGCCACTTTTTATGTTAAATCCCCTGAGTGGTGAACGACCTTTCCGCGGTATGTGTTGAGGATGAAAAGATTTCTTGGCTGTTGCATGCGGTGGGTACAAAGCTCTTGGCATTTGAGATCAGGAAATCATTAACAGAGGGAATGGGAACGCGGACAGACCCCATAGTGTATTGCCGATAAAGCCAATCAGCCAGACACAGGGTTTCTTCCATGTCCATAGATGGGGGTAAAATAGAACTAATCGTACGGCACGAGGCATAGATTCTCACGAGCCCCTTGACGCAGGGGGCTCGTGAGAATCTATGCCTCTTTGCACATTCCAGGGTGGTTGGCGGATGTAGGGAAAAGAAAAAGGTCAAACGCCGATACGTTAATTTGTTGAGGAAAAGCCCAGCGATTGTCAAGAAACCCTCCTGTCTTGCTCTCAGGGTTTTACTTTTTAATTAGTGTTTTTTAGGATCGGAATTGGTACAATTAGAATTGCGCCACTTGAACAATCAAAAAGTGCTCATGTGAGGCAATTCATCCTATGTTCACATCTTCACATAGATAGTAAGCAAGAGAAAACTGCCTTAAAATTTACAGCGTTGAGATCAGATATACTCTAGTGCAGCCAAAAATATAATTCAACAAAATCTTTTGTCAAGAAAGATAAGCCCGAAAAAAAATCTTTGCTAACTAAGTACAGTATTACATAAATCAGTTAATAAGATGACGTCATGATTAGCATGGTCATCATAATCATCATCATCATCAACAACAACAACAACAACAACAACAACAACAACAACAACAACAACAACAACAACAAACAACAACAAAATATATCTCATGTCTCACAAGGGCATTTCGAGCAAACAAATGCCTTAAAGTAATAAAATAATCGATTAACCTGAAATTTCTGACATTTTCCCTTCTTTCTGTCCTATCACTTTTTGTGTAATTACCATCGTTCTTCTATCTCTCTTCTATCACCTGGCAGAGATCGACTGTAGATCGGTCGAAGCTGTCATCTCGACTCCGTGGAAGAAGACGGGGAAAAAAAACCCAAAACAACTCTTGGTGATATATTTTGTTACAAGATCACAGATGCAAAATGTGTCTGACATTTTCAGGCAAAAGGCACGGATCCTCATGAGCCCCCGCAGCGGTCTTACAGTCGGAGGTGGGGTTTGAGGCTAGGAGACGCGCAATGTCAGTGGAATTGGTTTAAGACGACAGTAAGTGGCCAGTGCTCTGTCTGCCGCTCGCGGATTGAGAGAAGTCGGCTGAAGACAGTTGCCGAGAGTATGTAGGTAGCTGACACCCCCCCCCCCCCTTCCTCATAGCCATCTCCATTTTAGATACACTGATTCAAATGTGAATTAACTCATTCGCGGCCAGCCGCATCCGGATGCGGCTGGCCGCGAATGAGTTAACCTCTTCGCGGCCTAAAAAATTGAACTCAGTCCAACTGCCAGATATGCGAGGGCTCATGAAAATCTGTGTCTCTCACTGACACCATGCGCTTTGTATCCACTGTTTCTTAAACGCCTGGTTTGGGATCCCTGACGTTGTATCAACAGATTTCAGTAACACAATAATTATGCGTCCACTGGCGGTGAGAGGGTTAAATGTGCTGGTATGTGATTTTGGACCTTACGACCCCAAGTCGTACACCGGCACGCGACCCACAGGCTGTGACCATAAGCACACAAATGTAGGTTGATTAAAATTTTAAGATAAAGTCATCCGTTGACTTTAGTCCATGTTCATTCATTCGAGACGGTGTCGCATGCGGATACGCGGCTGTTAGCCGCGTGTCCGTATGCGTCACGTCTCGAATGAGTTAAACATTAGATTCTGCGTCATGATGAGTGGGAGCGTGTGCTTTTGCTCGTGATGGTCAGGGTCTGTCCTGACGACTAATGGGCGATGTTCGATACTGGGTTTGCCGTTAGCAGATTTCAATCGATTGTGACTTAATTGCTCGGTACCATTTTGTGCCAGCTGCCCAAAGTCGTGTCGAGATCGTCATTAGTCGCTTCGTGAAGCGACTAATGTGAAGGTAAAAGACATTAAGTCCATATTTTGTCAAAAGCAAGATTTGCTTTGTATTGCAATGAAAATCACGCTTTACGAAAAAAATGGACTTACTGTCTTTTACTTGTTGCCTTTACAGGGCATATATGTATAGATGTGTGAGCACTGTTGGCATGTTAACTCATTGTGCCCGAGGTAGGAAATACCCACATTATGGAGCTATCCTCTGAAGACTGCATTGCAATTCAGGAGACAGATCGACCATGATTGTTCAAGGGTGGTGTCAGAATAGCTTGGCGCCTATTGGCGCCAAGCTATTCTGCTACCACCCTTGAACTATTACAATCAAGCCATATCTTGCTGTGGTGTGTCGCGGGAAGAATGAGTTAAGGCTATAGGCCGGCAAAATGCCAAAGTCATTGACCACAACACTTGTAGCAGTCATGCAACAGGAGTGAGATCTTCATGGCCCACTGCAAGACGTCTGTATGGTTTTCAGTCCCCAGTTAGGAGGACAGATAGCATAGTGTCATTCGTCTATGCAACGGTTTTGTATGGCGGTCATCAAGACAAAGATTTTGTATGAAGTCCCCACAGCTTGCAGTAACTCAAGAAGACAGGTGTCTTGAATCTATGTGTGCTTATCTGTGATTTTGGACCTTACGGCTGAAAGCCGTGAGGTCCAAAGTCACAGACAAGCACATATATCTGTTCAGGTTTGCTTGCTTGAATATAACACTGATTCAAGTTATTTGTCACCATTTTTCGCTTAGTCAAGATGCGTTGCGGGTGTAAAGTGATCGAGTCTTTCAAGACCAAGGTCTGGGAAACTAGACTGCACTCATTTCCAAGACCTCCATTCTTTATGCACTTCATTTCGTTTAGTTGACTACACATTAATCTTCTCCACTCAGTAACTTAATATCAAAAGAGCAAATTTCACAAAATCAGCGGAGGAATCCTTCAGAGGCGTGAACCGACGCGTCCGATTACCCCCAGGATTTGCATATAGAAAGGCGGTTATGGAAAAATCATTTATCACCTCAGTGTTTTGATTTTGTCCTCCTCTGAAATCCTAGTTTGATGAATCCACAAGTGTACAGTTTTTCTTCTTTTTTTTTTTTGCAAAGTTTTGGACATACACGAAATAGGGATCACAGGGCGGTTGAAAGTGCCAAAGGACTTTTTCTTTTACTTGCACGATTGATAGTTGTGTTTATGGGGAGGTGTGGGGGGGGGGGGGGGTAGCGCTTTGGTTGTCAGTGGCCTTTTTTGTCGTGATAATTTCCTGATTAACCCTCTGGCTGTCGGTAGCGCGTTTTGTCGACATGATTTCTGTAGAAATCACCTCGACAAAATGCACTACCGACAGCCAAAGGGTTAATACTTCTTGCAGTTTGGGCACCACTTGCAAGTGGGAAGTCGCTACGACAGCTCATGGACAGTGCCTGTTTAGCTTTGCTGTCTCTTCAGGCGCTGAACTAATTAGCACGGTCTTGAAGCCAGCATGATCGGTACATCTTTGCGACTAGTACGTATACATTTTGCGGCCGGTAACTATAAATGCGAGCCATTTATATCTGAAGATGAAAAACTGTACAAACCGTTTAACTGATCTTCTGGTGTATTTTTATTTATTTTTTTCTTTATATTATTTAAACAACGTTGTTGTCCAACAAAGAAACATTAGGGAAGGCGCGCAACCGCAATGCAGCGTTAACCATATTAGTCGGTGGGTTTTTTTTTCGTTTTTGTTGTTTAAAAAAAAAATTATCTCCAAATTTTGTTGGGGGAGAAAAGCCGGCGCACCCATGGAAAAAAACCAAATATATGTTTGCGATGTTTCAAAAGTTGAAAGGCAACACACTTCTTCATAGCCTGTTGCAAACTTACAGGACAGGGAAAATTGCGTTGAAAAACAAGATGCTTAATTTGCGGAGGAGGGAGTCAGACAGGGTCAGGGATGCTCATCTGGACCTGTCAATAAACGTCAGGAACTAGTGACGCGAAAAGTTGTTTGGGTGCGTAATTCAGCCTCATCACAAATTCTTCACAACTTGGACTTTGCTCTTCAGAATGATGTGATCCGATCGAAGCGTTGTGTGTACACTTTGCCGAAAGTTGCTTGGGTGCATGATATTCGTTAAAGGTTCTGCACAGCTTCCTTGGTAGCACAACGTCTTCGGACCCACGAAGGCCGCATTGGGCCCTTGCACAGCTAAGCGCGGGCCCACTGTGGCCGTCGTGGGCCAGAGTACTTTCTGTGTTGAACCTTGACAGTTAGAAGGCTATTTAGTTGGCTATTAGGGTTTAACGCTCAAGAGGCGACTAAGGCCATCTTAGGTGGTTTATCTTTCGAAGGGTATTAACTTACAGAAAAATGCACGTGCGCTGGTCTGTGATTTTGAACCTTTCCTGCTGAAGCCGTAAGGTCCAAAAACACAGGCTAGCACATATATGGATGTTGTTTGGGCGTACAGCTCTCAGCACAAATTCTTCACAACGTTGACCTTGCTCTTGAGATCGATATGTTCCGATGGAAGCGTTGAGTATATACATTTTGCTAAGTTGTTTTTCATTACAAGTTCCTTCAAATCACAGACCTTAACGTTCAGAATGAGATGCGCCGAAATGTTGTGTGTATTCCTGTATAGGTGCTGGTTTGTGATAATGAGCCTTACAGCCCTGGTAGTGGAAGGTCTGTGATATTGGACTGTGCAGTCATTGAGCTGTAAGGTCCAAAATCACAGACCAGCACAATGCATTTGATATTGTTGGGGTGCAAATGTTTCTTTAAAAACTTTTCACAGCTTGGACTCACAGCTCTTCATGAGCCGATCGATGCGTTGTGTGTATATGTATTAATTTGTCAAGTGGTTTGGATGCATGATTCTCACCACAAATTTCTTCACACATAGACCTTTACCCTCAGAATGAGATGGGCCGAAATGTAGTGTCGTGTGTGATGTTTGATGATTCTGAACTTTAGTGGGCGACTGTAGTGCCGTAAGATCCACAATCACAGACCTGGACTACCTGACTATTGATACGTTTTTTCCCCACATGTTTTCTATTCCTATTTCTCCCTGAATAGTGTGCACCCTGTGCAAATTTGCCAACGTTCTTTCTGTTTGCTTTGGAGTGGCCGGCCGTGTCCACTTAGAAATGGTGGAAAAGTGCATGTGATTGCTCAGGAACTTGCACAAGATCTGACGGTCGTCCACGTCTCGTCTTGACACACCAATACATCACAAACCCCATCTGCAAAAGGCATAGATCCTCACGGACCCCCGCAGCATGCGGGAGTCCGTGAGGATATATGCCTCTTGCTGAACCCCTTTTGCATTTGTGTCCTTTAGGCAGAGGGAGCTTCCAGCTTTAATTTATGACGCAGACGGATCTGTGGACCACTACGGGGGCCAAATATTGGCAATCGTTTGCTCGCGGAATCCTCCCATCTTGTCAGCCTCTCCATCATTCCATTGCAAAAACAAAACCATTCTATCTACAACAGACATAAATTACCATGATCTCATGCATTCAGAACTATAAGAGTATGCGTTCAGATTTCTGTTTGGGACCTTCTTGAAAACGAACATGTACCGTTTATAAAAAATATGTGTATGTGCTGGTCTGTAATTTTGGACCTTACGGTTGGAAGCCGTAAGGTCCGAAATCACAGACCAGCACACAATTAAAATTGTACACCTCACAATAACGGATTCTTTGGCACGGACTCGCGCGACCAAAACTCATTGTATCTCAAGGTTTCTCAAGCGTTGGACATCATCTTAGTGTCAGACGAAGACTCACTAACTCAAGGATAGATTTCTGGCATTGGTCGCCACGTCGATATTTCCTATCCCAGTCAGTTCCTCGCCATGACCACCCATCTGCGAGAGGCACATATACTTGCACAATCCCTCGCAGCTGCAGGGCGTCCTTCATTAGATAACGTTAAGCGCTAAACGTTGAATCCAACACGAACGTGATTTCAAAGACATGGGCCACCCGAACAGGATCTGAACAAAATTTGACCTCAGCTGGACTCAAACCCGCGACCTTCTGGACGTGAGCCTAACGCTCTACCAGCGTTCATTAGAATAATATTGTTGTGGTTGTTGACAAGGATCGGCCCATTCACTTAAATCTGTGGTACACAAACAGAGGAGCTCATTGGCATATTTTTCAACGACTGTCCACTAACTTCAAGCCGTCATCGCATGAGACACACACAGACCCTCCTTAGCTCGCAAGAGGCATAGGTTCTCATAAGCCCTTGCAGCCTTCGGCTGCAGGGGTTTATGAGAATCTATGCCACTTGCTTGTAGCGTTCAGCCTCATGTACTTCCGTCCCTGCCCGTAAGGAGAAGAAGGAAATCTATGCACTCGATGCCCAGCGGCGTTCTTCCATGCAGACTTTGTCAGACTTGTCGTGGCGGGTCAGGAGTTCGTCACCCACTGTCCTAACCCTATTACTCGTCTGGTGGGACCGCCAGAAGGCATGAAGCATCAGTCTGAGGATGTTAACGCGGCCGATCATCGCTTTCAAGAGGCGTATATTATCATGATCTCATGCTAGCAGGAGCTCATGATAATACACGCCTCTTGATGCCGGTTGAAAGATTTGCTTCCATTTATTTTACTAAAACCGCATTGCCTCAATCTGAGGATGTCAATGTGGCCGAATATTGCCTTCAAAATCATTGTTAAGAAATATATATTGTCAAGAGCCTGTGCGGTTGCAGGGGTTCATGATAGTCTATGGCGGCTCGGAGACTGCTTTTCTTGTCAGCATACTTGCGTACCCTCACACTGAGTAGAAATGATGTTAGTTGGGCTGATCTTTAACATTAAGAGGCATACCTTATCCGTGATGAGTCACAGCACCTGCAGGGGTCTATGAGGATCTATGCCTCTAACATATACTACAGGCCAACTGATTGGTTTCTGTTCGTCCGTGCGACAGGCGGCCAGGGGCATCAGGACTCCATCTATTCCTGGCCTGAATGACAGACACAGAGCAAGAGACGCTGATCTAATAGAGTCCATGCCAGAGAAACTATAGTACAAAGTGTGCCGTACTAATGTCTCTGTAGATATCTAGCAATCGGCTTTGTTTAACTGACTGTTCAGCTTATGTTGAATGTTATCTCGAAAATAATTTTCAAAAGCTATATTAATTGGTTTAGCACAGTTTATTTTCATAGCGTGTGCGCGTGTATCTGCTATAATAATCAATTAAACATAATAATTCGTATCCATGTATAGTCAGTTCTGTTAGGATTTATGCTGTTTAGGTTTAATCCGCATTTGTTAACCCCTTCACTGCACTGCTGAGAAAAAGGGAACACAATCTAGCTGCAAGAGACATAGACCCTCATGAGCCCCCGCTTTGCGGGGGGTCAATGATCTATGTCTGTGGCTGACGCCACTTTGTATCCATGCGTCTTGGACGCCTGCCGCTCTTTGGCGTTGAATTAAGAAAGATTTCAGAAACATATTCTGCGTTCATTGGCAGCGAAGCTTTGCTGACTACACCCGTTTTATCGTTATCTGTACTATAAACTCGTAAAAATAGCGTCGCTGGTCTGGTTTGTGAGTCCCGCACCTCAGTAAGGTCGACCGTAGTCAGAGACATTCGACGAAGAGGATTTTACCGTCTATTAATAATGACTGTTTTAGCGCGCACAGATAGTCACATATTTGAGCAGCGGTAATGACTTTATCGTGAGTAGACGTTTCTCAAAACGAACAATAAATCTTTGGACCGCCCGTCGGCCGTGATTGGCCCTCGCACAGTCGTGCGCGGGCCAACTACGACCGACGGCGGCCTGATAAACTTATGCTTATTGGGATATTATTGACCTCATGTTTGTAGGCAATAAGATTAAGGATGTTTCTAATTCAGGGCCAATGACTTGTACATACTCATGTGTGCGCCGAAAACGGTTTATTTACGTCATTAAGAGTTTCTGTCTTATTTAATTTCAGTAAATCAGATCCAAGGACTGAAACCTTAAAGGGTTCATAGTTAAAGCCAGCAGATTTGGAAGCTCACAATGCTCAGACAGATTTCGAAATCGTTTAGCTTTAGTGCTATATCTGTAGTGCACTTGTGTGTCACTGGCCATTACGCCTCTATCCCACACATCGGCACACATATCAAACTTATATGCTTAGATGGCTGACCTTGCATTCTGCGTTCAGTGGTGCCTAAAATAGTCTGGAAGAAGTGGCCTGCGCAGTGCCAGACACACTCTCCTAAGCCAAAATTGTTACCTTGGGGCCACCTAAATAATACACGTGTGCATCTTGGAAAATATAAACGAACGGCCATCGTCCTCTGTATTCAAGAGACATGGATTCTCTCGAGTCCCAGAGAGTCGTGTCTCATGACGGTATGGATTAATGACAAGTGTTATATAGATCTGCTCAAAAGTGTTCACTGCCAGTAGACGTATATTGTGTTCTGAAGTCTTTCTTCATTCAGTGTTAAAAACGTCCAGCCGTCCAAAGAGTATGGAGACAATGAGAAAAAGGGGGCTGTCGCGGCGGCTCGTGAGGATCTCTGTCTCTTGAGGGAAAAATGTGTTTATTTTTTCAAGGTTGGGGGGGGGGGGGAGGGGGGCAGAGCAGGCCGTGTAGGTTCCTGGTTGCGCAGAATCAAAATCGGCTAGGCATGAGCCTTGTCAAGTTCTACAGCCAACCCAGTATCAGTATAACTTCAAGAGTCAAAGATCCTCATCAGCTCCTGCAGTTACAGTAGGTCACGATAAACCAAAGCCTAGTGCTGTCAGAGACTGACTCGATTATTACGTCCTCAGAAGGAGAGTGTTATAGCGGTTTTCGTGTAGGTCTTGATCGAGGCCTTGAGTGTTCTGGAAGTGACCTTAGAATGACTAACTTGTCATTAGTTGAGACAAACCCTACTCTGATGCGGGAACTGAGGAGCACTATAGTATAAATCACGAGAGAGGTTTACCACCGAAGATTTTCAAAACTTGCACAGACTCATTACAATCTATGTATTTTCACCAAGCTGGTATTGCAGGCCAGTATGCTTGCTGAAACTGAAACCGTGCAGGAGACAGGCCAATATACCGCTTCTAGTCCTAGCATATATGTACATTTGCCCCTGCATTTACAAAGGCTACTGAGAACCTGCTGCCGCAAACGAACTGCGCAGTTCTTCTCAGAGCGGACAAAGTCAGGTTTTAGCATAAGACTGAACACATGCTCAAACTTATAACGCCCGGGGAAAGAGCTGGTACGCGCAAGCATGGATGCCGTGTTCACAGGTCACAGTGTGACTAGAATAAAGAGTGGTCCGCATGTGTTGTACACGTTTCTAGGTTGCCCATATTATCCCTGCTACCTCACCTATGGGATAAATCAATAAAGCAGCTAATTTAATTTATTGTTCGAAAGACTTTATGTACAGGAAATTCACCTATGGTGCAACTTGCAGCCACTCAATCACACTCGTAGATCATGATCATAATATTTTATTTTCCTAGTAATATTTTCCATCCTGAGCTTATCCAGTGGACAATAGTGGGCCTATGTTGAGTTGCCGCTGACTTAGTGATTTGTGGGGCACGCTGATTTCAGCTGTGCTTGGGTGTGGGGTTGGTAAGGAATCAGGTTCATAACCAAGAAATGAGACTGTCAATGTGCTGGTTTTTGTTGTTGTTGTTGTTATTTTGTGCATGGCAAATGTGCAGCTGATGGGCGGTAGTGTTTTTAGGGGATCCTTGAAATATTGACTATAGCTAAGAGACTGGACAGTACGGAAACGGCACTGTATTCCGTGGCCAAAAGGGCTGAACATAAAAATGTAGAATGCACTGAATGTGTGTGTGTGTGTGTGTGTGTGTGTGTGTGTGTGTGTGTGTGTGTGTGTGTGTGTGTGTGTGCGCGCGTGCATGCGTGTGTGAAAATTACGGCTTGGTTACACACACACACACACACACACACACACACACACACACACACACACACACACACACACACACACACACACTCAGTCCAATAGAATAAAGAGGGGATAGACTGTGCCACAATTAAAATCACCTATCCTTCTATTTCATGCTTAGGGCTTTTAGTCCCTCAGTTCACTCTGTTAGTATAAACATCCGATGCAGATCGGTTTCCAGCAATGAGGGCCACATGTGGGGCCGTGTGGCTATCACTACTGGACACTGACCGCGTCCACATTCATAGGAACATCTGGGGTGGATTACGTTTGGCATACAGGACAGGATCTCACGAGCCCCTGTGACTGGTAGGGGCTAATGTGAATCTATTTCTTCTCAGGCAAAGGGGGGTGGGGGGTGGGCAGGATGAAAAACTGTACAGAACTGCAGCGTGTGTGTTGGTGGGTTATATGAGTCTGTTCACAACCGCCACCCATGCCCTCCCTGCAACTGGTGCATTGAGAAGGGCGTTTGTCATAAAGAGCTGGATCTCACGAGCCCCTTGGACATCAGAGGCTAATGTGAATCTATTCCTTTCGGGCAAAGCGGGACAGGATGGAAAAATGTACAGAGCTGCAGGGAACATGTCGGCGGCATATACCTAAATGTATCTTCGTAAGGTACAAAATCTTCAGTGATTTAACTCTGCCTGCCCATTTTATTTAGTTCTGTTCCCTTGTAGCTTACCAGAGAGCGCTTTCCACCTCAGTGCCATAATGAAACCGGCGGCAGTGTCTATGTTGCCGGGGGCATATACTTTCATGTCTCTTAAAGGCTCCGAAACCTTTAGTGATTAATATCTCCCTGCAAGTTTCATTTACCTCTGTTTTCTAGTCATAGAGTACCAGAAAGAGTTTGGCTAGTTAGTGTTCGAGCTAGCCGCTCAGGAAACCGTGTGGAATGTGTCGGTCGGTTTTCGATTGCTCACATGTGTAAGCCGAAAGTTGTAACTGACTGGCTACTTTGAAAAGTGTATGAGCCCTTACATTCATACTTAAGTTGCACAGTTCAGTTCTGGTCTGGAATCTTACACATGCACCACGTGAGGCAGCCAAACAACACTAAAATACATATACACTCAAAGCCAAAGTATTGTATCAACTGTAGATCATTCTAAGCATTTTAAATAAAATGTTTATATTGAACCATTTTTTAAAAATATTTTACCATAAACAAAATACTGCAGTATAATAACAATTGCCATAATATCACATTTTTTAAAAAGTCGTGAGAGGAGAGTAAAAACAAAATGTCGGACAGCGTCGTTAGCAATGGCGACAGCGATCGCTTTGCCGACTTGAAAAGGCTAAAAAGTAAGAAAGTACAGGCCAGGCCGCGATCGGAAGTTTTTCTAGTGTGACACTTGACGTAGCCTGGTCTGTTTCAAGCGTTTTCACGAAACACTGGGGCCCATATGCCCTAGTTAGAGTGTACCAGAAACGACTTTGCTAATTTCCACGTCAGTGCCCTCGGAAACTAAGCCGCATCAGCCCAAAATACACTCAAAACAAAAACTATTTCATTAATTGCTGTCCATTTTTAAATGAAATTTTATCACTTTTTGTTTATTTTGCAAAATCACATTTTGAATGAAATAGGCGATAGATAAAAAACCCACAAGAAACGTTATAAAAAGAAAACGAGCATTTGACGTGAGTTAAAAACAAAGATGTCCGACTGCGTCGTTAGCAATGGAACCCCATTACCGACGTGGAAAGGCTGAGTTTGGAATTTTTGGAGAGGAATGTCTCAGAGTCAGTAGTGACCAGACTTTGCAGCCGTGAACTAAAGATCTGGGTCAGTGCATTTGCCACTGCTCTGGTTGTGTTTCAGTATAGGTCAGTGTTGACCCGTACCAACCCCCAACCCACCCCTCTCCGGCCCGGCATTCAGTGAAACCAGATGGGAGGCGGCGCGTGCCGTCCCTATTAAGAAATTTATGTCAACAAGAGGGCTACTGGGACGCTTGTGATGCGCGTGCCGTCCCTATTAAGAAATTTCTGTCAACAAGAGGGCTACTGGGACGCTTGTGATGATATGAACAGAACAGGATACTGTGATCTAGTAGTGGCTTGTCTCAGTTAATTAATTTAATTCCTGTTTGGTATTAACATGCACAGTCCGCGGAAGGTAATATATCGTCAGTATTGATGTTTTAGTACTGTCTGTCTGTCTGTGTCTGTTACTTCTTCCCCATCTTTTGCGCCCCGGCCTCCATTCCTCCACCTGAGTGCCCACCGCCCTTGTCCCTCTCTGCTGCACTAAAGTGACGCCGTGTCTAAGGCTAATCACAGCCGATTAGATAGCCTACATGTGAACCGGAAAAGCACGTTTCTGCAAAACAGCATGTGATATATGATGAAGAGGAAATTAATACTCAACGACAGTGCCTGATCTGAACTCACACTGAACTGTATGCGCAATAATCGTATAAGAGTTACAACCCAGACATGTCAGACCCTCTCCATATATTTTTCCTGCCGAATATTGCGAGCTTAATTTCGATTTTTCAATCTTGCTGCAGAAGCTGGTGAAATGTTTACCGTCTCGCCACACTTCATGTCACCGTTTGTCTGGATCAGGATTAAATTAACTCGTTCGGTCCTACAAACTTTGGCGATGATAGTTCAAGGGTAGTTCTTGGTTAGCCTGGCGCCCTTCGGGCGCCAGGCTAACGAAGAACTACCCTTGAACTATCGTCGAAAGAGTTTCCATTTCTAGGAAGTAACCCTGGAACGTCATGATCGATCAGTCTCCTGCAGTTGGACTGGTACAGGAAACCTCAGTCCCAAAGTGAGTCCCATAGGTTAAAAAGTGTCGGTATCCGTCGCTTCACGCGCCAAGGTCACCGTGCACTGCCCTTGACCTCGACGTGCTTCGGTCGTGTTTATCACCACACCAAGGCATGGACTTGTCAGAGTGAAACACAATAAAGCACTATTCTTGAGATAAATAATAAATAAATAAATAAATAATAAATAAATGATAAATAAATAGTAAATTGATAATAACTTTATAATAAATACAAAGGGAAGAACAAACGAACGAACAAACGAAAGAAAGAACGAACAAAATAAATAAAGAATGAATGAAGAAATCAATGAACAAACGAATGAACGAATGAATGAATGAATGAATGAATGAATGAATGAATGAATGAATGAATGAATGAAATACTAACAGTCTATAATTCGAGAAAAAGAACTTGAAATATTTTCTGAGACGTAATGGCTCGTAGACTTATAGGATCCACACAAGTCTCTTTCAGCAGAAGAAGATACGTAGTGTCCTAAACGCGGCCCATGCTGCTTGTTATTCATCGCCATGAGATCGATACATTTCAAAGAGATACAGTTAACTCAGTCGAACCGTGTTGCATCCAGATACGCGGCGTATCCGGATGTAGAACGTCTCGAATGTGTTGAAGAGGTGCAGATGAGGTCAGAACGATCAGGTCAGATAAGAGAGGATCTATGGCCAAGGTGGCAGACTCATCTTTTTGTAGCCTAGTTCCTTCGTTTAGAGATGTCCAAGCCAGTCCTCAGAGAGGGTCTGCAGTGGGATTAGGTTTTATTTTCCAGATTAATCCCAGAAAGCAATCGTCTTCGGGCAGACGTCGTCCGCAGTAGGCCCGCGCACGACTGTGCGCGGGCCCACCTGCGGCCGACGTCGGCCCGAAGATTTTTGCTTATTGGGAAGAAGCGTGAATCGGGTCAGTGCGATGGCGGGAAAAGAGAGATGAGGTATCAGACTCCAGGGTTGTTAGATTACGGCAGCAGGAATCAGGTCAGAGCGGGTCGTGTGAGCGGTATCAAACTGTGTTTATGAGCATCGAAAAACTGATCAACGGAGAAGGAAGGATTGTGCTGGGCAGGCGTAATTTAAATGTGCACTGGTCTGTGATTCTGGACCTTACGGATTTAAGCGGTGAGGTCCAAAATTACATTGAGACCATCACGCAATCACAGTGAGACCATCACGCAATCACAGTGAGACCATCACACCATCACCGTGAGACCAGTACAAAGCCACAGTGTGACCAACACAAAATCATAGTGAGACCAGCACACAATCACAGTGAGACCATCACAAAATCATAGTGAGACCAGCACACAATCACAGTAAGACCATCACAAAATCACAGCGAAACCATCACAAAATCACAGTGAGACCAGCACACAATCACAGTGAGACCATCACACTTTCATACTGAGACCAGCACAAAATCACACAGAAACCATCACAAAATCACACTGAAACCATCACACAATCACAGTGAGATCAGTACACAAGCACGTTGAGACCACACAATCACAGTGGGACCAGTACAAAATCACAGTAAGACCAGCACACAATCACAATGAGACCACTACACGAACATGGATCACCCTATTCACTGCCGAGAAAATGTGAACACAAGGCAACAGCACGAGGCATAGAGCATCATAAACCCCTGTAGTTGCAAATACGGACGGCTTTGCATCGATCGTGATGAATAAACATTGATTTCAGAAACACAGTCTGCGTCCATTGGCTGTGAAGGTGTTACAAATGAAATCAAGAAATGAACACACTCTAGGATGATCAGAATTTAAATTTTTCATTAGTACCTGAAATCAAGTTTCAAAAACTTATTCCCATAAAATCGGTGTTAAATTGTATGTAGGCATACATGTTACACCTACGTAAAGGCAAACTCTTATCTAGGCCAGTAGTAATATTTTAAATGATGAACTTCCAAGACCTTCTGAAAAATACGAATACATTATGTGTGTGTTTGTGTGTGTATGCGTGTGTGTGTGTGTGTGTGTGTGTGTGTGTGTGTGTGTGTGTTTGTGTGTGTGTGTGTGTGTGTGTGTGTGTGTGTGTGTGTGTGTGTGTGTGTGTGTGTGTGTGTGTGTTGTGTGCGCTCGCGTGTTTAATTTAAAGAGATCTCCATTTTCAATAAAGACGAACTGTAAATTATCTCTATGTTTCATAAACTGAGAAGCCGTGACTCCTATGCCGTACTTATTTTGCATGCAAAATGGGACCGGTGATCATATTTACGGTTTAACTGCTCATTCTGTATTTTTAATCCGGCATAGAAAATTGTAACCTCAGATGTTGTCAGTTACGAGAAAACCCGATTTTTTTCCTACGTTCGAGGGAAAGACTTCATGTTGCCAGTCACGCTGGTTGTCTCCCTCGATTCGCTGCGCAGCGAATCGAGGGAGACAACCAGTGTCATTGCCAGCATGGGGTATGCAGTGCCAGATGTTGTGCGTCCGTGCCAGTGTGAGACATAGACCTTTTTGCGTCAATGAAACTGTGAGACCCTTTTTGCGTCTTTGCCAGTGTGCGTCATTTCACAGTACCTTTCGCGTCCTTGCCGTTGCACGTCAGTGCCAGTGTGAGACATGGAACTTTTTGCATCATTGCCAGTGTGAGACTTATAGACCCTTTCGTATCCTTTCTGCAAGAGGCAGTTCCATATTTCGGCATTATTGTAAACAAAAAACGGTGTCAGATCTTGATGCGTCCAGCATCCTTTTGGCGCCCTTCATATTGGATCACATGGGTCCCAAGCCAATATGCTAAGTGTTCGTATACAGGAACAGCGTAGTGGCTTACGCAGGATTTATCTCACTCATGCAACTGACATCTTTTCGGGTCTTTGACGCCAGAGGCAGGGTCAGATCGTTTTGCATTTTGGTCAGTATCAAGCGTATAAAAAGACACATTGGTGTCCTTACCGGCAGAAGGCAGTGCCAGTCCTTTTGGGGTCATTGTCAGCAAGAGGCAGCGCCGAATCCTGGGTGTCAGTCCTTGCCAGTTCTTGTCCCTGTGGTGTCTTTACCAGCGAAAAGCACGACTCAGTGCCAGATCTTTCATTGCCTTTGCCAGTAGCACACTGTTTGTCTGCCTCGATTAGCTGCGCTAGCGCAGCGAATCGAGGCAGACAAACAGTGTGTGCCAATAGAATCATAGGCCTTAGCCACGGCTTCGGCATCTTTGCCAGTTGAGGCATTGACCTTTGGCGTCTTTTCAGCAAACAAACGATCCTCAGGTCGATGTCGGCCACAGTTGGCCCGCGCACAGGCCAACTGCGGCCGACAACGGCCCAAGGACCTTGGCATAGTGGGTTGCCAGTAGAAGTAATGGATCATAAGGGCCCAATTGCTGGTAATTTTCAATTGCCTATACCTGCCTGTCATAGTGCTAGCGTCTATTTGTTTCGAGCTACGTTTAGCCCCACGCCCCCCCCCCCCCCCCCCAGCGTCCGACCCCCCCCCCCAACGCCCCCCCCCAAAAAAAAAAAAAAAAAATTAAAATAAAATAACCTTGCTATGCTGCGGTGCACAGGGACAGCTGGTTGGCAGATGCGGGCTTAACCCCTTCCCTGCCACTGTACATACATGATTGTTTCTGAAATCTGTGTTCATTCGTCGACCAAAAGCCAAAACCGTCCCGCATGGATAACCGAACAAAGAACATTGGTCTCAGCAAAAACCATAGATCCTCATGAGCCCCCGCAGTCGCGGCGGGCTCATGAGGATCTATGTCTATTGCAGTTGGATCGTGTTCACTTTTTTCTTGGCGATCAAGGGGTTAAAAACGTTTCCTGCAACTGGTGGAAGGGCTCTTGGCGTGCCTCTATGCCAGCGTGAGAGCAGTACGTGCCATATCCTCTGGCGTTCTCACCACCATGATCCATGCATGGGTCCTTTCAGTTCCACGTCCTTGCTGTGCACGTTGTCCACGTTCACCAGACCGTGCGCTTCTCTCAGACTGAACAGATCGCTTGCCGACCCTTTCATGTACTTCCTTCCTTCCTTCCTTCACCCTGTTGCATACATCCTTGTCAGCTACTAGCTGCTCATAAGCATGGTCCTTTTCAGTTCTATGTCATTGAAGCAGGTCGCCCAAGCTTACTAGCGTGTGCGCGTCCTGAAGATTAAATAGATTTTGCTGTTAGGGTAAACTTGTCTACTCCCCCGTTTCGTGAGAAATTGGAAATGGAAAATATGGCCGGGGGGGGGGGGGGGGGGGGACGCGCGGAAGGTACAGCTGAACGCAGACTTGCGATTTATCAATCGTTGAACTGCCAAGATGTAAGTAAAAAGGACAGGACCGTATCAACAAGAGGCATAGATTCTCACGAGCCCCTGCTGTCGATGGGGCTCGTGAGAATCGATGCCTCTGATTATAAGGATGTGACACAAGTGTAGAAAGTAAAGTTTCTTGTCCCTCCTCCCCTCCCACTCACGTCTCCCATGGGATATAATGATGTTATCTCTTTTCTGGAGAATGGAGTGATGTGTAGTTCTTTATGGCGCCATGCTTGCTTACGACAACGGTAAATTAATTGTATCATCACCAGCACACCTCGCACCTAACTCCAGTAAGCAACACAACCCAGAAACAACAACAATAAAATCAGCAACAATAAAAACAACGACATAAACAGCAGCAACAACAACAACAACAACAACTAATTAGGATATCGAACATTTTTGGTTGTGTTTGTTAAAAGCAATGCTTTTTTTTCTTCTTTTTAACAGCGATTATCCCCTTCCCGCCGGTGTACGTACATATTTTTATTTCTGAGATCTTGGTTCTTTCAAAGACAAAAAGACAAAACCGTCCGACAAACATGGGTACAAATTGGTCTCAGCAAGAGGCATAGATACTCACGAGCCCCTGCGGTTGCGGGGGCTCATGAGGATCTATGTCTCTTGCGATTCGATCGTGTTCACTTTTTCTCGGCAGTGACGGGCTTAAAAGCAAAGTTCAAAATTGCTGCCTCCCCCCCCCCCCCCTCCGCCCTTCCAATTCCTGTCTTTTTTTATTTCATTGTTAGTGAACTTGCAAAAATGATCGATAGTAGGGTTCGCTTACTCAGTCGCCGTCGCCTATCTCGCTCCCACAGTCAACGTGATTACCTTCTGACTACAACATTTTTCGCGTCAACCAGGACCCATTTTCCAGGGCAAATCGATGGCTAGTTTGCTGATTTTTTTCTCTTGTCATCGTGCCAGTCTCCTACCCCGACTAGTTTGCTGGGTCATTGGACACTGATGTAAACCCAAGCGTTTGATTTGTATCTGCAATAGTCCGGGATCTTCAGAGAGCCGTGGATTATGCTAGTATAATTTCTTATTATTTATCATAAACTGTCGGCTATAACTTATAGATGATTTACGAGGCTCGATATGTACACTGACGTAAATACGTCTGATCAGTTTTAGATCAAAGACATAGACCACGATGAGCCTATGCATACAAGAGGCTTAGATCCTCTAGAGTCCCTGCATTTATGCAGGGGCGCATGAGGATCTATGCATCTTGTCATTTTTCTCTGCTTGTGAAAAAACCTACATAGATTTCAAAACATACATGTAATCATGCAGTTTATCCATTCCACTTGCAAGAGGCTTAGATCCTCATGAGCCCCAGCATTTATGCAGGGTCTCATGAGAATCTTTGCCTCTTGCAGGCATAGACCCAATGTCTGCTGAACTGGCGCGGTCTAAAGCGCTACAGTTTCAGGACTTCCGATCGAAGTAGTGTTGGCATTCACGGGGTAAGCGCCAGTGAATTGGGAGGGAAAGTCCAACACCCTGGTAATTTACCGCTAAAAGCCATGCTCGCTTCCACGACACACACATGGGAGTTACGGTCCACAGGCTCGTGACATTGATCTCCCTTTTTTGTTTGAATCTCTGAATGTGTTTCGGGTTGCATCTAATGGACATACAGCGTTGTGGTGGAAACTAAAAACTTTTCAATTCCGCCCCCTAAATAGTTAATGCATTCAGTCGTGACACACCACAACAAGGTATGGATCGACTAGGATAACTCACGAATCGTGCGAGCTATGATAGTTTTTCGTGAACTGTTATGTAGTATTCGGTAGACAATTCCCGATTTTTTTTTTTTATTTTGGTCACAGGAACTTAGTGTGATAATATGTCCTAAGTTATTCTCTGTTGGTACTAAATATTTTCTTGGTTTCGACTTCTCGTAGACCTTACTCTATGTAAATAGATAGATGCAGTTTCAGTTTTAGTGCAAGTTTTTTATTTTTATAAAAAAAATGTTTGCTAAAGAACTTTAGAAAACTATTATTTTTTTTATTAGAACACTAAACTGCAGAACACCCGTCCTCCTGAGGAGGACGGGCGCACTGCGGTTTAGTGTTCTGTTCAATCGTAGAGTTTAGTGTTCTATGGTGTTCTGTTAACCCATATGATACTGATGCTAAAATCTTCAAATTTGTACACTGCCATATGCAAGCTACATCATAGTACTTACAGATAAGGATATAGACAAATGACTTTAGTTCAAGGGTGGTGCCTGAATAGCTTGGTGCCTAGAGGCGCCAAGCTATTCTGGCACTACCCTTGAACTATGTTAGTCACACTTATTTCACTTATTGTGTATTCCGAATGATAAGGGTTAAACCGCAGAGTGGTGGACAAATCATATCAGACAAAACACCTCAAAGCTCAACAGTCCCGCCGAATTGTTGTAATCGCTTTTGATTCAAGCAAGTTCCTTGAATTGGACACAGCAATTATTGTTTGAGTCTCTTTCTTGTATCTAAAATTGCATTCAAACTGAAACAGGGAAGTTGACGCTACAATATTAACAAAGCATATTGAGTGTAATTATTTCACAAATAGTTATAAAAAGAATCAAGGTGCTGCTCCACAAACACTCTCCCATAGTAATTATCAACCTTGCATACACATACCAAGGGGAATTACTCAGCTCTGGACATACAAACGGTTAGGTCCCCTGCTCCCTATCAGGCACCCAATCGACAGCCCACAGAAAAATACACAGGTATGTGAACTCTTTTACCAGCGCCAGCCTCACCTATCTGGTGTGTGAGTATCAGCCTTGTGGCTTTGTAGCCCGGCCTGCGTAATTTCTTTTCTCAACCGAGATCCGTAACACAGGATCTACGCATAGTTCTGCCGACAGGCAGAACTCTTGTTGGGAAAAGAAATTTCGCACCCGGCCTTCAAGTTCACCACCCGTTACAGCCATACAATGCCTCGTGCGCCTATACAGTATGAAGCCTTGACATGGGCCCAAAGCCTGCGACACCGGCGACCTGAAAATTGCTGCTGCCCCCTGATCGGTCAGTAAAGTGCCGGAAACGGGGCCTGAAATGGGGATTGGACTGTGGAAGGTCAATAAACTGCCTGCTGCCCAGGGGAATAGATCACTGGTGATAAAAATCGTGGGACTGTCTCGTCATGCGAAACTAGGAAGTCCTCAGGAAACCTCTGTCGGCTTCTTCTTTCTGAAGAAGATAAATGAACATCCGATCCAACAAGATTCATGTATCCTCATGAGTCCCTGTATTCGGTGGGTGCTTATGAAGATCTATATCTTCTCAAGATGCTAGGCTTTTTGGTGTTAGTATGAAAGAAGATTCATCACTCTGCAGCCTTTTTGTCCGAAGAACACTGATGTAGATGAAAAATTGCAAGAGGCAGGATCCTCGTGAGTCCCTGCATTCACTAAGTACATATGAGGATCTGTGCTTCATGTAGATGATGGACATTTGGTGTTTCATTCATCACTCTGCAGCCCTTAGACTGAAGAACACTGATGTAGATAGGATCCGGCAGGAGGCATAGATCCTCATGAGCCTCTGCGTCTGCAAGGGCGCATGAGGATCTATGCCTCTTTTGCAAATGGATGGAGCTGGCGGAAAGATCCTAAGAAGAAAAGCCATCTCCTGTTACGCCGAATGGCTGTATAGGGTAGTCTCCAGGGAAATCGATTTGCGTTGAGACACCACCCCGTTTTTTGTCTGACCTGGCCGTAAATCACACTTTTCCCTGATTGCACGTTCTGAGCAGAAGAAACCCGAAACCCAGAGCTCTTTTACAATTCAAGAAAAGAAAAAAACAAAACAAAACAAAATGAAAACAAAAAAACAAAAACAACAACAACAAAAAAACAAACAAACAAAAAAAAAAAAAAACCCCAAAAACGCAAAATGGCGATGTCCGTGGCATTTTGAAAATCAATTTGTAAATCTACGGCGTCAGTATTGACACAAAGTTCATTAAAAAATAATACGTTAAACACGCATTACAACTTCATAACAGAACCTTCTGAAGGACCTGCCAAGAAACTCGCGCTCATTCGTTTCTCTTACAGACTGTGTTAGCCCATCTGCTGGGTTTTGGCAATGCTGCCTTATGAAAGCAAAAGGTAGTGAGGCCATGTTTATGAAAAGCGTGATTTTTATTGTATTACAAAGAAAATCTCGCTTTTCACAAACATGGACTTAATGTCTTTCGCCTTCGGAGGACAGTGCGAATCATGCCCTGGTGTGTGTGCTTCTCTGTGATTTACGAAACGGTAGTGAAAAAAAAAACCCAAAAAAAACAAAAAACACACGCACAGAGCTGCGTATATTTTCACATATTTTGCCTTTCTTTGAACTAAAGCTTTTTAGCCGCATGAACTGGCAGAATGTCTCAACATATAGGCGTTTATCCACGCCATCTTCTAACATGTATGCAATAATATGAATATATATAAACTGAGACATTTTTCCTCCGCACACTGCATGTCCATATTCGTGTGTCATAAACGTTTCATGTCATCAGTAGTGACGCACTAAATGTTATGAACTTATGCACGTGCTCTTGTACCTTATCTATATATGTAAATGTATTACGATAATTTAGAATCTCGAAAGTGCACGTGTGTAAATTATATATCTATTTTGACGCACTACATTCCATATATGCTAACACGTAAATTATGCTGTGTACCTGTTTTGTTACCTTACTTACTTTACTTACTTACGCCTGTCACCCCTCGAGCTAGGGTATAGGCCGTCGACGAGAGACCTCCAACGACTCCTGTCCTGTGCTTCTCCTTGGATTTTACTCCAGGTGGTTCCCAGTCTCTAGATGTCTGCTTGGAGGTCTAGACGCCAAGTGTTTCTCGGCCTGCCTCTTTTCCTCTTTCCCTGGGGGTTCCATGTCAATGCCTGCCTAGTAATACTGGTTTGTTACCTAGTTACCTGTTACCTGGGCATTCCCCTGATGAAGCCCTCGCTGAGAGGGCGAAAATTTGTGAAGTGAAAATACAAGCGTAACTCTTACTATACTACGTGGTGTATATGGATTATTTCTTCATACTCAAAGTATATATATATATATATATATATATATATATATATATATATATATATATATATATATATATATATATATATATATATATATATATATATATATATATATATATATATATAATATATATCACATAGGTACACGACACTTTTTTTTTCTCTCTCAGCTTTAGTTGCTTTATCATCAGATTTAACACGCATTCGAGACGTGCCGCATTCGGATATGCGGATATGCCGCGTATCCGGATACGGCACGTCTCGAATGTATTGACCTGTTCACCGCCGGTGGACTCAGATTGTGTTTCTGAAGTCATTGTAAATTAACGTCAAAGAAAGGTGGAAGCCGCAAAGTGGTTTCAGGAAGAGGCATAGATCCTTATAAGCCCCCGCAACTGCGGGGGCTCATGAGGATCTATACCTCTTGCATTGGGTGGTCATTCAATTCTTCTCGGCAGTGAAAGGATTAAACAGTGAACGTCAGTTAAAAAAAAGCGTGCATGTCCATAAATTCAGCCGTAAATGTGCCCGAGGCGAAGCTTGTTCAGTCTGTCTAAAGGATCCAATTACCACACCATTTCTGGCAGCAAAACACTCAGTCCTGAAAGAGCTTTATGGCTTTATTTGTAGCAAACTCTTACAACGGGAGCGTGTTTTCTACGACAGATTGCGTCGTGCCCACAAAAGGAGAGCGCACTCTGCGACCTTCCGATCTGGCGCGTCGCGAATCAGGGCGCCCACAGGAGACCGAAGCCGGTCATGTCCCATGTGAAGGGTTCCGAACGTCACTAGGTCTCTTGACGCTTGGAGGCGGCCAGGGGACAGAATTCTTGGCACAAAAATCTTCCATTTCCTCCCCCTGTGGGGCGCCACGTTCATTTGTGTTTTTTTTTTCTCTCTCCCCCCCCCCTCCCCCACGCCCCCTCCCTCCCGTCTCTCTCATAGTTATGTATCCGCGGATCTAGGGATGGAAAGGGGAGTGGGAGAGGGAGAGAGAGTAGGGATGGGGGTGGCGGTTGGGGGGGGGGGGGGGTGAGGGGTGGGATGAGGAACCACTACAACCCCAACTCACCCGCTCATCCGCCGATCGCCTCCGTCATGCTTCTAGAAGAAAAGAGCAGGCATGATATCATTCATAACAGTGAAACAAATGAACGCTCCAGGCAGGAGACTTACGACCCTTTGTCCAATATTAGCTGTGATTCAGCGCCCTTGTTTGTTGTACATGCCCTTTGCCACCCCCTTCCTTATAGCTGCAAGTGACATAGATCCTCATGAGCCATTGGGCTTATGAGAATCTATACGTCTTGCAGAAATATGGACCCTCTTAACCCCTTCCTGCCACTGAACTCAGATTGCGTTTCTGAAATCGTATATTGTACGCCAAAAAACTAAATCTAACGAGAGAACATGGACACAGAGTGGGGCGAGCAAGAGGCATAGATTCTCATGAGCCCCCGCAACTGCGGGGGCTCATGAGGATCTATGCCTCTTGCAGTTTGGATTGGGGACACCTTTTCTCGGCAGTGATGGAGTTAATGAACTGAGCTCCTCATACGGGAGGATACATCTGATCTAGTCCTCGGCCTGTGATTTCTCTCTTGAGGCATTCAAAGACAAACGACATTTGACAGGCGCAATGTTTCTGGGGATCGTTAGCTGTAAGGTGGCGCCACTCATCTCTATAGGGGTGCAAGGCGTGTATCTTGTCAATCGGCGTCAGGCCGGAAGATCCAAAGTCACAGACAAGCGCACATGTATCTTCCAGGTTCAATGTCCACCGTTCTTCTTCTTCTGAAAAATGTCTATGATAGAACCACATGGCTGGAGAAGAGAGGTTCCTTTTCACGATTTATTTATTTATTATTTATTTGTTTGATTGTTTGTTTATTTATTATTTATTTATTGCCTTTATTCCATTTTGCCACTTTACGTTTCTTTATGTGTGCGTTTCGCGTAGATGGTCAGTTCTCGCGAGAGAATAAAATGGACATTTTGGTTCCTGTTCTACATATTATTACTAGTGTATATGCAGCTGTTGGCCATGTTCGTGTGTGCGTGCAAATTTGCTTCTTTGTGCATGCATTTTAGAGTCTGTTTATTAATTAAATATTTCTTCTAATCACAGAGACTTTGTTTTCACGACATTCAGTATGTATTTCTTTTAGTCAATGTACAGTTGTGTATTGTGCATTGACACACTTCGTGAAAACATATTTTTCTACCCCATCAGGTGGGTACACCCAAAATTAATTTCAGTTATGAACGGTGCTTCAATCCATTCACGGACTCTTGAAATAACCCAAAGAATATGCAGGCAGACAACAGCATGCAGTGTCACACACAAAACAAGTATGACACAAATAATTAGGATGAAATTTTGTTCCTCAGTTATGGTGTGTATTGTATATAATTTATGTATGATGGTCTATGATTTTGGACCTGACGTTCTCAGGCCTTCAGGTCCAACAATCACAGACCAGAGCACAAGTAATCAGCTTAAGAAAATGAAGCAATCTACCTCTTAGAGTCTATAGATTCTAGAAATCTTCACAACATTTAAACTCTGATGACTTTTCCATATGTGAAGAAAGGTGAAAATGAGGCTGATCCTTACCCGCAAGAGGCATAGATTCCCATACGCCCCTACAGCTGTGGGCTGCAGGGGCTTATGAAAATCTATCCCTTTTGCAAGTTGAAAAGCTTGGTTGATAAATTAATTAGAGAATCTAACGAATGCTGAAAACAACCAGATGTTTTGGTTAGCCCGGTCCTATTCTTGTCAATAATTCGTATCGATAGGGATAGTAAGAACTGAAGTGTGGTAAGCCTAATGAGTTAGTTTTTAGAAATGTTTTACGTCATTACTTGTTTTTCAGGGGAAAAATATCCACAGATTATCTTCAAATGGGACTCTCCTTTCCCAGTCTGGCTGAAGGCATGTTACTGATATCCTATGTACATGTAAACCTATCGCAAATAAGAACAAGATAACTGAATTTGTTCCACTATCGCCCATTTGCTATAATTAAGTATCACATTACCGTCGATGTGGAAGAGGATTACATGGTATGATACGCAGAGAATCATTTTAACAAATTCGAGTTGTGCTGCATTCGGATACGCGGCATAAGCCGCGTATCCGAAAAGCCGCGTATCCGAATGCAGCACGACTCGAATGTGTTAATGCCATCGCAGGCAACCCCTAGCAAAAAACCAAGCGGATCTTTCACCATTATGTTCTTTACTCCAGGGAATTTTTTTTTTCGTTCATATTAACATTATTTTATTGTCATCTCCCGTCGACATCACCCCGGTTTCATATATCGGTATCATTGGTGCGTGTGTGCTTTCTCTTGTTTTCCAAAACAAACCGGCGTCAGAGACCGTAAAACCAATCTCTTACCGGAAAGCACAGATAAGGAACACCCGATAGATAAACTGTGTGCGGGTCTGTGATTTTGGACTTTACGGCCGTAGGCCGTAAGGTCCAAAATCACAGACCAGCACACAATGGTGTCTGGGTGTCAACAAAGTGTTTACAGCGGCCTTACCTGCGATGTCTCTCATCACTTTCGCCGTAACGAGTCTCTCAAGCCATCTTCTGCCGTGTGCGAGGGTCATAGGTTCACATGAGCCCATGCAGCCTCAGGGGCGGTGGCTTATGCTCCGTATGTGCCTTCGACTGAGGATATAGGTGGGGTTATATAAGTAGGATCGGTGACGTGACCATCTCAGGGGAGTCGGGAAGTTTCATCTACCACGCAAATACATTCGCTCAAACAATCATCCAGATAAAACGCTCCACGAAGCTTCTGTAGCAACCCCACGCCTTGACCAGCTGGAACCATGCTCATACATCCAGCAAGAGGCATAGGTTTTTATGAGCCCCTGCAGACGCAGGGGCCCATGAGAATCTATGTCTCTTGCAGATGGATATTGGGCGACTGAGGAGATTGAATTAGGAACGCTTTAGCGTAGGAGTGATCTTGATCACGCGAAATTAGTAAAATTGTCTGATAGCGTAATCAAACAACGAGGACCCATCAATGATTATTTGTTATTCGTTTTTTTTTTATGACAGTAAATAAAGAAATAGATTGGTTTAACTTAGGAATTAAGTCGTACTTTAAACTTGATATCTTAACTGGCTTGTTTTGTTTTTAAAAGGTTTGCATTAACTGAAATGCGATATATTTGTGCACGGCGCAGGTAATCTGTAATTAGTAGAGATTTTAAAAAAATAATTAAAGAAAAATAAAAGAGACGTACAGTTTCAATAACAATCTATCAGAGTTGCGCAAAATACACTCATTGATAGTCCTTCTGTTAAAATGTCATATAGTCATTAATGATCTTTGGAGTTTCTTTATTGGTAATTTTGTAACTGTGCTAATAAAAATAACTTTAAATGCGTATGTTGTTCAAAATCTAAACAACAGCAACAGCAACAGCATCAGCAGCAGCAGCAACAACAACAACAAACAATAACAACAATAAACATTTATTTGAGTGTTTCTTGTGACTCAACGGAACTTCTGCTTAACAAAATTACCAATAAAAGGAACGTACGCTCAATCGGTACTAATTAAGTTATCAACAACATATTTTTCCAGCTTTCGCCAGTGTTGCATTCAAATGCTGGAGGTGCGAACGCGGCATAAAGAGCAAAGCAAATATTGGATGTCCACCTCCAGTCCTGATTGGTTTCCATGTAACCGAGGAAAACAATGGGAGCCGCTATCTGCCAGCGCTAAGTACAGTTCTCATGAGTCCCTGCATCCTGAGAGAGATCATGAGAATCTATGTAGATGGTCCAGACAGTGGTGCGTGTCCCACTAGGTGATTATTAACGACGAAGCAAGAACGGTCGGGTGCCATACATTTATCGCACGTAGGATTTAGAGGATAGGATCGGGTGATTCCCATCCCGGTCGTCCATCAGTCTTATCCGTCTGCAAGAGGCGCAGATTCCCATGAACCCCTGCAGCCTGCAGACTGCAGGAGCTCATGAGAATCTGCGCCTCTTGCTCGGACACACCGTAACCATTTGCATCTTAAACATAAGGAAATTATCGATGCCAAAGACGGGTTGTGTCACTATTTGCATTCGTCGTCACATCCGGATGAAAAATAGTCGGTACATTTCCGAAGGCTTGGGCTGCTGTGACGTCATTGCCAGGAACGTTGGCGTGTTCCTAATTTGCTGTAAAAGTCGTCTATAAAGCAGGACGTTGGGTACATTCTGTCCAATCTCGGTCGACTCTTTGTACAAGAATAATAACAGTGGTGCAGTTACTGAAGTTGTGTTAGTATATTGTCGTTGTTTAGTTTTAAGGAACATTGGCACTTTTAGACTGAAACGCGGACTACTATTCCTTTGCATCAGTGCAAGATTTCTTTCACCATCGTGTGCTGGTCTGATTTTGGACCATACTATGTTGCAAGCACCAGAATTAAAAGCGAGCACACAAAAGGTGAAATCGATTAGCGGTTGTTGCGCTGTCAGCGTGATGTGCATTATCAGATCCATGTTAACAACCATCGCTGTTTCCTAGACGACATCAGCTACCTTTACTACAGAGACTTTAGTTCAGTTATGTCTTCAACAGCAAATAAGAAAAGAAAAGGCTGTTACGAGAAAATCCAATTTCTGTCCTGCGCATGCCGATTTGTGGGCACAATTTATGAAGAGTAACCCATTCTGGCCTGACGCACTACAGCAGGAGATGGGTCAACCATGATAATTCAAGGATAGTACCAGATTAGCTAGGCGCCTGTTGGCACCAAGCTAATCTGGCACTGCCCTTGAATTATCATGGTCGATCCACCTCCTGCAACTGGGGCATAGTCATTAGATGACGCCTTGAAAATTTGGGAAATACGGCCGTCGGGCTGAATGAATTAAACAAGAATACCTGCGACGATCTTTTTGCGGATGACTCGTAGAATAGAAATAGATCGTGAACACGTTTGAATACATCTTACAATGAAATCATTTGTTCTGCACAATATCTGTAGACATAATGTGGTTGTTTATTTTGCGATAGGTCACGCATTAGTTTGAAATCCATCACACTGCCAGGTTGCATACTTTCTTTCATTAGTCAGACCGTCCGATCTGCAAAAGGCATAGATTCGCATGAGTCCCTGCGACTGCAGGGACTCATGAGATTCTACGCCTCTTGCTAGCGGAGTCTAGTCACATTTACATCACCAGGCTGAACTCAGTAGAAGTCGCCTGGATCGAAGCGCACAACTGTTTTATGAAAAACATTATTTTTCTGAAGAGAACATTAGACAGTATTCTGCATCTTTAATCATAGAGTTTATTGAACTTGTCGAGAAGTAAAGAAGGAAGGACTGCCCATTATAGACATTCATTTGGAGAGCTATGCTTGCCGTTTGGAGGATGCATTTTTTCAGGAAGCAAAGAGGGTGAGTATGCAGGGTAGTGTAGTTTAATTAACAAAATTGAAATGATGATCATGATTAAATTTGTCGCTAATAGTGTCCTGAATAAATGTGAAATTACTTTGGTGTGTATCAGATAGTGCATTCGTATGATCAAACACTTTATTTAGCAGCGCCATAATTATGTTCTCTTTATCTCAACAGTACCCACCCATCTGGTTGAAAGGAGCGCGCGTATTCTCTCTCTCTCGCTCTCTCTCCCTCGACCGCGCCAGTTTGTTAATTTGTGCCACGCACACACGCACGCACACACGCGCAAACACACACACGCGCGCGCGCAGACACACACACACATACACACAACACAACACACACACACACACACACACACACACACACACACACACACACACACACACACACACACGCACACACATATACGCGCCCATTCGTTATAGCTACTCTGGCAAACAAATGCTTTTACTGATATTAATTCCTCGTGCAAACACTCTGCAGTGTCTGTTATCAGTAATACAACCTGAAAATATCGAACATGACCCATCCGAGACCTACTTCAGGACACGATTCGTGCTGTAGCTGTTTGTGTTATTGCTGTTATTTTGGTTGTTGTTTTAACACATTAACTTTTATGATACCACATCAGGAAACATCTTGGCCATGACAGTTCAATTGTGGTGCCAGATTCATTTCGCGCTAAGCTGATCTGGAACTAGTCATGTACTATCATGGTCGAATCCATCTACCGCAGCTCCTATTCATGCTTTATAGACACCTTCACTTCACTGCCGAAAATTATCTGAACACCACCCAACTGCAAGAGGTATAGATCCTCGTGAGCCCCCACAGTTGCGGGGGCTCATGAGGATCTATGCCTCTTGCTAAACTAATTTTGTGTCTATGTTACTTTGACGGCTGGGGACCTTGAATTTACAATGATTTCAAACACAAACTGGTTCCACTGGCAGTGAAGATGTCAAGTGTTAACATATACTGACGAGCGAAAGAAATGCGACATTTTAGGAAACATCGGAAACACTAAAGTGTTTCCCATGATTCAAAAAATGTCGCATTTCTTTTGCTCGTCAGGATACATGTTCCATGTACATTCCTCGTTGGAGATCTTTCTGCGTTTACAATATCTCCTTCACATGCAAATCGTGTGCATTGACAAAATTACTTCTATCTAAACAACAGCACAAAAAGTAAATGGTAAAATCCACTCTTAAACCGTTTATTTCAGGGCCAGATGAACGATATATTTATCCTCGTTTTCACCAGTACCATCTACTCAAAATGTCACCTCTCCAAACGCCAGATGACTCGTGTCGAAATTAGCGCTTGAAGCGAAAGAAATATTTGTGAGGGGGTGGGGTGGGATGCATTTTTTAAAAACAAAATCATTTTTGCTGATACCGGTTTTTTCCTTTGCCACAGTTTACGCGCTATCTCTCCCTGACATGTTACTTTGCTCGCCCGGTCGCCTCCCTTTTATCTCTGTCCAGTCCAGCGCCAACTTTACAGATGTACAGTTTAAACGCATTAGCTAATTTTTTTTTTATCATTAGCAAAGAAAATCCAAACAAAGAAAGAAACACGCTCAGAAGGGACAAGTACAACACAGCTTAATAAACTATGTTGTACTTCGAACTTTCAAAGAGTAGTTGTCTCTGTTTTTTTTTGTTGTTTGTTTTTTGTTTTTGGTTGTTGTGTAGATTCTTTACATTTTACGCGCTTAGCTGTCAATTCTTTAGTCTGGGTTTTGGCAGCAGCAGGATAACACAGTAAACTTCGACATGTATGTACAACTAAAGAGGATCATTAACCCATTCAACCCTGACGCACTAACGCAGGAGATGGATCGACCATGATAATTCAAGGGTATTGCCAGATTAGCTTGGCGCCTGTCGGCACCAGCTAATCTGGCACTGCCCTTGAATTACTATGTCGATCCATCTCCGGCAACTGGTGCATATTCATTAGATGACGCCTCCAAAATTTGGGAAATACGGCCGTCGGGCTGAGTAAGTTAAGAAGTAGAGGCAGACTCGCTTGTATGAGAGGTACGGAGGACACTCAACATCATTCACACGACAACTGACAGCACAACGATTAACCAATACAACATTAAACGCCGACATTTTCAAATGTCCCGGCAATACTCTTTCTAAGTAAATCACTTCGCTTATAACAAACTTCGGACACAGAAACAAGCAAATTTGAGTCCCTCGGCGATTCGCAACAGCAACATGCAAATGTGAGTCCCTTGGCAACAGCAACAAGCAAATGTGAGTCCCTCGGCAACAGCAACAAGCAAATTTGAGTCCCTCGGCGATTCGCAACAGCAACAAGCAAATTTGAGTCCTTCGGCAACAGCAACAAGCAAATGTGAGTCCCTCGGCAACAGCAACAAGCAAATTTGAGTCCCTCGGCGATTCGCAACAGCAACAAACAAATTTGAGTCCCTCGCCAACAGCAACAAGCAAATGTGAGTCCCTCGGCAACAGCAACAAGCAAATTTGAGTCCCTTGGCGATTCGCAAAAGCAACAAGAAAATTTGAGTCCCTCGGAAGCAACAACAAGCAAATTTGAGTCACTCGGCGAATCGCCGAGACTCAAATTTGCTTGTTGCTGTGTCCGAAGTTTGTTATAAACGAAGTTTTTTACATAGAAAAACTATTGAAGGGACGGACCTGTGAAAGTGTGTTGCTATATCCAACTTATATCATCATTATCCTCAGCATGGCCTTTATGGAAAAAAAAAAAAGAGAGTCCGAAATAGCTCAGGCGGTTAAGCGTCGGAGCAAGAGAGCGAAAGGAATCGCCGGATCGTGGGTTCGAGTCCCCGTCCCGGCCCCGGTAGCTGGACTCGCAATCCAGGGAAAAAAGACGGGCTTGTTCCATAGCATGTCCGTTGAAAGATCCTGGTAAATCAAAGTGGCACAGTTGCAGTGCGCATGAATTGATCAGTGTTCAGGTCGTACTCCATAGGCAATAGATTTCCCTGTGCCCCATAACCCGCCCGTCAGGGCCGTCCATTATCACTTCGGTGCCGTGGACGTTAAACCCCGAACTAACCAAATGAAGAAAAGCGCTTCATTGCTCAAGCTGAAGAGACGCCAGACTAATCAGACACTACCCTTGAACTATCATTGTTTGACAAATCTTCGTAAGCGCTGAGCAAGCATTTTTATAGCGCTGAGCAAGCATTTTTATGTATAACTTAATTAAAACGATATATTTTTTTAAATTGTGCCTGTGATTTATACCTTACGGCTTATAGCCGTAAGGTCCAAAATCACAGGCACAATTTAAATTTAAAAAAAAACTGGTCATTGAGGTAACCGGCACCAGCACACACATTTGGATCTGGACCTGAAAGTAAACAGCACCATAACGCACTTTTGGATCCGTTCCTGAAAGTAAAATAATTATTCAGTAGAAATTTTCTTTTTTCTTCTTCTTTTTCTTTCTTTATCGTTTACATCGTGGCATGAATCCTACAGAGAGGACCTTTTTTTTTTCCATTACCGGCAGATCTGGCATTGCGTGTGCTTCGTTTGCGTCCATTAGCCTAGCATTTTTTCCTCTAATGTGTTCGACAGGCAACGTGGAAATTTTGTAATGGGATTTTAACATTGACACGTCGATGCTGGAAAGCCTGTCAAGGCGCACATTCTGTACACAAAGGCCAACAATACTGTCTAAACTGCTGGGAACGCGTCTGGGGGTTTGTTCCTCTCCTTTTGATCGTAATCCTGTCACTGCCGCCCTTAGACGCAGATTGTGTTTGAGAAATCTTTGTTGATTCATAAGGAAAGAGTCCCATTCGTCCAAGGAACACGGATACACAGTGGTTCCAGCAAGAGGTATAGATCCTCATGAGCCCCCGCAACTGCGGCGGCTCATGAGGATCTATGTCTATAGCAGTTGGAGCGTGTTAACATTTTCTCGGTAGTCACGGGATTAAAGAGATTTTAACATTTTGAACATTTATGCTGATGATGAAGTCCTAATTTTATTTGGACTCCGACGATGTTTATTGATACTAAAATAAATTGCCTTTTGTCATTGCTGCAACCATCATTACGTTCGCGTGTCTGCTTACTTTCATTGTCGGTCCTTTTGAATGAAGTATCAAGAATCCCATATCTCCGTGTGGGTGTGTGGTTTTGGATCTCACCTTCTAGAGCCGTGAGGTTCAAAATTATAGACGAGTACACATTTTCACTTGTACACAGCTCCCCCACCCCTTGTTAACACATTCTGCTCCAGACCGAAATCCGCAAATTTTGAAGTTGCCCCCTGAAGACTGTATTAGACTTCTGGAAACATATCTAGCGTGATAGTTCAAGGGTTGTGCCAGAATAGCTGGGCACCTATGGGCGCCAAGCTATTCTGGCACAACCCTTGAACTATCACGCTCGATCCATGTCTTGCCGCGGCGTGTCGGAGTTGAATGAGTTAACCACTTCACTGCCCAGAAAAATAGAACAACATCCAACTGCAATAGGTATAGATCTTCATGAGCCCGCGCAATTGCAGGGGCTCAAGAGGATCTATGCCTTTTGCTGAAACCAATTTGCATCCATGTTCTGTGCCGACTGGGGATCTTTGATGTTGAATTTTCCATATTTCAATCACAATCTGCGTCCACTGGCAGCGAAGGGGTTAAGAGAATATTTGCTGTTTTCGTCCGGTAAAAAATTCTACAGACATCCTCTGGAGGCTTCTCCTTTTTTCTTCTTTTAAGATTCACTTAAATCTAATTTGTGTTCTTTAAACTTTAAATTTAAGTCTTGGCATTATAAAAAAAAAGCGCCACCAGATAGGACGGACAAAACCGCAGGCACTTTCTTTCATTTAAAAGTTTCTAGGAAGCAATCAGTTACATTTGTGCCAAGCCGACCACAGTTTACTGCTGTGGCACCGTTTCGGGAAACTTGAAAGGTCATCTGCTCTGCTCTTTAGAAAAAGAATCTCAAGAGAAGATATTAACACGAGAAGAAGCAATTTGCTTTTGTTTTGTTGTCCAGACTCTGGATGATCGAAAGGTGCTGATCAGTTTCTATCGACAGGGATGGGTGGAGGCCCAGCAAGCAAAACTGGTCTGGTCGCACTTTTTTGAGCGGGACAACTGATGGCCGACGTCGGACCGCGGACCTATTGCGCACCGTTGTGGAGGGAGACGGCAAGCCCTACAAATGTTCCACACACATCCCGGGTTGAACGCTCGATGGTTGTAAGACCCGGCCGCTTAAGTCTCTGAGAAACACAGAGATAGAAGCCCTCAAGATGGGGTAAAGTTTCTAAGAGGCCCCTTGATAGTTTCTTGAAAGATGTGGCACATTCGCCGTATGAGGTGTAAAAGCCTTGGGTATGTTTTGTATAGATTGGTTGACGTTCATTGAGGAGCCGTCCATAATGCGTCTTCATTCTGCCTTGAGAAAGAAGCGAAGATTCTCGTCAGAGGCTCGACCTACAAGAGGCGTGGATTCTCATGAGCCCCTGCGGCTCGCCGCAGGGGCTCATAATAATCTACGCCTCTTGCCAAGGGAATGGTCTCCATTTACTTCACCCTTTCCCCCCGTCAGACAAATAAAGACAGCAGGATTTACGCCCGGGCCAGTGACTGTGCAAATCCAAATTCGGCACCGAGGGCGCATAGTGTATTGATCAGACAGGCTATTTTCGGATTCCGGTATCTATTTTTAGAGTAGTGACTTCTTAACGATTATCGGCTTGGGGGAATATGACTGGAGCGTGATGGGAGGGGTCTGAGAGGTCACAAATTTCCCCCGGGCGTTCTTTCGGATGTGAGATGAAGAGTGTTTTCTTTCTTTCAGTGGAGACATCTTTAGATAGATTCGAGATGACAAGGGTGTGAGACGAAGAGTTTGTGTTTTTTACTTTTATTTCTTTGGGCACAGCGAGATTTGGACTGACAAGGAAAGGGGCACTCGACAGAGAGTGTTTTTCTTCTTTTGTTGACATCTTAGAAAAGTTTCGAGACGGCAGGGGGTTTAAGATGAGAATACGATTACAATTTTTTTTTTATCCTCGAAAACATCGAAGCAAGATTTTCAAGGGAGAGTGAGGTTTTTATTTTTAATTTTAATTTTATGTTTGCAGTGGCTAAATCTTAGCGAGATGTCGAGGTGGAAAGGGTGTGGGATGGGAATACTATCTTCTTCGTTGTTTTACGCGAGGTGACCACTCCTAGCGATGTTGCATTATTTGACGAGCAACAGCCTTAGACAAGAAGGTCATGTTTAGGAAGTTGGTGGTAAAAGTGGTCGATTTCCTTCTTCACGATCAATGCTTTGTCTGGTCTTTCCGATTCCACGCGTACCCCTCCCTTTCGGCGCCCCTGAAACACACGACTCACTAATAGAATTGTTTCCTGATTGTGATTTACAAGTTACTATACCAGGCCACTAAACCGGTAGCCAAAGGGTTGTGCCAGATTAGCTAATCTGGCACAATCCTGTGGATATATATATATATATATATATATATATATATATATATATATATATATATATATATATATATATATATATATATATATATATATATATATATATATATATATATACATACATATATATGGCTCGATCCGTCTACTGTGTAGATTATATTTGGAGAGAGTCAGAAGGACTCGCTGGATAACATTCTCTAACTGTTACAGCTATAACTGGGACTAACATTCTCACTCATATTAGTTAACATACACATCTCCATGGTCCTCTGCATACTCCAATGCTTCGGTGTAACTGGAAAACCTCTTATCTGACACACATTTGTTACTGGAAAGCCTCGCATCTGACACCCATTGTATTTTTTGACTGGAAAACCTCGTATCTGACAAGCATTTGTAACTGGAAAGCTCCCGTATCTGACACACATTTGTAAATGGAAAGCCTGGTATCTCACATACATGTGTAACTGGAAAGCTTTGTATCTGACACGCATTTGTAACGGGGAAGCCTCATATCTGACACATTTGTAACTGGAAAGCCTGGTATCTGACACACATTAGTCTGTATTTTGTAACTGGAAAGCCTTATATCTGACACACGTTTGTATTTTGTAACTGGAAAGCCTTGTATCTAACACACATATGTATTTTGTAACTGGAAAGCCTTATATCTGACACACATTTGTATTTTGTAGCTGGAAAGCCTCGTATCTGACACACATTTGTATTTTGTAAAGTTTGAAACACACACACATACACACGCGCGCGCGCGCGCGCGTGCGTGTGTGCGGGTTAGCGAGATACGAGATTTTCCAGTTACACCGTTGTATGGCTGTCATTGATCTGTTTCGCTTGCAAATTGACAGGGTTTTTCGACATACTACTCTATCGAAGTGACTCGTCCCATTCCGGAATATTTGACAAAGTCGATCAGATTATCGGAGGCTGACAGAGGGAAGCGAGTGGTCATTCTTTCTGACATACGCGTGTCACGGGAAAGGAAAAGAAAGACTGGAATTCCCACCATCGATCCTTGAGCCTTTTGTTTGTTTGGGGTCTCTGGGTGTGGATTCTGAGTTTACCCACGGAAACCGCGTGCCCTTCTCTGGCAGTCCGCAGTAACGTACTACATTTCTATGATCAGGTTGTCTGATCTTGCGTATGATATATTGGACTGCACTTTGATGAACGAGCAAACATTTCTTAAGGGCCAAAACTTCACTGGACTAATGCTATTGGAAGATATCTGGGAGGAATAGCTGCGTTTGACTTCAGAGACTTCATAGACTTCAGGCCTTTGTAATTACGGGAGAGCTAAAGAAATGCAGCGTCATCAGAATCATCAAATGAGTGATAATAATAATAATAATAATAATAATAATAATAATAATAATAATAATAATAATAATAATATTATTATTATTATTATTATTATTATATAGCGCAAACTTCCTGTAGTGAAGGCTTTACGTGCTGTACAATGCAAGACTGTGACTAACAGGCAAAACTAGACTAAAATCATTAGGCAGCAGCCAAAAACATACAAATATGACAAATACAAATTCAAATGATAATTCCGACAGTGTCGTCTTTCTTTTGCACGTCAGCGTATGTGTGTGCTAGTCTTTGATTTTAGACCTTACTGCCGTACCGAAATGCCCAAAATCAAAGACCAGCACACATAGACATTATTTTGTATATGTTACCTGCGTGAGTATGAATAAGGACGAAGTATTTTATTGCATGATACACAGAGTTCTATTGTTAGGCTTACAAAACTTTCTTACAAGGATTGCAAACAAACACTGTAGTCAAATTACATGTAACATGATCATCGTCTAAAATGATGTAACCGTGGACGTCATTTGTCCGGCACTTTGGCCGTAGTATTACAGATAATACGATGGATCGGGGTATGTTTCCGTGTCGTCACTGGTCAATACAGTAGTAGCATTATCACTATCCCCTTCCAATCCCTTGTCTCCAAGCCGCTAAGACGTGTCTGAAACTCATTGCCGATGGCGAGCATGCATAATTTCTGCGTTTGAGGCACAAGGATGACACTGAGGTCCAGCAAGAGGTATCGATCCTCATGAACCCCCGCGGCTGCGGGGGCTCATGAAGATCTATGTCTCTTGTAACTGGCTTGTAAGCAATCTTTCTCTCGGTAGTGAAGCAGCTTAAATTGAAAGACTGAAGATGCGGTAAGCTGGTATAGAGGAAGTCTAAATACAAAGCTGACAATCTGGCTCAAGGGCGCTGTTGCTCCTTTGTTGTATGGATTATTTCATACCGCAGTTTTCTTTCGTCTTTATCCATTACATTCGTTCTCAGTTTTCCACGAACTTTCTCTTACACTTAGTCTCTAAACCCATTCATCACAAACGCACTACCAGAATGAGATTAGGAGCGACCGTGATGGTTCATGGCTGGTGCCTGTTCCATTAGATGGTTGCTGACTCTGGCAGTGTCTGAAAGTCATTGCCAATGACGAGCATGCATGCCTGCGTTTGAGGCTCAAGGATGACACTGAGGTCTAGCAAGAGGCATATATCCCCATGAACCCCCGCGAATGCGGGGGCTCACGACGATCTATGCCTCTTGCATTCGGGGGATGCTCGTCGTGTTCTGGCAGTGTATCTGAAACTCATTGTCGAAAACCAACATGTCTGTCTGCATATGACGCGCAAGGCTTAAAATGAGGTCCAGCATGAGGCATTCATCCTCATGAGCCCCCGCGGATACTGGGGCTCATGAGGATCTATGCCTCTTCCGTTCGGGTGTTGCTGGTCGTGTTCTGGCAGATTAGGGGTTATATCTATCTTTGTCACGACAAAAGTCACATCTTTCACTTCCAGTGTCAATCAACCTTCAAAGCCGTGAAAAACTGAACAGGAACCAACTGCGAGACATAGATCCTCTTGAGTCCCCTCCCCCCCCCCCCACACACACCCCGCGACTGTGGTGACTCGTAAGGATATATGCCTCTTGCTGACACCACTTTGTATCTATGTTCCCTGCACGGCACGGAGCTCCGTGGTGTTGACTTAACTCATTCAGCCCGACGGACGTATTTCCCAAATTTTGGAAACGTCATCTAATGACTATGCACCAGTTACAGAAGATGGATCGACCATGATAATTCAAGGGCAGTGCCAGATTAGCTTGGCGCCGACAGGCGCCAAGCTAATCTAGCACTACCCTTGAATTATCAAGGTCAATCCATCTCCCGCTGTAGTGCATCAGAGCTAAATGGGTTAACACAAATTTCACAAAGTCAAAAACAATTCACAATTAACGTTTCAAGAACGAAAATGCTGAATGCGTCCACATCGTAGAAAAAGGATGTGTCATGATAGGTAAAAGATATGCCTGGGTATACGAGGTCGTATAGCTTGGCAGCAAAATGTAATCAGGCACTATCGTCGAGCGAATTCAGTCGGGACAGACGTTTGTTGTCCAACGCGGGTCGTCTTGAACATTTCCCGCTGTTGACTGACGCTGGCATTGAACCATGTATCACGTTTGTTGTCCAACGCGGGTCGTCTTGAACATTTCCCGCCGTTGACGCTGGCATTGAACCATGTATCACGTGTGTTGTCCAACGCGGGTCGTCTTGAACATTTCCCGCCGTTGACGCTGGCATTGAACCATGTATCACGTTTGTTGTCCAACGAGGGTCGTTTTGAACATTTCCCGCCGTTGACGCTGGCATTGAACCATGTATCACGTTTGTTGTCCAACGCGGGTCGTCTTGAACATTTCCCGCCGTTGACGCTGGCATTAAACCATGTATCACGTTTGTTGTCCAACGCGGGTCGTCTTGAACATTTCCCGCCGTTGACGCTGGCATTGAACCATGTATCACGTTTGTTGTCCAACGAGGGTCGTTTTGAACATTTCCCGCCGTTGACGCTGGCATTGAACCATGTATCACGTTTGTTGTCCAACGCGGGTCGTCATAAACATTTCCCGCCGTTGACGCTGGAATTAAATCATGTATCACGTTTGTTGTCCAACGCGGGTCGTCATGAACATTTCCCGCTGTTGACGCTGGCATTAAACCATGTATCACGTTTGTTGTCCAACGCGGGTCGTCATGAACATTTCCCGCCGTTGACGCTGGCATTGAACCATGTATCACGTTTGTTGTCCAACGCGGGTCGTCTTGAACATTTCCCGCCGTTGACGCTGGCATTGAACCATGTATCACGTTCTTTTTATTCCTCGTGAGAAGAAATTAGCGAGGTCTGGCTTCCGTCTTGGTGATAAATGTCGCTAATGAGCGCGTTAAGCTGGACATCTGTCAGTCAGTGAGAAACATGCCTGATAATTGATGTTGCTAAACAGCTGCCCAGAACGCCGTTGTTGTTGTTGTTGTTGCAGTTATTATTGTTGGCATTCTTTTGATCATGATGATTTTGTTGCTGTCGTTTTCGTCATCTTTGTAGTCGTTGTTGTTGTTGATGACGATGATGATGGTGATCTTGTCGTTTCTGCTGCTACTGCTGTTAACCACTAAGCTGCGAATGCAGGGGCTCAAGAGGATCTATGTCTCTTGCAAAATGGACCCTGTTCACCTTTTCTTGGCTGCGAAGGGGTTAAGGGATGCTTATTTCAGAGAACGTACCCATTAGATGGTGTGCGTCGGCTTCTTTTTGTACAGTAAATATTATGATCATGTAAATCACCTGACAAAGTATGTGATAATTGAACGTTATGAGATGTGTTCCGATTGATGTATGGAGTAAAAATAACGAAAACAAAAATTCTAGAAAGTTACCTACCATTGACCGCTACTGCAAATGATGTTCAAAGCTCTGATAAATGTCTCTTTCTGTTTCACTTATGCACGCTCTCGTTTTCTCTTTAGTCCGTTCAGTGTCTAGAGAAAATATGAACGCCACCCATTTGCAAGAGGCATAGATCCTCATGAGCCCCCGCAGTTGCGGGGGCTCATGAAGATCTATGCCTCTTGCTGACACCACTTTGAGTCCATTTTGTCCCTGACTCATCAATTACAAGGAAAGAGCTAACTCTGTAACATGACACTCTCTGGTGTGCAAGTTTACCTCTGTGATACAGGCACGTCTGTCACTTCAGGTATTATTTCAGGGTTCCGATGTGAAGTGCCCCCCCCCCCCCCACACACACATACACACATTGCCCCACCCCTACCCCCTCCTTAGAAGATGAGTCTGGCACCCCGCGGGTAAATAATTATGTATAAGTCTTGACGTATGTCTGCTTGCTTTGTCCTCAGTTCTGATCTTCAGTTGTAAAAACCTTTGTATCTAGACGATGGTACCTGGACATCTCTAGCTTTTGTAAAGCGGCATGAAGGGTTTTATGGGACTGTACAACCCATTTGTGACATGGATTTTAACCCCCCTCCCTCCCCCTCCCCCCCCCCCCTTTTGGGTTTGGCTATCGGTATCGGTTTGTGTCGCGATGATTCCTTTGGCTGCCGGTAGCAGTTTATGTCACAATGACTGATTTCCTGCAGGAATCATCGCGACAAAAGCCGCTGCCGACAGCCTAAGCGGTTAAATTATAACCCACCGTTGGTGTTTGCGGCAAGAGCACGGATGTCAGGGGATTTACGTTGCTTGTCCGTGTGCCAGAACGGGATTGTAGACCTCAATGGGTCTCATTCGTAAGACTACCATGCACATCAGTTTAGACATGTATTTAACCATTTGAGACGTGCCACATCTGAATACTGACGTGGCGAAAAGTCGCGCATCTCAATGCAGCGAAAGTGCGAAGTTGGGCACTACCCTGGATCTATCGTGGTCCATCTCAGGGCGGGACTCCGAGTGTTGCAACCTGCCGCTCTCACCAGCGTGTAAATCTTCACCAAGTTTGCGGCCACTCTTTGTTGTACTTTCCAGTCTAGCATCCAAATCCTTTCACTTGAACATAGATCTATTCGCATGAGTCCCAGCAGTCGCACGAGGCTCGTTATAATCTACCACCTCATGCTGACCAGAACTGGCTCATGTTCTGCCTCAAATGGAGGGCGTTTCTTGTGCTACGTCTTCGATTCAGTGTTTCCGCACTACGGCATATGTGTGGACTTTGAAGAGCCCAGTCAGGACATACTGATTTATGTAGTAACCTGTTTGCTGGGTTACACTGTGGTATATTGCTAGATATACACTGTGTTGTTTAGTCGACACGTTTTATGACTCTCGGGTCTTATCGATCTGAGCGCTGTGCATTTATGACAGCTTTCGGGTGCTGGTCTGTGATTTTGGACCTTACGAGTTTCAGCTTTCAGTCGTAAGATCCAAAATCACAGACCAGCACATACAAAAGCCGTGAGGACACACATTTAGCCGGGATACCTGAAGATAAACTTTCGAAGTCCTTTCCCCTCATATTGCGCTGAAGGGGTCAACTTCTCCATATTTAGGCGAAAGTCTACCCCGCAGTGCTAATCGACTCAGCGAAATATGCCCAGCGCGAATCCAGTACGGGGTGAATCCACCTAGTGTATATTTATGACGCCGATATTCCAGCCAATCTGTGTGGACTTGTTGGGTGGATTTACGTTGGATAGATTTCCGCCAGGTCGACGTACATCTCAAAATGTGTGTGGAATCAAGGCAGCACAAATTTCCATCCGGGTTGATGGACGCTGACGCCAGGGTGGATTCGCGCTGAGTAAATGTTGACTGAGTAGATTCACGCTGGGTAAATTTACGCCTAAATTTTGCGAATTTCACCCACTCAGCCCAAATTGCTGTAAGATTTGTTAACGTAAGTCGGTCTCATGCATATCATTTAAACTCCATCGGCATGCGGCGGCATACAGATTGACAAAATCTGTTTGAGTTTGCGATGATCTGTGCAAAACGTGATTACCATTCATTGTATTCTTTATACTGAGAAAATACTGCATCGAAATACGACGTCGAAAGGATCCTAGGGCAGGCTTAATTCTGAGAAGTGGGATGGAGCGTGTATAGGTCTGTCATTATTTTAGACCGTTCAGTGCAAGCAAGTTGACGGACATTGTGTCTCTGTAATCTTCGTTAAGTCAGCACCCAAAAAACCCAACTGTCCCAGGAACACGGATTCAAAGCGGTGTCAGCAAGAGGCATAGATCCTCATGAGCCCACGCATCTGCGGGGACTCATGAGGATGATATCTCTTGCAGTTGGATGATGTTCATATTTTCTCGGCACTGAACGGGTTAACGCAGAGATCCCATTTCGAAGGAAGTGAACTATGGAAGAACTTCAGGATATCGAAATTTAACCTGTCTTTGAAGTCCGTTCGACCACGCCAATTTATGAAATATGTTCAGCCAGTTTTGTGAAACGTATGCTAGTCTGTACTTTTGTTGAGCTGTTAGGTATAAATCCATGGACCAGCTCACTGACGCGTATTTTTTCAATACTGGTTCCAGACGCAAAGGTCACAGAAACGTTTTTTAACCACTTCACTGCCAGTAAACGCAGACTGTGTTTCTGACATCGTTAATTCAACACTTAAGATCCCCACCCGTCAAAGTGACATGGATTCAGATCTGCAGAGTGGTTTCAGCAAGAGGCATAGATCCTTATGAGCCCCCGCAAATGCGGGGGCTCATGAGGCTCTATGTCTCTCGCCGTTATATCGTTGGGTAGTTTCTCGGCAGCGAGGGGGTAGACCCAGGAATGAAGAAATATCGCCGGGCGTGTCGCAATCACTGACCTCCGTGTCAGTTCTGCCGCTTGTGATGCTGATATTAGTGTTGTGGGTAAGACCCTCTGATGGCGGATTAGTGTCGGTGTCTGGTGGTACTATTAGAGTGCTAATGACGAGGACAGATCTCTCAGCCTTCTTTCTGGCAAAGATGCCGACAGGCTTGGTCTTCTGGAAATGGCCTTTCTGGGATCCCCCAGACACGTGTGTATCATCAGCTGACCTGTCCAGCAGCGGAGTGTCTGGGGCTGTTAAATCCTCCACCTCAGTTCCTCCCCCCTCTCCCCACCTCTACCCCTCATGTATCTACACGCACACTTCCAGTCGGACAAACAAGCACGTGAATTGGGAAAACCCATTGAATCTGAGAAACAGACCGAACTGACTTGTATCGATTAAAAACGTGTGGTGGTCGCCGGCCTGGAACCCTACGCCCTAATCTGATCACAGAGGCAAAATAGGCATTAAATGATTGCTTGGCGACGGACTGTTGAAGCTCTGTATTGGCGCCCCACAAAGGAGAGAGACACTCTTGGACTGATGCCGGTTTGCAAGTCATCAAGAGGGCGAAGCCAAAGAAACATACTCACGAGATGGGAATGTAACCCCCCCTTCCGCTATCCACTGTCAGTTTTTTTGTATTGGGTGATCCGGAGTCTGGGTCAAAGTCTGCTGATTCTGTGATTGACTTCAAGTTAATGGAGTAATGATGTTTTCGCCACCCAACTTGGGTTTTGCCGATCGCTTATTATGTCTGGTGCGACCATCGCTTGTGTGCAGGTATGTGATTTTGGACCTTACGACCGTAGTCCGTATGGTCCAAAATCACAGACCGTGCACACGAAGTCAGGGCGACGTTTGAAAAATATTAGCTCAAGGAAATTAGCCTTGACTCACGCGCTGTTTTTAAGGTCGGAGTCACTGGCGTTTGTGAATGTGTCCGTCTTGAAAGTGAAACACCGTACGCGGATTCACTTTATATTCAACGATTAGTTTCACAGTTAGTCTGTGGTTATTTATTACGAATGACAAATAGGAATAATATAAACCCTTTCACTGCCGAGGGAAAAAAAACTGCGAACATCACCCAGCTGCAAGAGGCAAAGAACTTCATGAGCCCCCCGCAGAAGCGGGGGGCTCATGAGGTTCTTTGCCTCTTCCTCATCCCATTCATACCTGTGTTCCTCGGATTGATGCGATTATTCGGTGTTCAATTTGCCATGCTTTCAAACACGTAATTGTAGGGACGGTGTCGGCTTGTGTGGTTAGCTACTGACAAATATAGTTTCATTTCTTGAAGTGGACGTATCCAGTGTGTTCTATGTGGCAAACATCCTTCGTTCGTTTTCCAGCCATAAATCCACGCCTTCATCTAGGCCCGAGTGTCATAATGCTGGAGTGTCGTAAACGTTTACAACAGCGTAGAAATCAACTGGCACTTTTTATCTGTTGATAGCAAAGTCGTGTATATTTTATGTAATGACAAAGCTGACGGCGGTATTAACATACGTGTGTTATAAAAGGTGCGACGCAATCATATGGAATTGTCTTTGAAAGGATTCGAAACATGCTAGGAAGGAAACATGATACATTAAACTCAGTCTGCAAGCGGTACCGATTCTCATGATCCACTGCATCTTCAGGGCTCACGAGAATCTAAGCCTATTGCTCGCAGGGATCTGTTCCATTGATCAACATTTGATCAAGAATCGGAAGAAGTCATCGAGCTACCAGCCTCTACAAGAAAAAAGAAAAAAAGTGATTACTTGGCCTGCAGTGCCTGTGGTGACGACGAGCGCGCTTGGAAATGATTCAGCCGTGATTTCAGCCAGTCATTATTGGAATTTCCAAAGTAGCCAGAGGTCCTCATTAAAATTCATGAGAAGTTCAAGGCACTCAATCCCGCGTCCGTTACACCGGGAAAAATAATCTTCGTAAAATCAACGCTGCAAGAGTCAATAATCTTAACCCCTTTCCGTGCCGAGAGAAAACTGAACATACCGATGTGCAAGAGGCATAGAACCTCATGAGCCCCCGCATTCGCGCCGGGGGTTCATGCGGTTCTATGCCTCTTGCTGGTAGCACTTAACATGTACCTTCCTTGGACTTTTGTGAGTTGAAGTGACAGCGATTTCACATTTTATTTTAAATCCCATTTTGTGGCCACTAGCAGTGAGAACCCACTTGCGCTTGTAGCCATCGGTAATAGAGACAGTACCTGTAGCTGCAAACACTGAGGGGTTAAAGCGATCATTCAAGTGAACCTGGATTTTGACGTTTTCGCTAGATGATGACTAGCTCATTACAAAAGTTCCACGCGTGGAGTTTTTAGTATTTATCGTTTTAAAAATATTGAATCCCCGCGCGGTTTGGTGTGACTTTTTAAAAAAATCATGGTTTCAACCTTCAAGAGCTTGAATTTTTATTTTTGCTTATTTATCCGTGTAGTGGTGTTTTGTGTCTTCAATCGTGGATTTGAATCGCATTTTTTTTTATTTAGAAAGTTAAATCCCGAAGTTCCGTGATGTTTTGGTGACAATTAGCTACGGATCGTAAGAATTTTTTCTTAAGCTTGTTGACGACCTATATTCTGCTACGTTCTTGTTACCGTGACCTATGGATTTAAAAGTGTGTCGCTGGAAGTTGCCATTCCCGTAAATGCGTGTTGTTGTTTTGAGCTGGGATCATGGATTTAAAGCGAACTAGGTCTGTGAACTTTGCGGAAAAGCCGCTTCGATTCTTCAGGAAAGCCCTCCAGAGGAGCCACTCTCACTGGTAATGCAATAAAGAGACCTATGTGCTGGCCTGTGATTTTGGACCCTACGGCCTACGACCGTAAAGTTTCAAATCACAGACCAGCACAACATAAACAAATATCATCGTTGACACAGAGAAACGAAATATGAGTTATTTGTTTGTCTGTTTGTTATTTACTTGTCTGCCTCGTCCCCTTTGTCCCCCAACTTTGTTTGTCGTTTGTTGTTTGTTTGTTTGTTTGTTCCACCCCTTTGTCGTTCAAATGTCTCTGCTACGAAGACTATGTTAAAGGAACAACAGCCGACAGTCGACCGGCAGAGCAGGCAGCGCGATGCACACACGCTGATAGACATCAAATGCCTCGCTAGTTCTTCGCTGTTTATAATTATACTGACTTCCATTAAAAACGCGAAACGTGTCTGTAAGTGTACCCGCAAACAAAGAGCCACCCTGACATCAAAACAAGAACATTTTATTTGTTGCTTACTTCAGATGTTCAGCTTACTGTCTGAGCTACCTTTACACAAAAATTGGATGAATTATCGCCCATGGCTACCTTGGAGGGCACAGGGTTTTACTAATGGTGAAAAGAAGCAAAACTGGACCCACTCTGTGAAGCAAGTTTTCTGTGATATGTTTTAACACACAATTTGTCTGGATTGCTCATGATGTTATTAACTGCCTCAAATGAAATTTGACTCGAAAACATCATTAGAGAACCAGAACTTCTGGTGCACATCATTTTCTTAATAAATCGTATTTGATTTAATGTGAATTACTTTCAAACCATTTTGTATGCTCCAGTGACTGACACAGAGATAAAGAACACACCCATATCCATTTGATCAGGTAAATATGGCCGCTAACCTAAAAATAAAGAACTTTTTGATTTTCATGTTTGCAGGTCATGTTGATTATTTAGGTGCATTTGACAAACGAAAAGTAGGTCAAGACCAAACAGGCCTGATTTTCATGCACACGGACCTTAGGTGACACTGCACATTGGTTGGCTTTCAGCTGTGTCCTCTGCAGATGCTTCCCATTTTACTTTCAATATCGTGTGATGGTAGTGTCACTGATGACGTCATAAGTTATCGATGTGCGATTTCTAAGACTAAACATTCTCTTTGCACACGATATAACACACTCTTCATAACATTTTCTAATAAATGACGCAATATAACCCAGTTTAAAGCATATTTACGAAGAAAAGCGCTATGGTGAAAATTTCGCGTTTCTTTTGTTGATCAGTATATATACTCCTATTGTCCCTTTAAATGCACTTAAATAAATCAATCGATCGACCCTTGTCCCACATCCCTTGTTGCAAAACGTCTTCGGGGCCGCGATGGCCGCAGTGGGCCCGCGCACAGCCGTGCACGGGCCCACTGCGGCCGTCGTGGGCCCGAGGACCTTTGCTTAATGGTACACACCTTTTTTTAAAAAAAAAACAAAATACTTGCTCTGCTTTCTGGAGACTGTTTCTAATGATACGAAACTCCCTTTGTGTGTTCCAGTGGTAAGAAAGAGCTACACAGGGCGAAGACTCTCCCAGTCATCAATGTGGCCAAAATCCTGCCTGCAGCGGCCTGTGGTCTTTCAGCGGCCGCCTGCCTGCAGCAATCATCCGCCAAGACAAACCGGAGGCCGGTGCCGCGCATGTCTCACAAGTATTCCGTACCGGACATCAGTACGCAGACGTTGGTGACGTGCTCTAGTGCAGGTGAGGACGTTGGTCTGTTTTGTGGCTGTCGCAGTGGTTGGTTCCTCGGGTCCTCGGGCCCACGACGACCGCAGTGGGCCCGCGCACTGTCGTGCGCGGGCCCACTGCGGCCGTCGTGGGCCCGACGACGGTTTACTACTGAGCGTGGTTGTTCCTCGTCGGCAGTCGGACGTAAGCTGGAGTTAAACTGAGCAGACATTGTTGGACATCAGCAGTGGGGCAATCAAACTGTGCCCACTTTTCGACGAAAACAGTGGATTAAAAGCCTGGACAAACATGTGATATCGCATGTTTGTCCGGGCATTTGATCCACAGTTTTTCATCGAAGCACGTGCAGTTTTGACCTATTTCTGATTCACTCAGTTAGACTCTTGTTTAGGTCCCTCTTGCCTGTTTGGAAGCTGGGGCAGATGGAGGGTGGATGGGATCGTTGGCATTTGTGCTCAGATATTGAGATTTGTAGACGGTGCATCGGAGCGGAATACACGGCAAATAAATTCAGACTGTTCAGTTCGGACATTAACATTCGCGGCTAGCCGATTCCTGATGCGACTGGCCGCGATTTAATCCCTTTCCTGCCACTGTACGTACATTTCTGTTTCGGAAATCTTTGTTCATTCATCGATCAAAGCCAAAACAGTCCAAGAAACATGGATACAAATTGGTCCTCGCAAGAGTTATAGATCCTCATGAGCCCCCGCAGTCGCAGTCATGTTCACTTTTTGTCGGCAGTGAAGGGGTTAATGAATTAAAGAAAGAACACGCTGCACCGATAACTGTGCCAAATATAATCTAAAATAAAGAAATAAGAAAGAAAGCGGTTTTGTCAAGTTCACTGTCCTTGTTATTTACACGCTAGGAATAGAAACTTCAATTAACAGTTTGTTTAACATTTTAGCTTTTTTAACCCATATCATACTGAGTCTAAAAGCTTTAAATTTGTACACTGCCATGTGCAAGCTACATTATAGTACTTACAGATAAGGATCACTGAATTTAGTTCATGTGTGGTGCCAGAATAGCTTGGCGCCTAGACTGAGGCGCCAAGCTATTCTGGCACTACCCTTGAACTATTTTAGTCAAAGTTATTTCACACACTGGTGTATTCCGAATGATAAGGGTTAAAAATAAAGCAAAAACCTCCCCTCCTACGATGGAACAAGAAATAAACCGTCGTTTGAGCTAGGGAGTATGTTTTGCCAATGCTTGAAGACGTGATATGATGGGCTAGAATTTTTCTTCAAAGGGCTAAAAAAGACACTTGGGGTGAACCGATTGGAACCGATGAAGGGATCTTTCGGCTCGGATACAAAAACTTGAAAGACAGATTCTCGCCTCCATCATCCGAATCCCTAGGGGCACTGAATATATCCTGACGAGCAAAGGAAATGCGACATTTCGGAATCATCGGAAACACTTCAGTGTTTCCGGTGATTCTGAAAATACCGTATTTCTTTATGCTGGACAGTATAGTTTCTAAAATGAGACATTTATTTTTACAGGCTTTGGATATTCGACCTCACTGTCAGTGGACATAGACTGCGTTTTTGAAAAGATCGTGGTAAATGCATTGGCATCCATCCACAGCCGTCAAAAGAACAAGAATGTAAAGTGTTTTCAGCAAGAAGCATAGATCCCCATGCCTAGATTTATGCATCTTGAAGATGTAAACCGTATGAGGGTCCGAGTATACCTCTTGCGCATGGGTGGTGTTTACTTGTGTATGTGTGTGTGTGTGCGTGTGTGTGTGTGTGTGTGTGTGTGTGTGTGTGTGTGTGTGTGTGTGTGTGTGTGTGTGTGTGTGTATGTGTGTGTGTGTGTGTGTGTGTGTGTGAGTGTGAAATAAAATAGATAATGTCGCATAATACGGTGCTAAAAAGAGACGAATATGGCACGTAAAAAGACATGCACCGACTAGACGCCAAGATGAGAAATGCTTCGTTATCTTAAAAGGATGTGGTTTTTTTTTTTACATGCATGCTTTAAATAGCTGATTATCCGTCGCTTGCATTGTCTTTAAATTAGCAACCTATATACAGTCAGATTCCATTACAGAATGATTTTATGATTTCCTCCTTTATTTATTTATTTATATTTTTTTGCCATGCGTGGCACTAATATTTCTTAGGAGACAATCGCGTACAACAAGTATCCAGTATTAAAAAAAGGAAGGATAATACTTATAACGATTTTAGTTCTGGGCAGTCCGGCGTAAGGCAGAGTCAAACTACATTTAATGCAAAAGTTTCCTACGTCTCTGAATAATTTATTAATCTTTCCCCCGCAAAGCAAGCGTTTCAGCTGCTGTTAGAAAACGCAGTTTAACGAAGTAGATTAAAATAAATTAATTATTAACTCATTCAACACCACGCGCGTATTTTCCAAATTTTGGAGGCGTCATCTAACGACTATGCCCCAGTTGCAGGAGATGGATCGACCATGATAATGCAAAGGCAGTGCCAGATTAGCTTGGCGCCGACAGGCGCCAAGCTAATCTGGCACTACCCTTGAATTATCATGCTCGACCCATCTCCTGCTTTAGTGCGTCAGGGCTGAATGGATTAAAGCGATCTGCTCCATGGCGGGCTTGGATTGCTAAAATTCGCCGCTATAACGGGCTATCAATGATGTCTGGCCTCAACTAAGATTTTCTACCTTCTTTTGACTATCCACGTGAGTCGGAACAAGTACCAGAGGTTTTCCACGATTTTTTGTTTTGTTTTGTTAGCGTAACGGATGGAACTCTCCTATACGTACAAAGGAGAAGAAGATCAGGAGAGTCTTTCATTTTATGACATGTTAACTGTAGGGCCTATAATTTAAGCTAGTCTTTTTGTTCAGCAGTATTACATAAGACATACGTAAGACATACTAAGAACTGTTTTAAAGGAGATATTACGAGCTTTTATCCCTTCACTAGCCTTGAGTAGGTCTCATTAACTCAGTGATTCGAGACGAAGCGCCGCGCATCCGTAGGCGACACGTCTCGAATGAGTTAGTAAACCGCTCATGTTTCAACGCCTTGCAAGCCGCGCAAAAAAGTATATGTATGCTGGTCTGTGGTTTTGGACCTTAAGGAAGCGCTGTAAGGTTTAAGATCACAGACCAGCACACTTCCGGCGGGGAGTGAAAAATAGTTGGCAGGGCTGACGGATAGCTGGACAAGCCGGTCTTTTATCTCCTGGTATCAAAGGCCAGTTCCTTGCAGTGGGAAAATATTGGACAGTTTTGAAGCACGCTTTTGTCAAGACTGGTGAGTTGTGGACGGTAAACAAAATTATCTCCCCCATCAGTTTTTCTTTTTTTCGGGAGCTGGGATTGACCCGGCGTTATAATTTCAAAGGAAGTGCCTGCTTGGCTTGGTGGTGCATGGGAATTACTAAGGCACCAAGCTAAACGGAAACAGTACATATCCGTCAGCATCAGTTATGTTCAGTCCATCTCCTAGCGGGATTCGATTTGATTGATTATTTTTAAAAGTAGTAGTATTGAGGTCATTCTAAAATGAGAGCCTTTAAATTGTCTAGGCCCAAGCAGCTAATCAGTCATAATCAGCCGCTCCCTTTGAGCTTTTCTGGTCTGTCCAACCCCTAGCGACCTGAGACTTATCAGCACAGGCTTCATTCTTCTTCTTGTCGATGTAAAACAGGACAATGTCTTGAAAGAAATAGTGTGCACTTATACACACCAGTAAAAACGCGATACAATACAATACAATACAATACAATACAATACAATACAATACAATACAATACAATACAATACAATACAATATTAATCCCTCATGGAAAAATTCACTGTCTGACGAACTCTAGCCAAGCATGTGGTAAACAGAACTGGTGATTAATACAGACCTGTAAAATAAAATAAGACAGACTCTTACCCAATGCGCAAAGGCCAACGGCGTCCGACGTCGGCCCGATGGCCTTTGCGCACTGGGTAACCCCTTCAGTGCCAGAGCCGGCAGTGGACACAGATTGTGTTTTTGAAACCATTGTAAATTCAACGTCAAAGATCCCCAGCTGTCAAAGGAACGTGGATACAAAGTGGTTTTAAGCAAGAGGCATAGATCCTCATGAGCCCCCCGCAAATGCGGGGAGCTCATGAGGATCTATGTCTCTTGCAGTTGGGTAATTAACGTTCAGTTTCTCGCGGCAACGATGGCCGGGATAACTTTATAGCTGTTTTCTTTGCTGTGGACGTGGAATGGGCAGTGTTGATTGGGAGGGTAAATAGAGGTGGATTCAGGGGGAGTGGCGCCTTTTGACTGCCAGGCTCGTTTAGGAACGGGAAAAATAATGGTTCATTAATGAGAAACGCATGCCCGGAGGCAGTAAAGTGCCGTAAGCTCATCGTTCATCACCCTTAGTTAGCGTAGCAAGGTTACTTAGGGAGGGAGTGTTTATTTCCTATGGCTCTTTGGTTCAGCTTGTTATAGAGATTCATTGTAGGCGGATTTTATAAAAATTTATTTATTTATTTTTTGTACTTAGGATTAATGTAAAATGTCTTTCTGTCGGTATGACATGTAATTCACTGCTTTCTCCTAACGAACTGCTAACTGCCTTTTATTCTGATTCTTCAGATCTAGTGTGACAGGGCAGTGGATGTAAGGTGCTGGGAAGAGATGTGGTTTGTTAAAGTAGTGTCAGTATAGTTGTGCGTGTATCTGAGAGAGAGAGAGAGAGAGAGAGAGAGAGAGAGAGAGAGAGAGAGAGAGAGAGAGAGAGAGAGAGAGAGAGAGAGAGAGAGAGAGAGAGATCTGTTGTTTGTCCAGTGCTTTCCTGGAGAACAGCGCTTTACAAGAGTCATGTATTATTATTATTATTATTATTATTATTATTATTATTATTATTATTATTATTATTATTATTATGAAATGTTGAACTTCTATCAGCACCGTACCGGCACCCGAGTGTTCGAGAACCGTACATCACACTCAGTATCCAGACAGCCCCAGTAGCGAAATGTCTTCGGGCCCACGACGGCCGCAGTGTCCCGGGGGAGGGGGGTGGTGGCTTTCGGCTTACCGGGAGGGACTGAATTGACGATCGAGCTTTTCAGTACTGAATCCGTGCGAATACCGCTGCGCCACTGCGAGCGCAATCGGTCGCCGCACTAACTCCTTGCTACAACAGTGTAATAGTGAGTTTGTGCGATGTCCAGTTGCGCACGCGGTGGCGCAGCGGTATTAGCATTCCACAATGAGATCGATCGTCGTGACTCCTGTTTATTCAGAGTTTAACGATCATGGTTCGCAGAACTGCTTATTATGGTTCTGGGCTATCATTCAGTGTCTCATCATAAAAGGAGGGTTGATATGTTATTTGGCAGAGTTATCAGTCAGTTTAAAGCAGGCGTGATTTATTGTTTCTTGTTATGTTCCGCTTGGCCGCTAGTTTCGTTTCGATACCGTACCGTTGACTGATACGGCGTGGTTTGCCGGTACATGTGCGAATGCTGTGCCCGATGCCAGCGCGAATGTAACGAGTCAGTGTGTTTTCTGCCCGACTCAGGTATTAGAACCCCTTCACTGCCACTGATATCGGCGTACACTGTATGTCTGAAATCTGTAAATTCAACGCGAAAGAGCTCAACTGAGCCGTCACTGAATGAACAATGGACGGATACAAAGTGGTTTTAGCAAGAAGCATAGATCCTCATGAGCCCCCGCAATTGCGGGGGCTCATGAGGATCTATACCTCTTGCAGCTGTGTGGTGTTCATTTTTTCTCGTCAATGGATGGAATGCGATTAAAGTCCGTGTCAAGACCTTTTCCTTACTTTCTGAAGGTCAGTTTAATCCCGGAGGCGTTTGAAGTAAATAATACATACCTAATCTAACCACTGCATCCCCCCCCCCCCGTCCACCCCCCCAAAAAAAAAAATAAAAAGAAAAAAAAAAGAAAGAAAAGAACCCCCCCCCCCCAAAAAAAAAAAAAAAAAAAAAAAAAAAAAAAAGAAAGAAAAGAAAAGAAAACCAAACCAAAACAAACAAACAAAAACCCACACAAAAACTTACTCTAATTATTATAATACTAATAATACTAATAATATAAATAAATGATCCATAAAACAACAATAAAATAAGTGAATATATAAATCAATAATAATAGTATAATTAAATATAACCAAAAAAAAAAAAAAATTCGGTTAGGAGTTCGTGATAGATAGGAGTTCAGCTGATAGTAACCAGGTTTTGTTTTCCCGATCAGTTTTGACCTGCTTGACTTCTCCTTCAACCCGCGGCATGGGCGGACAGACGCCGGAACTAAGTGTGATAATGCACATCTGCCGACTGATAGCAACCAGGTGCACTCGTCGTTTTCTATACTGTACGTTTCTCGTAGAATTTGATCGATGTCAGCCACAAACTGACCGTCTACCCTGAGCAGCGTGAAATGTGTGCTGTTCTGTGATTTTGGACCTTACGGCTGAAAGCCGTAAGGTCCAAAATCACAGAACAGCACAAATGCATGAGAGAGAGAGAGAGAGAGAGAGAGAGAGAGGAGAGAGAGAGAGAGAGAGAGAGAGAGAGAGGTGAGGCGGGCTGAGAAGTGAGAAGTCGACTGAACGATAGAAGGGACACAATCATGCATGACTAAAATTGTGCTAAACAGCAGTTGCGTTTCTTAGTCCTAGCTTAGTAAAACATTCAGTTTTATTTAAGATCCGCTTCTATTAGTCTCCGTCCTGCTCTCTGCCGTTTTATTTTATTGGGTTGTTTTGTGTGTGTGTGTGTGTGTGTGTGTGTGTGTGTGTGTGTGTGTGTGTGTGCGTGCGTGCGTGCGTGCGTGCGTGTGTGTGTGTCAGTGTGTGTGTGGAGGGTGGTGTGTGCGTGTGTGTGTGTGTGTGTGTGTGTGTGTGTCTGTGTGCGTGTGTGTGTGTGTGTGTGTGTGTGTGTCTGTGTGCGTGTGTGTGTGTGTGTGTCTGTGTGCGTGTGTGTGTGTGTGTGCGTGTGTGTGTGTGTGTGTGTGTGTGTGTGTGTGTGTGTGTGTGTGTGTGTGTGTGTGAGTGTGTGTGTGAGTGTGTGTATGTGTGTGAACAGTTACGAACTATCGTTATAGCTTTATTTTGCAACATGAATCTGAATTTCATACGTATACAATTATGATTCTGAGCCGCTCTTTCGACAGTTTCTTTTTTTTTTTTTTTTTTTTTTTTCGCTGGCATCTTTCAAATAATATTTCTCGATGACTTTTCAGATGATGTGAGGAGACTGTCGCATTGCTATAGGGATAAATACGGTAAGGAGTTTATTCGCGCATGTTCTTTTGATTTTGCAAAACCTTTCGTCGATTTTTTTGAAACCCTCTAATTTTCCCACATTTTTCTCCCTTTGATTCTTAGCTTCACACATTTCAGAGTCAGCTTCACGAACGCGTGTGACAGTTCTAGGGTTGTACCTGATCATGACCATCTCGGCGCATGATAACCTTGCTAATCAGGCACTACACTTGAACTGTCATAGTAGACTGAGATACTCACCACGGATGGCGTTGGCGGAAGTGGCCAACGAGGTCAAAACACAGGCATGGATATGATCGTTGTGTGATCGATCGCCTCTATAACAAGGGTAGTAGGAAATAGCACGTAGTGCTCGGTGTTTCCTGCTACCCATTTTATAGAGGTGATCTATTACGTAACGATCATCCGATGCCTGTGGTTGCCCGTGGAAGTGAATGAGGTTGAAATGATGCTCACACCACTCACTACTGAACTGTAGATTTTGGCTTCACAGAGCACCAGTGTGCAAAAGGCCATCCGACATCGGCCAGATAACCTTTGCGCACTGGGATTATTTCTCCCCCTCCCCCCCCCCCCCGCCCCCAACTTTTTACCCCACTCAAACTTGTAAGTTTTGTTTGTTTGTTTGTTACTAATGTTGGTTTTTTTTTGTTTGTTTTTCTTGCGCTTGTCAATATGTGTGTGTTAGTGTGCGTTTTTTTTACATTTTTTTTTTATTTTTATGTTTTACTTGAGACACTAAAACAGTCTTCGGAGTGTAGACTTTTTCACAGTTTACTGTTTGACAACTTGTTTACTTTTTGCTTGCCTTAGTGCTTGTCTCGTCATATTAAATTCATTTTGGAATGGTTATAGATGATAATATCCTTTGTTTTCTGAAATTACGCGACACAAACTCATGTGTTTTCGATATTTTGAAGGCACTTTCATTGATCGATTCTCACGAATATGTATATCGCAATATCATATTTACATTTCCTGTTGCACATTCACATTTCCGGTTGCACTTTTTCCTGTTTATTTCGACTTGCATTGCTGCTTGCAGATTTATCTAACACCTTTATTTATTGATGTGACGTGATTATAAGTTCTAGGCAGGTGTTCTCCAGCTGTTGTGAGGATCCCGTGAGCAATAATATTATCTCGCGGTTTAATTGATAGCCAATACTCAGTCACCCACTTGGCATGAGGAGCAGTGGTATAAATAAGACATCAAAATGGAGCGTCGATGTTCGGTAGCCACGGTACACATCGTGATTCAACTGCAAGAGGCATAGATCCTCATGAGCCCCCGCATTCTGCGGGGGCTCATGAGGATCTATGTCTCTGGCAGGTCGATATGCTAGGTCTCCAGCAGTCTGGTTTGACTAGGTGCTGGAGTTATTATTACTTGGCAATTGAAGGCCCAGCTATGTTTCTGATCAGTGGGATTGCAGTTTCCTAGGCATGAACCACTGCAGTGAACATGGCCCCAGCAAGAGGCATTGATCCTCATCAACCCCCGCAGGTTGCTGGACGCCCCGCAGGTTGTGTCGCTCGTGAAGATCTGTGTCTCTTGCAGTTTGGATCGTGGTTTGCAGCAGGATTTTTCGAACTTGATTCGTAGCTGTCGTTAATTCGTATACTGATATGTATGTACCGCTTACGTTTAACCCATATCATTCGGAATACACCAGAGTGTGAAATAATTTTGACTAAAATAGTTCAAGGGTAGTGCCAGAATAGCTTGGCGCCTCTAGGCGCCAAGCTATTCCGGCTGGCACCACCCTTGAACTAAAGCCATTGGTCTATATCCTTATCTGTAAGTACTATAAGGTAGCTTGCATGCATATGGCAGTGTACAAATTTGAAGCTATTAGTAGTATTAGCCTCAGTATGATATGGCCCGTTAAGGGCCCTAAGCGCTTCCGGAGCAGTCTCAACATTGCATAACTGAAACTGTTAACGAATATCAACACTTGATATATATAACTGAATGTGTTATAATACCTCAGTCCTAACGAGTGGCTGCGGTTATTATTTCGTTCATAACTGCGTGATAACATCACTCTGTGTTCGGTTTACCGCTCAGAGGCGTATCGGCGCCGCTCAATGACTCCACCAAGCGTCAGAGTCGATGTCAATAGCTATTTATAGCTCCGAACTTCAGGTCCTCGAGCGGCAAAACAGAAAGTATCTGGCGATCTGATATAACAGCCTTTGTGAGGCTATATCACGGTCTGAGGAGTCTTAATTAATCTGTCCCTGAGTGAAACATGCAGTTATGCCAGGCCGAAATCAATGTAACAGATTTGTACGGTTACCGCCGCGGAGGCCGCATAGTTAGATTAAATGGGCGTCCGTCATAGGCCAATCACGAGAGTAAATGACAATCAACAAGAGGAATACATCCTCGCAACCCCTCCCAGTCTGCGGGTGCTCATGAGAATCTATGCCTTTACCAATCCGGTAGCGGATGTGAGAAGTTCATGCTTCTTCGGCCGGTTTGGTCAAGTTGTTGTAATGCAGAAATTTAAAGATGCCTGTTCGAGGGCGCATGAAGATACGTACTTTTGCCAGAATGGCGGCGTTACGTCATTTGCAAAACTAAATTATTGCATGCACCTTTGCAATTTTTGTAACCCATTCAACCGCACGGCAACACTTCCCAAATTTGGAGGTGTCACCTACTGAACGGTTACTTACGCAGGAGATGAATCGACCATGGTAATTCTAGGGTAGTGCCAGATTAGCTTGGCGCCTGACGGCGCCAAGCTAATCTGACGCTACCCTTGAATATCATGGTCGATCCGTCTCAGTCCTGCTCACGTAGTGTTTCAGGCATAAATGGGTCAAATTAAACATTCCCGCCAGTGCCGTGCGCTTATCAGGATGCATATTCCTGGCATTCAGAATATTGAGACTTTCGCTGCCGCAAAAAACGGACAGATTATTACCGCACCTTCGCAGTCGCGGGAAACGCAACATGCCCCCAACATAATCACGAACGTATCTCAACTACATCTGCATCTGTATCACGCTGTGATCTTATCAAGGTGCATTTCCGTTTCCGCGAGATGTTACGCTTATCAGTTTGCAAATGCGGGCGGCGTCTGGCCTGCACTCCAGTTTGAAAGGAATCGACGAGTTTAACCTCGCCACTGCCAGTGATCCGGTGTAGTTTATTGTGTGGCCCTGAAATCTCTGATAACTCTACACCAAAGAGTCCCAGCCACCCGGCAAAGAACGTAAGAAATATAAAGATAAACAGTGGGGTCAGAAAGAGGCATAGATCCGCGTGTGCCCCCCCCCCTCCCCTTCCTCCTACCCCACCCTCCATCCCCCTGTCACCACCCCCCCCTGTCACCCCCCCCACTTCCCCCCCCCCCCCACACCATCCTGCCTGTAATGATTGGTGCCTTCTGTATAATTATGTGATGGGTGTTGGTCACTATTTCTCGGCGGTGATGGCGTTGATGTTTCACCATACGTGTATTTGTGATTCAAGTTTCGGCCTTTAACCCGTTAAGTGCCGAGAAAATGTGAAGACAACCCACCTGCAAGAGGTATAGATCCTCATGAGCCCCCGCAGTTGCGGGGGCTCATAAAGATCTATACCCCTTGCTGACACCTCTTTCAAGCCATGTTTCTGGGACATCTAGGGTTGTTTTGGGGCTAGGCCTTCAGTTCTGTTGACTGTTATAATAAATGTGTGATTGTATAGAACTTGAACTTGAACTGTACTTACTGTTTCATTAACCCCTTAAATGTCGGGGCACGGCGAACTTTATACCCATCTGCAAGAGACGTAAACAGACACAGATTTATCCCATATCATACTGAAGCTAAATGCTTCAAATTTGTACACTGCCATATGCGAGCTACATTATAGTACTTACAGACACGGATAGAAACCAATGGCTTTAGTTCTAGGGTGGTGCCAGAATAGCTTGGCGCTTAGTGACGCCAAGCTATTCTGGCACTACCCTTGAACTATTTTAGTCAGACTTATTTCACACACTGGTGTATTCCGAATGATAACGGTTAAGAATCCTGTTACGTATGTCCTATGTTCTGTATACCTAGTTCATCCCAGTTTCAATGTGCTCTCCACGCCAATGTCGGTCACTGTGCAGTGCGTAGTTTCAGATGCAAAATTATGTGATCACTATGGCAGCGAAGGGGTTAATTCAGTGATTTACGGCCCCCAAAAGGACGCTGTAGTAGCAATATATATAATTTTTCATTCAGTTCTGAGAACACTGCGCTAATGCCATGAAATTCCAGGCTGGTAAGCTTGCATTGTGTCATCAGGACATCAGCTGCCCTTTTTGTGACTGCATCGCTTACTAGTTCTAGAAAAAGAGAGGGTAGTGGGAGAGAAGGAATGACAGACCTATCATTTTGAGTCTTTCACTGAACACCTACTACATGAAGCAGTAGGGACTACCCCCAGGCACCCCGCCATCCGCTGGAGAATATATATCCAGACCTCCCCCCGAGGGGAATGCTAGAAAATATTCCCGAACAGATATTGGATCTGCTGAGTAGATTTTAAGTTTTTGCCGCCTACGACCGGTTTCGCCCCATTGGGGGGGGGGAGGGGAGGGAAGGAGGGGGGGGGGGGGGGGGCTATTCAGGTAGGCATACGGCGTAACCTGTCTGTCATTCCTTCTCTCCCACTACCCTCTCTTTTCTAGAACTAGTAAGCGATGCAGTCACAAAAAGGGCAGCTGGTGTCCTGATGACACAATGCAAGCTTACCAGCCTGGAATTCCATGGCATTAGCGCAGCATTCTCAGAAATGAATGAAAAATTACGTCCCTTGGAGCTAATCTGATTAAGTGCATTTTTTTGGCTTTGGGCGACGCCTTTGTTACGAGTAAAAAATAACTGCACCACAAAATTGCCTAGGTGTTGCCTTTTCAAAATTAGTCTGTTTTCTTCCACTGCAACACCTCATAAAGCTTTAGGGATGCAATCCGCGCTGTACTGGCAGTGCTACCAGTAAATTCTAGAGGCGGCATCTAGTACTTGCGTTGTGTTTGCAATTTCAGGTTACGCCGTATGCCTACCTGAAGAGCCACTCCCCCCCTCCTCCCCCCCCCCCCCTCACTTGGGGCGAAACCGGTCGTAGGCGGCAAAAACTTAAAATCTACTCAGCAGGTCCAATATCTGTTTGGGAATATTTTCTAGCATCCCTCCTTGGAAGAATAACTGCACCACAAAATTGCCTAGGTGTTGCCTTTTCAAAATTAGTCTGTTTTCTTCCACTGCAACACCTCATAAAGCTTTAGGGATGCAATCCGCGCTGTACTGGCGGTGCTACCAGTAAATTCTAGAGGCGGCATCTAGTACTTGCGTTGTGTTTGCAATTTCAGGTTACGCCGTATGCCTACCTGAAGAGCCCCTCCCCCCCCCCCCTTTTGGGGCGAAACCGGTCGTAGGCGGCAAAAACTTAAAATCTGCTCAGCAGGTCCAATATCTCTTTGGGAATATTTTCTAGCATCCCTCCTTGGGGGAAGGTCTGGATATTCTCCAGCGGGTGGCGGGGCGCCTGGGGGTAGTCCATACTGCTTTATGTAGTGGGTGTTCAGTGGAAGGCTCAAAATGATAGGTCTGTCATTCCTTCTCTCCCACTACCCTATCTTTTTCTAGAACTGGTAAGCGATGCAGTCACAAAAAGGGCAGCTGATGTCCTAATGACACAATGCAAGCTTACCAGCCGGGAATTCCATGGCATTAGCGCAGAATTCTCAGAATTGAATGAAAAATTACGTCCCTTGGAGCTAATCTGATTGAGTGCACTTTTTTGGCTTTGGGCGACGCCTTTGTTACGAGTAAAGAATATATATATATATATATATATATATCCCTTCCAGAACTGTGTCAAATATCTGGGTGTGAAGATTGATTCGACGCTCTCCATGCATGATCATAATATCAGTAGCGTCTCAGTGCCGAGCTGGTTTCCTTGAGCTGCGCAGAATTTCTTCCCTCAAACCGTATCTCACAGAAAGTGCTGCGTCAAGACTTGTACTATGCATTCATTACGTCCAGGCTCGATTATTGCAATTCTGTACTGGCAGGTTTACCAAAAGATCAGATTTCACGCTTGCAGATGATTCAAAACAATGCGGCACGTCTCATCTTGAAGAAACAAAAGAGATACCACGTTACGCCTCTACTCAGTGAAGCAGCTGCACTGGTTGCCCGTAAAATTCCGCTGCCAGTACAAAATTGCAATTTTCGCCTATCGGCATTTTGATGGATCTCTCCTGCCGTACCTTTCTGCCAAGCTGTCTGTTTATCAGCCATCACGCACCCTCCGTTCCTCTAGAGTAAAACTTTTAAAAATCTCAAAGCTTAACATGAAAACTGTCGGGGAGCGTTCTTTCACCTTTTTAGCCCCAAGTGTGTGGAATTCGCTGCCAACTGAAATGCGGAATCTGCCCTCATTGTCACAGCTCACTTAAAGACTTTTCTTTTCTGTCGGGCATTTAACACTTAGCTCATCTTTAGCTAACTGCTGACTGCCTTTTATTCTGATCATAGAGGAAGTGAACGTATAGTGTTGGGAAGAGATGGGGTGGTTTAAAATAGTGTATAATCGTGCGTGTGTCTGAGAGAGAGGGTGTGCTGTTGTGCATGCGCAGTGAGTCCAGTGTTTTCCTGGAGAACAGCGCTATACAAGAACTATGTATTATATATATATATATATATATATATATATATATATATATATATATATATATATATATATATATATATATATATATATATATATATATATATATATATATATATATATATAAGATAAGATAAACTTTATTGCTATATGGATTTTTTTGCGGCATAGCTGACGAGCGTCTATATGACCATCAACACATAAAACATACATACTTCACAAACAAGCAGACTCTAAAATCTAAAATAACAAAACACACATTGTTATATACATATATATATATATATATATATATATATATATATATATATATATATATATATATATATATATATATATATATATATATATATATATATATATATATATATATATATATATATATATATATATATATACACACACACACACATATACAATATAAGTTATTGGTCGGGTCCAATATATACAATATAAGTTATTGGACAAGGGTCCATGCAGCGAACCCCTCCGGCCAATAACGTATTTGTTTTTCATTCCTACACTATTTTCGTAAAAGAAACCGAGAAGACATCTTGCGACCTTGATCACGCCAGACATGACTGACGTCAAAGGAATATACATTTATACATAATAGACTTATGACGTAATCAAAAAATGTCAAGACGTTGCCGTCTCCAGTACTGAGTGTGCTTGTTGTTTGGAACAACACGAAGTAACTTTGTACTTTAGAACGTTTGGCGATCGTTTATAGAACAAAACTGGCATCCAAGATGCGTCATCGAGAGGGCTACAAAACGTCCGCCACTTTTTGCTACAGGGGTTTTTAATATCACGGTCACATGGTACGGTTTACGCTAAAGTGACTGGTCGTGTGACGTAGGGAGGAAACAAATATATATATATATATATATATATATATATATATATATATATATATATATATATATATATATATATATATATATATATATATATATATCCCTTGCCAACTAGAAATAAGTCATTTTGACAACACTCTACTCCTTTACGTGGCATGAGGTTACAGAGCTGTGGAACTAACAAGTATAAAATACGATAACCCATTTAATAGGACTAGATTAGATTTAGCTTTTATTATCTGTTTCATTGCTTAGCGCCCAGAAGTAATCATTTTGTTAATAATTTATATCGGCCTCCGTGTCACCAGGCTCGGGGGAAACACAGAAACGATATCATGATACTAAAAAGTGTTTGGACCTTACGGCCTACGGCCGTAAGGTCCAAAATCACAGACCAGCACACTTATGTTTCAGTTCCAACAGCACGGACTCAATTACGTGACGCGAGAGCGTCATTCGCAACACTGCGTCACCCTTACTGCACTGAAAAAAACACAAAACAAAACAAAAAAAAAAAAAAAACACACACACACAACCGAAGGAAGCACAGGCATTGGATGATACGGTGTAGTTAACAACTAGTGATTTCCTACTACCTTTCTAAGGTATACAGGCGATCGATCATTCCATGCCCACACACACTAACGCATACATGCGATACGATCTAAAATCAATACACCATTAACGGGACACGGATTATTAACATAGAAAGATTTTTTTTTTGTTATCATGGAAAAATATGTAATTACATCAATAAAGAATATTTGTGTGTCTACATGTCTACCTTACCTGTTTTTCTTTAAACCAACGAACCTTTATCGCTGGATAAGATCCCGTGGGGTTCCGACAGGGTCATACGTTATATTATTATGTCTCCGGCTTTTTATCTGTCTTTAACCCCTTCACTGCCAGTGGACGCGGATTGTGTTTTGAAATCATTTAAAATTCAACGCCAAAGATCCCCAGCCGTTAAACCATTCAGCCATGACGCACTGCAGCAGGAGATGGATTGACCATGATAATTCAAGGGCGGCGCCAAGCTAATCTGGCACTACCCTTGAATTATCACGGTCGATCCATCTCCTGGAACAGGTGCATAGTCGTTAGATGACGCCTGCAAAATTTGGGAAAATTTGGGAAATACGTGCGTCGGGCTGAATGAGTTAAGTCAACATGGGCGAAATTTGGTTTCGTAGATCCTCATGAGCCCTCGCTGCCGCAGATGCGGGGGCTCATGAGGATCTATACCTCTTGCAGAGGGGTGGTGGTCAGTTTTTCTCCGCCTTCAATGGGCTAAAATTACCGTCGTGGTGGTAAAAGGTGTTTAAACCAAACAGTTTATATTATTACTGTACAACGGCTGATTTTTTAGCCGGAGCTGAAGCAGTCTGGTGAGTGTTGAAAATATATGTTGATCTGTGATTTTGGACCTGACGGCACGCAGCCGTAAGGTCCAAAATCACAGACCTGCACCCCGTGTCAAAGGACAATGCGCAAAATATCTCACCAGCACCCGGTCACGACCACTTGAAATCTCTCTCTAGTGTGTAGGCAAACATGTAATGTAATCTCCGCCGAGCTCTTACGTGTCCTAACTGAAGGAGTTTAACCCTTTTAACACAGAACGCAGTCGCAGATGTTAACGCCTCCCCTCCCCTTGACTTCCTCCGCCAGAGCACAGACCTTACCCTTCTTTCCTTCAGCTACATTCAGACCTGTTTAAGGCGTCAACTGACCCAACGACTATCAAAAGATGTTCACTTTAGGCCACGGAACACAGTGCCGTTTCCGTACTGTACAGTCTCTTAGCCATAGTCAGTCCCAGGCATCCCCTAATATTTCAATCCCCTAAAACACACTACTGCCCACCAGCTGCACATTTGCCATGCACAAAATAACAATAAAAACAGCACATTGACAGTCTCATTTCTTGGCTATGAACCCGATTCCTTACCAACCCCACACCCACAGCTGAAATCAGCGTGCCCCTCAAATCACTACGTCAACGGCAACTCAACATAGGCCCACAATTGTCCACTGGATGGTCAGGATGGCATGAATCAAAGCACCAAACATGTCTCCTCTCATCTAACCAGAAATTTCCAGCAAATTCTAACATTCAGCCCTACTACAAATTTTCAAACAAGGCAAAAATTATTTTTAAAAACACCGGTCCTTGCACTGCCTGAACTGGCCAAATTTGACTATGTAACCTTTAGACATGTTTGGCCGTCTTAAACAGAGTCGCCTAAGAAACAGAAAGAAGACCATGAGACCAAAAATGGGTGGTCTGCTTAGAAAGGTGGCCGCCTTATTCAGGCGATCGCCTTGATAGGTTTGACTGTACCTGAAAATAAACGGCGAGGACTACTGAAACACGCCTCGAGTAAAGAAAAGCAGTTTTCTTCAGCTCCCTACTGTGAGGAGTTTAAAGGTGTGCATTAATTAACCCTTTCACTGCCCTTTCATACATGCGTCCAGTGGTAGGGAAAATGGTTAATAGTGGCGAAAACTGCTTGCACTGAGGCATAGATTCTCATGAGCCCCTGCGACCGCACAGGCTCATGAGAGTCTGTGCCTTTTGTAAAATGGCCTGCGTGACTAACGACGATACCAAGTCAGTCAACACACGCCCCAGAGACGAATTGAAAGTCACTCAAAACGGCGGGTCGGAAGCGAAGGTCAAACACACTTAATCACACCGGATCGATCTCTGCCTGTCAGCGCCATTGTGTACATACCTACCTCTAAATCTGTCAGCTATTCAACACGGGTGTGGATAGGACGGTATAGTAAGCACCCGAAAATGAAAAAGGAAGGGATAGGGTCCTACGAGGTGCGCTGGTAAAAAAATGGAAAGTACACTGAAGAAGAATAAGAGACACTAGAAGGTGGGGAGGGAGAGGGGGAGTGGGGAGGGGGACAAAAGAACACTGTAGAGAAGAAAGAACTCTATAAGGAAAAGGTCATCGGGCTGACGTCTGCCACCGCTGGCCCGCTACGTGCGGGCCAGCGGCGGCCGACGTCGGCCCGAGGTTCTTTTGAGCACTAGTGCCTATATCTTTCTGTTTGTACATAGATCTGCGGACGTGGTTGTAAGTTTGCCGTGCTCCAATATTGAACAGTCACATGTAGGCCTATAGCTTAACGCTTGTATCTCTTTGAAAACAACCCGGGCGATATTTCTGTTCGAGTGTTAGTGTTTCCAAACCTTAGAAGTAATTGAAGAGTACTTTGGCGGTTACTTGACTTGAATGACATACGATATTATAAGTTATTGTTTGCAGGAGGGGCTCGCTACAAGGGTCTGTGCAGCGAACACCTCCGACCAATAACGTATTTGTTTTTATTCTTCCGCTATTTTCGTAAAAGAAATCAAGCTGAAATCGTCCGACCTGGATCACGCCAGACATAGCTGACGTCAAAAGAATATACATGTATACATAATAGACGTATGACGTACTTTAAGATCTTTCATGACGTTGCCGTCTGCATGACCAGCTCGGTCATATGGTACAGTTCGCGCCGAAAGGGATTGGTCGTGTGACGTAGGGATGAAAACAAAGTAGGCCTACTTTCTAAGTGGGCCGCACGGCCTTGTGTGTAGACTGACAAGTACACCGTGGCGAACGCTACCCAGCTGCAAGAAACTACATAAATCCTCGTGAGCCCTCGCAGTCGCGGGGGGCTCATGAAGATTTTTTTCTCTTGTTAGTACTATCTTGCTTTTCTTTTTTTTTTTTACTGTCCGGTATACCTAATTTTGTCTCACTTAGTTACGTCTTCTTCACGAGAATGTCGGTCAGTGTGCAGTCTTTTCTGACGCGTGATTCGTGATCACTGGCCGCGAACGGGTTAAAGATATTACTTTTCTAGACTATATACATGTGATGTTGGATATTACAGCTCTAGATAGTAATCTCTAAAAAAGAAAGACCATTACACTGTACATTTGTACAAAGATGCTGGCCCAGAACATGACTGTGACGGGCTTGTTCTAAGTATGTCCGTTGAAAGATCCTGTTAAACCGAAGTACCACAGTTGCAGCCTCTTACTTGATTGCTGTTCAGGTTGTGCCCCACAGGCAATATCTCTCCCTATCCCCCATAATCAACCCTCCCCCGCCCCCCCCCCCCCCACCCGCCCCCCTTAGTGCCGGCCTTTATCACTCTGGTGCTGTGGACATTAACCCTATGCGTGTCGGTAGCGGTTTTAGTCGCGATGATTCCTAAAGGGTTAAACTCCGAACCAACCAACCAACAGATAAGCAGTGAAATAACCAGCTATGTGTGCAGACAGATAGACCAAATTAAGTAAATAAAAAATTTATTTATTTATTTTTTGTACTTAGGATAGATGTAAAATGTCTTTATGTCTGTATGACATGTAATTCACTGTTTTCTCCTAACGAACTGCTAACTGCCTTTTATTCTGATTCTGGATCTAGTGTGACAGGGCAATGGATGTAAGATGCTGGGAAGAGATGTGGTTTGTTAATGTAGTGTCAGTATATCAGTATAGTTGTACGTGTATCTGAGAGAGAGAGAGAGAGAACAACCCTCCCGTTGAAGGTGTGCGGTTCTAAGAAGCTCTAGTGTACTCGGGTTTACGGTACTCGTAGAAATTTTAATGCCTCGTGAACTGTAAAAAAGGGCCTTTTTTTTTTTTTTTTAGGATACAATGTAGTCAATGGTGATCATTAAATTGCAAATGCGCTGTTGTCGTTCATGTAGATTAAATTTCGTTTACAGTACAAACCAGTGTGTACCAAATACGTCTGTACGTAAGCATTTACACACATCTTTAAATTGCATAAGTCTCGTGATTTGAATAACTTATTCCCTCACTGAATAGCCCCTATGACGTAATGAATCCGGTTACACCGGTGCTTTATTATACCAATGTTTGGAGTAGCACGTCACGAAACTAAGTTTCCTGCAGCCGGGCCCAGATCCCTCCATCTACATGCGTCATAGAGTCTTATTCGAATTTATTCCTTTTGCTACTGTGGATCAGAGTGAATTGAACTTCATTTACTGGCGTCTCTCCTCCGAAGAATGAGGAACCGATAGGGTTTACACCTGTGATATGCAATACCTCATTAGCGTGTGCTGGAATAGAGGCAAGGACAGTGTGCTGTCAGTGATCAAACAGGACAATGGATTGAGAAGGTCTCTGAATAGACTAGGTGTTTCTGATTCCGTCTGCAAGAGGCATAGATTCTCATGAGTCCTGCGATGCAGGGGCTCATGACAATCTATGCCTCTTGCTACCATTTATTCTCGTGTCTGTTGCTCAATAGATTCAATTCATGGGCTTCCCCTGCGCCCTCGGGACTCATGGCTGGCCCGGTGTTTATCAAACCGTATACACTGGGGACTGGGTCGGCCGCAGTGGCTCAACTAGGCTGTTTTACCTTTGCTATAACGGTATAGGGTTCATTATGAGTCAGCAAAACCTGACAAGGCGACCAACTGTGAAAGGCAATCACTTATCTAAGCAGACCCCATATTTCTGGTCTTGTTTCTATAACTTAGGTGACCCATGTAACCAGACCACATGTGTAAAGCGACCACTGTTTGATAGTCCCCTGGGTCCCTTGGGTTGCAATACCGCTGGTCCCAGGACTGCTTGATTCCACTATCAAAGATGCGAAAATGTACTACAATAGTCGACATCACATTTTACAAAGTCACTTTTTGGAACGTCCAGACCACATTACAAATAACAATCTTCGGATACGACAATGAGACAAATGGGTCATATGCATCAGCAAGAGTCATAGATTCTCATGAGCCCCTGCAGATGCAGGGGCTCATGAGAATCTATGACTCTTATTTAACGAATCCATAGAGTAGATTTAACAAATGAACGATGTTGTACCTGTTGCTAACAACCAGTTATATATACGTGGACAATATTTCGCTACCTGTCTATCGTGGCTGATCGATCAGCCGCTACAGTCATTTGTCCCGCACCTTCAGGTATTACGCTGGCCGAGAGGCGACAAAGGCTCACTCATCAGTAGCCAAACACGTACACCTGCATTTAGAAAGTGATCCTCATAGATCGCTGGCGCGGCTGTCACTGAATATATACTGTCGCGTGCGGGTCTTATTTATGTCTGTGTCCAACAGACGGAAGAGGCTAATGTGAGTTGAGTGAACACTTGGGAACCGAAATGTTGTCCAACTTCGATCACCTAGGTCTCCGAAAGGCATAGATCCTCATGAGCGCGGGGGCTCATGAGGACCTATGTCTCTCGTACACATCTGTTTTCCACAGACGAAATAATCACTGATCGTGCACAGGTCAGGTCAGGTACTGTCGCCGATTGCTATCGATCACATGCCGAACTGATTCACTGCTTATCTCTCTCTGTGTGTCTCTCGACCCTCGGGCCGTTGTCGGCGTGTGTTGGCCCGCGCACGGCCGTCCGAGGTATTTGCCTAGTAAGCGAAAGGTCATCGGACCGACTTCGACCTTTCGCTCATCGCGATCGGTGGTCCCCCCCCCCCCCCTTCTCTCTCTCTCTCTCTCCCGTAATTTGTGTGTCACAGTAGGTGTACCTGCCATGTACAGCGTGTGTACGCCGATTACAGAGAGAACAGGTTTCGGTTTGATCGCTTTTAACAAGGAGCCACACGGCTAGTTTACTGTGAAAGTAATTTTTCAGTGCTTGCGCCTGTGTCTCGTCGATTAGTGATTGAAGAAGTTCCGATGTGGATTTATACATTCTTTGGGTTGTGAGTGTTTAAAAAAAAATTAAATTGGGAGCATACATGAGGTGAAATCTGGACAGTTATAGATTCGTTAGTTTGTGTGATTTAATCCATTCAGTGCCGGCTCACTCAGACTGTGTTTCTACAAATTTCGTTGGTTCAAAACCAAAATGCCCGAGCTGTCCCAGGAAAATTGATACAAAGTGGTGTCAGCAAGAGGTATAGATCCTCATCAGCCCCCGCAACAGCGGGGGTTGATGAGGATCTATATCTATTGTAGTTGGATAATGCTGACATTTCCTCGGCACTGAGCAGGTTTAAAAAGAGATGTGTGTGGGGTGAAATCTTCATTTGTCTACGACTGAATACACTGTGCGTGTTTTTGAGTTCTGCATTGTTTGTGAAGTGAAAATATGTATTTCTTCCCATTGGAACTTGCGGCTTGCAACTATAAGTCACTAGCACACACAGGATTGTAGACGTATACAAGTTTCAAAACCAGTGCTATGTGTCATCGTGTCATTAAGTCTATTCTGTTCATTTTCATTTGAAACAGTGCACAGATACAATGTTTCCAAGGTGGGCGGTGGCTGTGAGAATGGCGAATGTCTGCCTACCCATAAAGCAAGACCTTTTGATAGGAGTTTGACATTATGGAAGGTGAAAAGAATGGTACGATAGGCGCGATTGTAGTACCCACTATCAAAGAACTTCGTAAACTGTGTTGTGCCAATCGGTTCTACTGTGGGGGTAGGGGAAAAGATTCACGTCTCGCCGTTGAAAATACGCACGCAAATCGAGTCATCACAGCAAAAGCTGGACCGGCCATAATACTCCAAGGGTTGTGCCAGATTAGCTTGGCGCCGAAGGCACCAAGCTAATCTGGCACTACCCTTGAAGTATTACACCCGATCTACATCTAACAACTTTAACATATTCAAGACGTGTCGCATTCTAATACGTGGCATCTCGAATTAGTTAACACAGTAGCCGTTTTAGACGTCTCCCAATGGAGAAAAGTCGTTCTGATATTCAAAGGTGTTTAACTATAACTGAGTCGTTATTAGACTTAAAGGTGTTAAGACCGTTATAGATAAAGGCACTATTGGGTTTAAATGTGTTAAGAATTGTATAGACAAAGCTATTGTTAGGATTAGAAGCATTAAAATGATCCTAGATAAGACAGATTCGTAAATCGATTGGTGCTGTCGGATTTTCTATTCGGTAAATAGCGAACGAACATGAAGATAAAATCGTCAAGGACGTTTTTTAAATCAATAATGGATTTTTAAATTCGTTAAGAATTGTAAACAGTGGGTTTTTTTTTAAACGATCATATAGATACGACAGAATCATCGACCGATCAGTGCTGCCCGATTTTCCTTCCTCTGGTAAATAAATAGTGAGTGGAAAAGAAAAAATCAAGAGCGTTTAAACCCAAATTCAAGTCGCGACGACCGAAAGGCGATACGCTATCAGGAAACTCATACTTTCTCAAAACGCTGCCTGGAAAGTTTGTGCCATTGTCTGTGTTTATCGGAATATGGATGTGTTTATCGTGTTGTACATACACGTAGATACAACGCCACGGGACGCCAGAAGAAAGAAAGAAAAAGAAGAGACAGACTACCCTGAAGATTTATTAACACAGAGATGCAGCAAAGATTCGTTAAGCATTAATCCAGATGACGTATTCATTTTGAAAGGGAATGATGGCACGTGTCAGCTTGTAAGAGGCATAGATTCTCGTGAGTCCCTGCGAAGCAGGGGCTGATGAGAATCTATGCCTCTTCTGGACCGTGACATTTTCAACGCAGAGATGCAACGGAGTAAGATTCGTTTAGTATTGAGCCAGATGGCATCTCCGATCTGATGCATATTTTGCGGCGATTTTGGCCAGCGAGAGGAATGAATTCTCATGCAACTGCTTGTGCTCATGAGGGTCTATGCCCCTTTCACATTGAAGGGTTAATCACTGTGAGGGAAGGTTACAGTGTTAGCAGCATTCAAGTGCCTGCAACCTCGTGTTTTCTTTGTTGACGAGCAAGTGAAGACGGATAAGCCAGATTTTGTGCACTGTGTCTTTTAATGCTCGCGGCAATGCTTTCATGCGCAGCGCCAAGACGGGGTAAATAGATCGACAGTGATGACTGAAAGGTAGTGCCTGGTTAGCATTGAGACAGGCACAACCATCGAAATAAGTCTTCTTCGCTTATAACAAGGTAGGATATAACACTTGAAATGTCGATTTTTATAACGACACATTTTTGAAGTCCTGACAGCACTATTTTTTATACAACTGACTTACTCACTTCAGTTGTTATATATCTCACCTCCACATACAAAGTGTATCATCCACTACTATTTAAAGAACGTTGGCTCATTGTACAGAAAGCTCATCTTATCGTTTATAAATGCGAAGGTCTTGATTGATGTAGAATGGAAAGAGGGGCAGGCCACCTGTTTTATGTCACATGCGTGTAAGTAAAGAGTTCAAGATAAGAAAAAGTAATACGTTACCCTAGTTACATACGGCTTTGCTGACGAACTTAAACAAGGCCCACCCCACCTCCCCGAGTCGTCCCTCACCCTCACCCTGCCTCACAGCAGGGCTAAATGAAAACTGAAAAAAAGGACAAGTGTGCTGGTCTGTGATTTTGGACCTTATGCCTGGAAGCCGTAAAGTTCAAAATCACAGACCAGCGCACAGACAGTGACTGGAGGCAGATGCATCCAACGATTCCCATCCAGTAGATTCTCCATGAGCAGACAGCCCACGGCGACTGTATGAACAAATCGATTTCTTTATAGTCACGGCTCAAACGCAGTGGAAGAAGCATTGCCTCTGACGTATAGCTGAGCGCTGTGTACTCTAGAGAGAGAGACACAAAGAGAGTTATTGCACCGAGACACTATATTGTAGAGGAAGCGTGTTTTTGTAATGTATCGTACGCGTAGGCAGAAATCGGTTCGAGGTGCCTGAGTGAAAGGTAGGAATTTAACCCTTTTGCCTGTCGGTGGTCCTGTAGGAATTATCGCGACAAAAACGGCTACCGACTCGCAAAAGGGTTAGCTAGCGACAGTAACCTGTGTTAACCGCATTGCGCGTGCAGCCAACGGTAAATAGTTCAAGGGTAGTGCCAGAATAGCTTGGCGCCTCTGGGCGCCAAGCTATTCTGGCACTACCCTTGAACCAAAGGGGTTGAAGCCATCTGCTCCAGCTGAAAGAGGGTTACAAATTCGCAAGATCTCCTTTAAAAATGTTATTTGTGTGTCTTACAATCATGCTAAAAAAAAAAAAAAAAAAAAAAAAAAAAAAAATAGACAAAAGAAAAGGCCAACTTAAGAGGGCTAACCTAAAAGTTTGAAGTGCCGTGAAATCGGCAAAGACCTTACGCAGGAGAGTTCCTAGTGCCCAGTAGGAAACCTCTGTTACAGATGCATACGGACAGGGATTATGAATGGAGCAAAAGGTAGAAGTTGTCTTAGCTGAAGCAAGACAGATTAGGAGCCTGTTGTTTCAACAAAAAAAAAAAAAAAAAAAAAAAAGCATTCAAAGCCAATACTGGAGCGGATCGCTTTAAGATTGTAGTCTATGAGGTTCCAACGATCTGCAAGCCGCTGACATTCCTTAACACCGTATGTACCAGAAAGATAATCATTGTATTGTAACCTGAGCCGGCTAAGGCTGTATCTATCTCTAAGGCGTGACTGAATAACTAAAGCGGAATTTTACGGACTTCGTCATGGGAGGTTTCAAGCCAGCGTCTGAACTAGAGAAGAGTTATTGCACTGCGGACTATTCTCTGCCGGAACTGACGTATTGAACAAGTATAACTGAAAACGTGGAATTTCGGATCGTCGTGGGTTAAGCCGGTGTCTATACTGGCGGAAATATTGTATTGTGCGTCGAGGCGGCTGCCGGAATCAGGCACGGCTGCATGACTGAAAAGGTTGGAATTTAATAACTAGCCAGGCGTAGCGTAGGCATACAGTATGATGGGCTTATAGGTGAACGTGCAGCTAGCTTTGCCGAAATAGTACGAGCGTGTGACTTATTCGATATCTGCGGATCAGAACTGCCTGCCTTCTTCTGTGTCGCGATTCTTCTCTTAGGTGAGACAATTTTAACTCATTCTACCCCAGATACACGCCACAGCAAGATCACTCTGGATCGACCATGATAGTTCAAGGGTGATGCCAGAATAGCTTGGCGCCTATGGGCGCCAAGCTATTCTGGCATCACCCTTAACTATCATGGTCGATCTGTGTCCTGCACTGGAGTGCAGTCTTCAGAGGACAACGGCAACATTTAAGGATTTCGGTGTTGGGGTAAAATGACTTAAGTGAATGCTACAGAACCCTACCAACAAGAGGCATATGTTCTCATGAGAATCTATGCCTCTTGCAGATGGAAGATATTTAAGAGTATCATAGGATTATACAACAAATGACTACCTTCGAGAGGCAGAGGAAACGACTGATACAGATCGTTGCTAACAGGCATAGATTCTCGTGAGTCCTTGCAGCCGCAGGGACTTATGAGTCTTTATGCCTCTTGCAGACGAAAACCTGATGGATACCAGACTTAACCTTGTCATAGGCGTAGTTACAAATGACTCCTCACACATTACGAGCATCGATGTGGTTAAGCGGCTGCAGTACTTCTTGAGAATCTATGCCGCATAGAAAGGGAAGTTTGATGGCTGAGTATAAACTGAATATTCAACAAGTTGCTTCTGGGCGCGGTTATAGCCAACCATCAAACGGTTATTTTCTGCTTCCGATATACAGGTAAAGAGTTCAGCTTTTGATGTCAGAAATGTGTTAAGGTTAGGAATTTGTAACGTCATCGCTCCGAGCAAATTTCAGTGGGAAATAATGCGTTCAATGTTAAAATCTTGCCACTCATTTATTCACCTTGCTATGTCCTTGCCTACGGATTTATTCAAAGCCGCTGTACTGATGAAAACTGCGAAGTTGGTATAGGCTAGGCTACTAAGGTTCACTATCACCACACTGGGAATAAGCGAATCTCTGTTGATCGGTAGTCATAGAAACCGACACTGGCTCATGCACGGCAAGGAATAGTCAGTGTCTGATTGATCGTATTGTGTTTGTGTACTATCGCTCTAATGGATTCTTCGCCAGTACCCGGATTTCAACATGCAGAGATCATGCGATACGGAAGTGAATGAAAACATGTGTGGGTGTGAATTTTCCTAGTCGTGATGGTTACCGAACGGCATTTTCGTGTGCCGCCGGTCTGTGATTTTTTACCTTACGGCTCAAAGTCGCAAGGTCCACAATCACAGACCGACCCACATCTGCCAATCAGGGAGCGTCAGAGGTGTGGAAATGTGAAACTCAGGATGACGGGCATCACCACATTTGCCACTGTCTGAATTAATCGTGAGGTCACGGAATGATTAAGGTAGAGGAAACAACTCTCACAGATTGATAATATATAAATTTGTTTTGTTTTGTTTTGTTCGGGAAATGTTTCACTCATTGCATTTTTCGATAAACATCGGTTGCCATGAACCGGCGGGCTGTGAAATAGAGATTTTTAAAAATTATAATACAATGAAGCGATCCGGCGCTTTTTCACAAACACGAACTTAGGCCCTACTGTCTTTTGCATTCATAAGGCAGAAGCACTCAGAACCTTTAGATTTTGGCTAGAAACTGCGATACTGTGATTTTTCTCTAAAAAATCATCCTTCTTTTACAGATACATAAGTTTTCGATTCCGGTTGATGGGCTTATTATGTAACAATATAGAGCTAAACATAGTCACTGTAACTAAAAACTGAAAAAGCGAATCGTCGTTCCTTCAATCTCCATTACGCAAAGAGGCCAGCTGCATATGTCAGCTCAGTCCTGCGCCAGGCACTAAGCATGGTGCTCCGCGACAGCGGCGCACCTTGCTTAGTGGCTGCCGCAGGACTAAGCTCACTCATGCAACTGGCCCTCGGACCTTTTCTTACTGGGCCATTGTGCCCTTGAACTAATAACAGGCTTCCACAGACTCAGTGGAATGTGATTTTCGAATACCGTGAGGAATTTTAGGGCGCTCTCAGCTAGGAGTACATTTTTTTTTTTTTGTAGCTCGAAAGACCTAAGTACTGGCAGCGAACCGGGCATGCCCCAGAGGTTACCATGCCAAACTCACGGCGCGTCCATTAAGGCATCGGCTGATCGCTAACGTGATAAGTGTTGACAACGTTTTGTTGTAGCCCACAACTGGAGCAAACTTTTAATGAGGTAATCCCGCATTCGTTGATGACGTCGTCTTCATATTTTGTGCGTGATGTAACTCACATCGCTAGACATAATCTGCTGTGATGTAACCGCTTATGTTGCATTAGGTTGGAACATAAGACTTCGCTCTTAAGTCTACTTCAGTTCTATCATGTAGCCAGCATCACCGGGTAGACCTGGCCGCACGACTAGACATATATCTGCTCAGTGTGAGGACTTTTGTGTGATGTAACGTACGTTGCTTAAAACTGGAACACAAGACCTCTCAATCAAGAGTACTTTCTGTCATGTAACCAACATCACCAAGCGGACCAGCCACGACGCGGCTGTCTCAGGAGAATTCCCCATGATGTAACCCACACCACTATACATAGACTACTATGAGGCAGTAAAGAACCCATATCACCAGAAAGACCCAGCAGCTTTGACCTTGCGCCAAAGCTGACGCTAGCAGCGGGGGCCTCTGAGCCGCCTCGACCAAAAACCACAGAGACCTTGGGCTTGACCGCCGGCCGGGGCGGACAATAGAACATGCTTCAAAGGAACAGCAAGGCGCCCGAGCTGCAGCGGTCCAAGTCGTGGAGGGGTAGGAAGGCCGCCCTGAAACTTCTGTCGCTGCAGCCCAGTTTCGACGAAGGCTCGGATGGAGAGGGAAGCACCTCGGACATGTCTCAGTGCCGTCCGCCTCCCGACAGACCACGTGAGTTTGTTGCATTTGTAGAACTTGACCACGGAGGGAGCCACCCGCGTTTGACAATCAGTGCGCAAAAGATCCTCGGACCGACGTCGGCTGCAGTTGGCTCGCGCACTGTCGTGCGCGGGCCAACTGCGGCCGACGTCGGTCCTCGGACCTTTTGCGCACTGGTTGTCGATTTTGACGGATGCTAATCAATTTGCAGTAGAGAACTCGGTCGAGTTTGCGCGTCATTTTCAAAAGCCAGTACCTGCCTGTCATAGCCCGGTTCCAACGGCTTTGTTTTAATCTGTTTTCAGCCCTATGAAAACATTTTAATGCAGAGGGACAGTTGGTTGGCAGTTACTGGCTTGGACGAATTTCCAGCAACTGGGGTCTGTTCTTCTTTTCTATGACACATAAAATATGTTGTTTGAGAATAGAACAGAAGAGGCCTATACCGTAAATCGTGACAGCTACATCGTGATAGCGCGTTTCTTGACCGAAGCAGTTTGATGTTGACATGCCGGAAGCGGTCGATACTTTAAACCGATAGGCAGAGGGGAAGAAGAAAAAAAAAAACTCGACCTTTTGTGTGATTATACATCGCAGTTTTGTCGCATAACATGTTGGGCCGACCATTGATACGAGTGTACATTGCCCGTCGTGTACAGAGTGAAATCTTGGAATGTAAATTCTTACACTAACTGCTCACGTCAAACAATCGCCATTACATGCCTGCTATGTTTGCTATATCGGGAACAAACAAAACCCCCAATGCATTCAATTAAACTCATTCTACCCCAGACACACCACAGCAAGATGAGCCGAGAGTGAGGATCAACCATGATAGTTCAAGGATGATGCCAGAATAGCTTGGCGCCTATGGGCGCCAAGCTATTCTGGCATCACCCTTGAACTATCATGGTCGATCTGTGTCCTGCACTGCAATGCAGTCTTCAGAGGACCACGACAAAATTTGGGGATTTCGGTGTTGGGGTAAAATGAGTTAAACAACTGAGATCGTTCCTGCGGCAAGCACTTGACATAGCAATACAAATTTAAGAGAGGTGAGGTTTCATTGGCAAGGAACGAGAGCGAAATCACGGCCTTGTTTCATAACAGACAACACTGTAAGCATCTCCAAGAGACATAGATCCTCATGAGCCGTCAGAGCTCATAAGGATATCATAGTAATTATACCTCTTGGAGATGTTCGGAGTGTTGTCTATGCTTATGGTTGGTACACACTTGTTATCCACTGGACATGAGAAATCTATAGTAAACCAGACCAATATTGGTACAATATGAAAAGAAACTCTGGGAAGACTTCTGATGGCTCGGATGTAGAGCGTATGGGCCTTTTCGAGCGCAGAAATCCCTTTCTTGACCGAACTGAACTCAACTGAACTGGTTATCCGCCGTGACCGGCTTCGCTTTACAGTTCGTTGTTGGGAGTCGTTCGGCGTAAACGGAACCTCACTGTTAATTCAGTACCTCATCCAACCCCTTTCATCTGCACGAGACATAGATTCACATCAGCCCCTGCACTCGCTCCACTCATGAGAATCTTTGTCCGTCGCTGACCAAGATGAGTGGCACATATTTTTGTCCTGGAATAGTATGTCTTTTTATGAAAAACGACATTGTCATTGTATTACAGTGACAATCTCGCTATTCACAAAATGGGACATGCTGTACTGGCCTCTGCAAAACTTCTGGCCACGTGTCCGATATGTATGCGTAAATACTTAAAGCGACCTACACCAGGCAGTAAAGGGTTAATAGATCGCGATATCTCCATTATAAATGTTCTTGGTATGGCTTCCAGTAATGCTGGACAAATGGTTAACCTAACCCTGTGGGTGTCAGCAGCGGTTTTAATCGCGATGATTCCTGCAGGACTCCTAAATCCACTACCGACACCCAAAGGGTTAAATATTATGACGTTTGAGTGTCGCAAAATGGAAGACGTTTCTGTTCTTCTTCTCTATTGTACGCAGGAGAGTTCCTTCCGTTACGCTGAAAAGGCAGCGGCAAACCTCTGGCACGTGTACCTACTAACTGACATGGGTTGTGAAAAGAAGGGTACACAAGTCTTAGTTGAGGCAAGGCAACGCTGTATCGGTGATTATTAGCTGTCAAAGCCCGCCATGGAGCAGATCGCTTTAACCCGATTTTCATTACCTGTTTACATTTGTGTGGTCGTAAAGCGTGGCCTTGCTCTAGCCCATTACATTCTGAGGCCGACTGTGTAAAATTTGCTTATTGTCCTATGAAGGCTACATTACAGATTAGGAGATAGATCAACTGTTTTAGTTCAAGGGTGGAGCCAGAATAGCTTGGCGCCTCAGGCGCCAAGCTATTCTGGCACTACCGTTGAACTATCAGTTAATTTTATTTCAAGCAATGGGTGTATCAGAATGAAGATAAGGATTAATGTACACTGAAAAGCAAGGCGCAAAAGCCTCCAAGCTATAATTACATTTAGACACATTTCAAATTAAACATGTAAACATTCTTCTGGAATGTCGGTGGCTGTTTGGTTGTTGTTTGTTTGTTTGTTTTTTTCGTTCACATGAACCTGTAAGCAATTTTTGATGGGGCATCTACCGGTGACTATCTAAATGAAGGACACTTTGCACCTCTGACTAATAACTGTAGACCACATTTGATAGTATTTGTAAGGAAAAGTTTATGCGATTTTATGTCGTTGATAGTGAAGAAATAATAGTGCATTTTTTATAATTATCTGCATACATGTATAATGTTAACTCTAAGATTTTTTTTACGGACTTTTCTGCTGTCGTTTTTCTTCGGTTTCAGTTTATGCTCAAATAATGGACGACAAACACTGCTTTGTAGATAATGAAACCGTATGTCCATGTTTTATTATCAAATAAAAAAGCAAGGTGTTCGTCAACGATTTCGCACAGCTGGGCTTAATGCAATCTTTGACAAGTTTTCGCACAACACGTATCTTATCGGAATGCAGTGGCGCCATGTGTTTGCCTTGCCCCATGCAAAGAAAGCTTGTAATCACACTGGGAACCGCTAGCATAACTTACACACGTTAGGAAGAGAGGGAGGAAGGTTGAGGTGTAGGAAGAGAAAAGCGAGGGTCAGTATGCTTTTAGCTGCGTTGGGCGTCCAACAAAATATTACCAAGGCACTGGGTAGCGCCAGATTAGCTTGGCACCTATAGGCGCCAAGCTAATCAGGCACTACCCTTGAGTGATCACTCCAAAAACACAGAGCGGCACACAGTTTGTTCACATTGCGTAAAAATTGAGGTATTTTACCTTTTGCTGCAGTTCACGTGATTATAAAGTTAAACGACATGAGGAACGTTTCATCGCAGACTGTTGGCGCGGATAGTCACACTTGGATCATTCTCTCTCTCTCTCTCTCTCTCTCTCTCTCTCTCTCTCTCTCTCTCTCTCTCTCTCTCTCTCTCTCTCTCTCTCTCTCTCTCTCTCTCTCTCTCTCTCTCCCTCTCTCTCTCCTCTCTCTCTCTCTCTGTTCTGTTTTGTTTATAGGACTGCTTCTAAGACAGGCATTGAGTTTCCTAATCGGCTTTATCCTGAATAAAACATTCATCATCACCATCTCTCGCTCGCCCCCCAACCACCACCACCGTATGGTGCGTTTGTTTTCCTGTTGTGTTTTGTTTTGTATACAGGACAGCTTGTAAGACAGGCATTTGTTTGCCTAGTTCCTTTTGTGCTTTGTTTTGTGTACAGGACAGCTTGTAAGACAGGCATTGCGTAATAGCTTTATCTTGCAATAAAAGATTCATCTCTCTCTCTCTCTCTCTCTCTCTCTCTCTCTCTCTCTCTCTCTCTCTCCCCTCACCCCCCACCCCCAACCCACACACCCCTTCCCCCTTAAAGTTAAAACTGAAACAGCGGTAAGACTGCATACATGTCTTCACACTATGGCAGCAACGACCTGTAGACAAAAAGACTTGCCGATTTTGTATTTGATTCTTGCCTTGAACCAGCATTACAATGCGGTGAGGATAAACCAGACACCTTGTGTTGACAAGGTAAAAGCCTTCACTGCTAATTTTGTTTTCGCCGTCGCTCGGGCCAAGAGCACAGCTATGAAGATTGAAGTAATTACATAAACTTGTTCAAGGCGTCCCGCATCAATAGCTGCGAACGTGTCAATTTTTTCTAAGTATATTACTTCGCTTATCACAAACTTACTTACTTACTTACGCCTGTCACCCCTACCCGGGTATAGGCCGTCGACGAGAGACCTCCAGCAACTCCTGTCCTGTGCTTCTCCTTCGATTCTACTCCAGGTGGTTCCCAGTCTCTTGATGTCTGCTTGGAGGTCTCGACGCCAGGAGTTTCTCGGCCTACCTCTTTTCCTCTTTCCCTGGGGGTTCCATGACAATGCCTGCCTAGTGATACTGGAAGCTGGCTTTCTCAGACTGTGACCGATCCATCCCCATCTTCTTCGCCCAATTTCATTCTCTGCTGTTATCTGCTCTGTTCTCTCCCAGAGTCTGACGTTGCTGATCTTCTCTGGCCAGTGGATTTTCAAAATTCTTCTAAGGCAACTGTTCATGAAGGTCTGTACTCTGTTGACTGTGGTTTTTGTCAATCTCCATGTCTCTGCTCCATATAGGAGAACTGCTTTTACATTGGAGTTGAAAATCCGGACTTTGGTGTGTTGTGACAGCTCTCTGGAACTCCACACTTTTTTTCAACTGGAGAAAGGCTGCTCTGGCTTTACCGATTCGTGCTCTGACATCTGCATCAGTGCCGCCTTTTTTGTCTATGATGCTCCCGAGATAGGTGAAGGACTCCACCTCCTCCAAAGAGGTGCCAGCAAGCAAGACTGGTTCTTCCCTGGTTGCGTTCAGCCTCATTGTCTTTGTTTTCTGTTCGTGAATGGTGAGGCCCACTTGGGACGAGATGTCAGCAAGCCTCGTGGTCTTGTCCTGCATTTGTTGATGAGTGTGGGACAGTAATGCCAAGTCGTCTGCAAAATCGAGGTCGTCCAGCTGTGTCCACAGTGTCCACTGTATTCCACTTCGTCTGTGCTCTGTGGTCATCTTCATGACCCAGTCTATGGCCAGTAGGAAGAGGAACGGAGACAGCAGACACCCCTGCCTGACACCAGTTCTGACCTGGAGCTCTCTGGTGAACTGCCCTTCGTGGATCACGCGACATGTCATGCCATCATAGCTGCTCTTGATCAGGCGGACGAGCTTTGTGGGTACACCGTAGTGTCGTAGGAGTTTCCACAGAGTCTCTCGGTCCACACTGTCAAATGCTTTCTCATAATCCACAAAGTTGACGTACAGCGGGGAGCTCCACTCCAGAGACTGTTCTACGATGATGCGGAGAGTGGCGATCTGGTCTGTACATGATCGGTTCTTCCTGAATCCTGCTTGCTGGTCTCTCAGCTGGGGGTCAACGGAGCTCTTCATTCTCTCTAGGATGATCCTGTTGAAGACCTTTCCTGGTACTGACAGCAAGGTGATTCCTCTGTAGTTGGAACACTTGCTGAGGTCGCCTTTCTTGGGAAGCTTGATTAGGTACCCCTCCTTCCAGTCAGCTGGCATCACCTCCTCTTCCCAGATCTTTCCAAACAGTGGGTACAGCATCTCAACTGTTGTCTCTAGGTCTGCTTTCAGAGACTCCGCTGGGATGCCATCTGGCCCTGCTGCTTTGCCATTCTTCAAAAATGCCACTGCTTTTCTGATCTCTTCCCGGCTGGGTCTGTCACAGCTGATGGGTAGGTCGGTCTCTGCCGGCTGGATGTCGGGGGGGTCGGGTGGGCTAGGTCTGTTCAGTAACTCTTCAAAATACTCGGCCCATCTGTCGAGTTGGTCTGCTCTGTCTGCAATAGGCTTGCCTTCTTTGTCTTTTACTGGTCTTTCTGTATGGCCATACTTACCCGACAATCTTCTGGTAATGTCGTAGAGCTGTTTCATGTTGCCGCTGCCTGCTGCCTTTTCTGCCCCTGCTGCCAGGCTGTCTGTGTAGGCCCTCTTGTCTGCCCTGATACTCCTCTTCACCTCGCGGTTGGCTTCCGAGTATTCCCCCTGTGCCCTTACTTTGGCTGCTCTCGTGCGACTGTTGTTGACCGCTGCTTTCTTCTGCTTCCTCGCTTCTATCTTCTTCAAGGTCTGTGCCGACAGCCAGTCCTTGTGGTGGTGTTTCCTGAACCCTACAGTGTCTTTGCAGGTTGAGTTCAGCGCCTCTCTAACTGCCTTCCACTGCTGCTCTGTGGTGACCGCCTCCTCTTCATTTACTAGCTCCTGTAGCACTTGAAACCGGTTGGACAGCACCAGTTTGAACTCTTCTCTAACTCCAGTTTCTCTCAGGAGGCCTACATTATAGCGCTGTCTTCTTGTTGTCTCTGTGCGGCTTTTCTTTAGCTTGAGCTTCATTCTTAAGGTAAGCAGATGGTGGTCTGAGGCGACATCTGCTCCCCTCCTCACTCGAACATCTTGAAGGGATCTTCTAAATTTCTTGCTAATGCAGATATGGTCTATTTGGTTCTCTGTTGTATGGTCAGGTGAGACCCAAGTTGCTTTGTGAATTCTTCTGTGTGGGAAGATGCTGCCTCCAATGACAAGTCGGTTTAGAGCACAAAAGTCTACAAACCTCTCCCCGTTCTCACTCATCTCTGAGCCTAGTCCCTGTCTCCCCATCACCTCTTCGTATCCGGTGTTGTCGTCCCCTATTTTGGCATTAAAATCGCCCATGACGATGGTGATGTCTCGCTCCGCACATTTGTCCACGGCACTCTGGAGTCGGTCGTAGAACTCTTGTTTCTCTTCCTCGTCACTGTCATTGGTGGGCGCATAACACTGGATGACGTTCAGCGAGCTTTTTCTTGGTTCTAAAGGCTGCTGTTATAATTCTTGGCCCAAGAGGTTCCCAGCCCATCAGCGCTCTCTGTGCCACTGGTGACAGCATGAGTGCTACTCCTTCTGTATGGGGGGCATTCTCCTCTTCATGACCTGAATACAGAATCATCTCCCCACTTAACAGCCTTTTCTGGCCAGACTGCGTCCATCTGGCTTCACTGATGCCTAGCAGGGAAAGGTTGTACTTTTGCATTTCCGCTGCTATCTGGGCGGCCTTGCCGCTCTGGTACATGGTCTTGGCGTTCCATGTGCCCATGGTTGTATCCCTGGATAGAGAGAGGCGGCTCAGTCCTGTGGCTTCCGAAGACTTCCGGCTTTCACCACAGGACGTCATAAGTCTTCTAGTAGAAGAACCTTCCTCCTCCAGGAAAGAAATTACTGTTAGTCTTTTCGTCGGCGTTTTTGTAGCTATTTCCTTTTTTGCAGGGTGGGGAAGCTACCCCCACGCCCAACCCCCTTACTAGGAGGACCAGGGGTTTTCTGTCGGGGTCACCTTCCCTTAGACCATGTTGGTTCACGGCACCTTATTTCATTCGGTGCACCCCTCTCACGAGGGACCCCCTATCCACCACCCAGCGGACGCGCCTCAACGCCGTATGGTCCCAGCGCGAGGGCTTATCACAAACGTCCAATATAAAATAAAGGAAAATTGGGCCCCAAGGCGATTTTTTATTTTCGAAGTTTACTGTATTTAGAAACTGTTTTAGTCTAATCACCTTCACTGAGAGTGGCCACAGATTGTGTTACTGAGTTGTTTTTATTCTACGTCAAAGAGCCCTACCCCGGCTGCAGGCCTTCATGATGGTTGATCCATCTCTCCTTGTTTATTATTTATCATCCTGAATTGAGATCGTGTACATGTTTATGTGATTCAAACCTATTCATGAATTTCGCCGCGCACTTGGGGTATATACTTTGTGCCTTACGATAGTTCTGTGATAGTGCCACATTAACCTCGATCTTCCCACGTACCAAGTTAATCAGTTACTACTCGTGGACCTTCATGTTGGGCCGTTTCCATCTCCAACTACTTGACCGCTACTGACCATACCGTTTGGCAGAAAATACGCGAGTTACGTGTCTTTTCCGCCGAGCGCTATCATCATTAGCAATCAAGGGGTTAAACGATTATCGTGCCGGAGGAGTCAAAGGGTTAACGCCAAGAGGTATCGTCAGTAGCAGTCTAGGGGTTCACGCCGAAAGATCTTCGTCCGCAGGAGTCCAGGGGTTAACGCCGAGCGGTATCATCATTAGCAATCAAGGGGTTAAACGATTATCGTGCCGGAGGAGTCAAAAGGTTAACAACGTCTATCGGTATCGTCAGCAGCGGTTAAAAGTGCTAACCCGTTGAGTGTCGAGAGATCAAAATTGAACACCACCCAGCTGCAAGACGTATAGATCCTCATGAGCCCCCGCAATTGCGGGGGCTCATGAGGATCTATGCCTCTTGCTGGCACCACTTTGAATCCATGTTAGTGGGACAGCTAGTTTTTTTATTATTTTTTTTTTAAAACTCATTCAGCCCTGACGCCCTACAGCAGGAGATGGGTCGACCCATGATAATTCAAGAGTAGTGCCAGATTAGCTTGGCGCCTATCGGAAATACGACCGTCGGGCTGAATGAGTTAATTTTGAATTATGAAGATTACAGAAACACAGTCTGTGTCAGCTGGCACTGAATAGGTTAAAAAAAAGAAAAGTAGGAGGCATCGGAAATAATACGTTGAACAATGTACACATCTGTGTGCCAAACCTGTCTTGTATGATCAGTATATCGGAACTGAAAATAACCCTGAAGTGTTTCTAAGAACGCACAATAACAGGTTCATAAAATAAACAACAATGCAGGAACCCGCAAAAAAAACACTGATGTACGAACGACGACTGAACGACATTCGCCAATGAGTAAATACGACGATGCGCCTACAATAACACGCACTAAAACAGTGTTTCGGGGAACTAAGACAACTAGGAAATACTTTGACGTGCATTCAATAGCATGTGCGTAAAATATCGCATACACACGGAGCTGATTAGTACAGATCCAGTTGTAAGTGTACTGTACAGCAGAACTTGTGTACTGTACAGCAGAACTTGTCCTGAGCGACCGCCTTTATGAGAGGTCATTACAGACCATCATTTAGGTGGCTGCAGCCTACAGAAGTCTTAGAAGGCAAAACGTGTCACCTGTCATGAAAAACCATCATTTAGGTAGCTGTGGCCTACTGTCTTCATCCTTACAAAATAAAGTTTCAGTTCAGTTCAGTTCAGTTCCCTCCCGGCTCCCTCTGTCTGTGTCTGTCTGTGTCTGTCTGTCTGTCTGTCTGTCTGTCTCTGTCTCTGTCTCTGTCTCTGTCTCTCTCTCTCTCTCTCTCTCTCTCTCTCTCTCTCTCTCTCTCTCTCTCTCTCTCTCTCTCTCTCTCTCTCTCTCTCTCTCTCTCTCTCTCTCTCTCTCTCTCTCTCCCCCCTCTCTAATGTCTTCAGTCTTCTTGGGAAAGAATTTTTACAAGTCTGCAATATTTTGACGGTCCCCCCGAAGAACCTCAATATCACTGTGTCTATCTGTCTGAGTTTCCGCCGTTGTATCTGTCTGTCTAACTCTCTTGTTGGCCTCATCCCTCTGCGTTAGAGCGATGGTTTTAGAGGCGGTAAATAATTATAATAGAAAATCAGCAAACTATTCAATTTGAGAAAGGTAATGACATTCCATGCTTTACGTTTCTTCTAGTCAGCTTTCTGCTGTTTGCTCCATAAACTTTCTTGTCTTTTTTTCACCCCTCTTTCCTTTTTTTCTTCAATGTGCGGTTTTTTCATTGACCAAGAAAATCAGCAAGGGGCTGTTTGCATACTGTTGCCAACAACGTCTTCCTCAATCACATATTTTTTCCCTGGAACTGCTTACACCGAAGTGCCAACAGCGTGAAAGAAGGTACTTTAGCTGTCAAGAAAGCGGAAAGTAAAAATGACATGCGAAAGGTGTTGTTGCATTCTCTGATCCATCTTCCTCTCTCTGTGCAAGAGGCATAGATTCTCATGAGCCCCTGCAACGCAGGGGCTCATGAGAATCTACGCCTCTGGCTCGGGTGGATCTTACCTTCGCTGCTTTTCGCACGGGAGGGGTCGCCCGGGCTTTTAGACGCGCCACTGTGGGCGATACAATCAGTTCCGGTGTTTTGACGAAACCAACACGCTTCCTGTCTGCGGTTGTTGTACGAGATGACAAGACTTTGCCAGGAACCCACAGACACGGATTATTGACCTGCAGCTTTTCTTGGTTCCAAAGCGAACTGCAGGCTTTGTGCTCTGCAATCTGATGAAGCGTGTGAGAAGGACCAGCGTACACTTTTCAATTTTTTTTTCAGTTTCGTTAATAAAAGAGCGCGTGATGGACAATGAAATTTTTGGGGAGATGCCGATAAAATGGACATCGAACTATACTCGGCTGACAATGACAGCTCAGGGGGTACTCTCTGAGGAGGCTTGTGTTTGGGGACATATGAGCAACACCCAAATGGAAGAGGCACAGATCCTCATGAGCCCCCGCTGTCGCGGGGACTCATGAGGATCTATGCCTCGGCTTGGTCACCACACTCTGAAAAGACAGTTACAATACAATTATTCTCTGAATTTTACACGCTTGGCATTCACCTTTTCGGCTTGGATTTTGACCACATTTTGTATTCATGGTCCTTGGAAGGATGAGTTTCTTGATCGTTAAATGAACAAGATTTCAGACACACAGTCTGCGGAAACTGGCAGGGGAGGAGTTAAAGGTAAATGGATATCGACCCGTTCAAACACCCAGCTGCGAAACAAAGTACATAGATTTCTCTAGGGAACATGGCGTATTGTTGAGCGTAGCAGACATGTCTCAACAGTCCTGCCTTGAGTGGCACATATCTGGAAATGGCATCAAATCTGTCTACAAAACGTCGCTTCCGAGTCTATAAAGAGGAGTCTTTGGGCTTTCATCTTACTAGGAAACACAAGTTTTGGAGGCGGCACCTAATGTCTACGTACCACTTGCAGGAGAAGGATTGAGCATGACAATTCAAGGGTAGTGCCAGATCAGCTAGGCGCCGGATGGCGCCAAGCTGAGCTGGCACTACCCTTGAATTATCTTGGTCGTTCCCTCGCCTGCTGTAGTTTGTTGGGGCTAAATGAAAGGGGAGACAATTGTACCTGCAAGAGTGATGTTTGTCTCCCTTTTTGCAACGTGCCGATATGATCTAAAAATAATGGCGTTGTCAAAATATGAAATTTTCCACAGCAGTTGCTTTGGCATTTTTAGCGCTGTTTTATCGAGAAAAGCAGAAGATATGTCAGTCTAAATTTAGCAGGTGCGAATGTGTATCAGGTCAATCAAATTATATTTAGCGTTTGAGATGCAAGCTTAAAAAAAATCACAGAACCTATACTCTATCTTCTCTTGCCGCTGCTCTTGAGGAAGAGATGCAAATCGCCACCCGCAGAAGGCATACATTCTGATGAGCTCATGCGACTGCAGCGACTGATCAGAATATACACTACTCATCAAAAGAAACTTTACTAAGTCCTACAGATCATATTTTCCTAATGCCTACAGATTTTGAAATTTTGATTCCACCAACAAAAGGCTTGTTCATTTGTCTCTACTGTGCTGCAAATTATTTTCTTTTCTGTAGTGTTTCCCTTACGTTACAGCCCTGTAAACGCAACACCCCGAAATCAAACGTTGCAATATGAGAATTTCGAGTAAGACGGGTTTTATTTTGCGCGCATCTGTTTGCTGAAAATTTCTTAAATCTGACTTTAAAGAGGGCATCGCGTTTTTTTTTTTTTTTTTTTTTTTTTTTGTTTCATTTTTTTTTCTCTGAAGGAAAGTGTATTTAATTTTGAAAGAAAATACTTGCTGTTGTAGCCTGAAAAAAACCCCAACCTAGTGTGTTTTTGAAAATACTCTTGTAATTGTACGACGTTAGGCTTGATATGTGTGAATCGTTTCGTCACACAAATGCATGTTTTCATTGTAACTCATTCTGGGGTGTCATGGCGGCTTGCATTGTTGTGTGCAGACGATTACAAAAATGCACTAATCTGAGCTGTTTTCTAGCGATAAGGGCTCCGTTCTTGTGTTGAGAAGTGTTTGCAGTGATGGATACATACTTCAAACAGAGAAACAAAAACGTTGAGCTGCGATTCTCTTCTGACACCCGTGTGCATGCAACCACCGGGTACTCAGTACGTGTAGCTGCATGCACAAATGTTTAATGGTGTTAGGCTTAGTAGGGACGCAAGCACAACCGTCTATGTGCAGGAGATGGATCAGGCATGCAGTCATGATAGTTCAAGAGCAGTGCCTGAGTAGTTTGACCCTAGCTGGAATTACCCTTTAGCTGTCACGATCGATAGTTTTTGATAGTTCAAATGCCTTAGTGTTTGTTTAGCTTGGCACGCGCGCGCGCTTGCTTGTGTGTGTGCAGGGGTAGAAAGATCTACCTCCCATCCCCCATCCCCCCGCCCCATCCCCCCCCCATCCACCCCCCCCATCCCCCCACACACCCACACACACACTCACACACTCACACACACTTCCTCTTTCACCTCACATGCGCCCGTTGTTTCACATTTGAGCTCATCGTCTGCGAAATCAGATTTACGAACGGTAGATGACACAGAACAACTTGCCTCAAATGAAAATGTTACCGTGCAACTTTTGATTTCGGGGGTGTCCCGTTCAAAGCCTTGTAACGTACACGAACCTCAGCCGAAAAGAATACAGTTTACTGCACTGTAAAGACAAATGAGCAAGCATTTAATGCGGCTGAACAATCACAGTTTACTACACTGTAAAGACAAATGAGCAAGCGTATAGTACTGCACAACCGCAGTTTACTGCACTGTAAACGACGAATGAGCAAGCGTTTAGTGCTGCACAATCACAGTTTACTGCACTGTAAAGACGAATGAGCAAGCGTTTAGTGCTGCACACTCACAGTTTACTGCACTGTAAAGACAAATGAGCAAGCGTTTAGTGCTGCACAATCACAGTTTACTGCACTGTAAAGACAAATGAGCAAGCGTTTAGTGCTGCACAATCACAGTTTATTGCACTGTAAAGACCAATGAGCAAGCGTTTAGTGCTGCACAATCACAGTTTACTGCACTGTAAAGACAAATGAGCAAATGTTTAGTGCTGCACACTAATCACAGATTTTTTCTGCACTGTAAAGACGAATGCGCAAGCGTTTAGTGCTGCACAATCACAGTTTACTGCACTGTAAAAATAAATGAGCAAGCGTTTAGTGCTGCACAATCACAGTTTACTGCACTGTACAGAAAAAATGAGCAAGCGTTTAGTGCTGCACAATCACAGTTTACTGCACTGTAAAGACAAACGATCAAACGTTTAGTGCTACACAATCACAGTTTACTGCACTTTAAAGACAAATGAGCAAGCGTTTAGTGCTGCACAATCACAGTTTACTGCACTGTAAAGACAAATGAGCAAGCGTTTAGTGCGACTGCACAATCACAGTTTACTGCACTCTAAAGACAAACGAGCAAGCATTTAGTGCTGCACAATCACAGTTTACTGCACTGTGAAGACAAATGAGCAAGCTTTTAGTGCTGCACACTCAGAGTTTACTGCACTGTAAAAACAAATGACCAAGCGTTTAGTGCTGCACAATCACAGTTTACAGCACTGTAAAGACAAATGAGCAAGCGTTTAGTGCGGCTGCACAATCACAGTTTACTGTGCTGTAAAGACAAAATAATAAGCAAGCGTTTAGTGCTGCATAATCACAGTTTACTGCACTGTAAAGACAAATGAGCAAGCGTTTAGTGCTGCACAATCACAGTTTACTGCTCTGTAAAGACAAATGAGCTAGCTTTTAGTGCTGCACAATCACAGTTTCAAACTCTTAACCCATTTAGCCCCGACGCACTGCACCAGGAATGAATTGACCATGATAATTCATGACAATTCAAAGGTAGTGTCAGATTGGCTTGGCACCTTCAGGCGCCAAGCCAGTCTGGCACTAGCTTTGAATTACCTTTGAATTATTACGGGGGAGCTGGCTCGCTCGGTGGTAGAGCGTTCGACTCTCTACCAAAAGGTTGTAGTTTGCAACCCATCTGGGATCAAAATGTATACAGGCCTCTTTTCGGTGCCCTCGCGCTGGGACCATATGGCGTTGAGGTGTGTCCCCTGGGTGGTGGATAGGGGGTCCCTCGCGAGAGGGGTGCACCGAATGAAATAAGGTGCCGTGAACCAACATGGTCTAAGGGAAGGTGACCCCGACAGAAAACCCCTGGTCCTCCTAGTAAGGGGGTTGGGCGTGGGGGTAGCTTCCCCACCCTGCAAAAAAAGGAAATAGCTACAAAAACGCCGACGAAACGACAAACAGTAATTCCTTTCCTGGAGGAGGAAGGTTCTTCTACCAGAAGATTTATGACGTCCTGTGGTGAAAGCCGGAAGTCTTCGGAAGCCACAGGACCCAGCCGCCTCTCTCTATCCAGGGACACAACCATGGGCACATGGAACGTCAAGACCATGTACCAGATAGCAGCGGAAATGCAAAAGTACAACCTTTCCCTGCTAGGTATCAGTGAAGTCAGATGGACGCAGTCTGACCAGAAAAGGCTGTTAAGTGGGGAGATGATTCTGTATTCAGGTCATGAAGAGGAGAATGCACCCCATACAGAAGGAGTAGCATTCATGCTGTCACCTGTGGCACAGAGAGCGCTGATGGGCTGGGAACCTCTTGGGCCAAGAATTATCACAGCAGCCATTAGAACCAAGAAAAAGTTCAAGCTTAACGTCATCCAGTGTTATGCGCCCATTAATGACAGTGACGAGGAAGAGAAACAAGAGTTCTACGACCGACTCCAGAGTGCCGTGGACAAATGTGCGGAGAGAGACATCACCATCGTCATAGGCGATTTTAATGCCAAAATAGGGGAGGACAACACCGGATTCGAAGAGGCGATGGGGAGACAGGGACTAGGGGAGATGAGTGAAAACAGGGAGAAGTTTGTAGACGTTACTTGTGCTCTAAACAGACTTGTCATTGGAGGCAGCATCTTCCCACACAGAAGAATACACAAAGCAACTTGGGTCTCACCTGACCATACAACAGAGAACCAAATAGACCATATCTGCATTAGCAAGAAATTTAGAAGATCCCTTCAAGATGTTCGAGTGAGGAGGGGAGCAGATGTCGCCTCAGACCACCATATGCTTACCTTAAGAATAAAGCTCAAGTTAAAGAAAGGCCGCATAGAGACAACAAGAAGACAGCGCTATAATGTAGGCCTCCTGAGAGAGACTGGAGTGAGAGAAGAGTTCAAACTGGTGCTATCCAACGGGTTTCAAGCGCTACAGGAGCTAGTAAATGCGGTCAACACAGACCAGCAGTGGAAGGCAGTTAGAGAGGCGCTGAACTCAACCTGCAAAGACACTGTAGGGTTCAGGAAACAACATCACAAGGACTGGCTGTCGGCACAGACCTTGAAGAAGATAGAAGTGAGGAAGCAGAAGAAAGCAGTTGTCAACAACAGTCGCACGAGAGCAGCCAAAGCAAGGGCACAGGAGGAATACTCGCAAGCCAACCGCGAGGTGAAGAGGAGTATCAGGGCAGACAAGAGGGCCTACACAGACAGCCTGGCAGCAGAGGCAGAAAAGGCAGCAGGCAGCGGCAACATGAAACAGCTCTACGACATTACCAGAAGATTGTCGGGCAAGTATGACCATACAGAAAGACCAGTAAAAGACAAAGAAGGCAAGCCTATTGCAGACAGAGCAGACCAACTCGACAGATGGGCCGAGTATTTTGAAGAGTTACTGAACAGACCCAGCCCACCCGACCCCCCAGACATCCAGCCAGCAGAAACCGACCTACCCATCAGCTGTGACAGACCCAGCCGGGAAGAGATCAGAAGAGCAGTGGCATTTTTGAAGAACGCCAAAGCAGCAGGGCCAGATGGCATCCCAGCGGAGTCTCTGAAAGCAGACCTAGAGACAACAGTTGAGATGCTTTACCTACTGTTTGGAAAGATCTGGGAAGAAGAGGTGATGCCGGCTGACTGGAAGGAGGGGTACCTAATCAAGCTTCCCAAGAAAGGCGACCTCAGCAAGTGTTCCAACTACAGAGGAATCACCTTGCTGTCAGTACCAGGAAAGGTCTTCAACAGGATCATCCTGGAGAGAATAAAGAGCTCCGTTGACCCCCAGCTGAGAGACCAGCAAGCAGGATTCAGGAAAAACCGATCATGTACAGACCAGATCGCCACTCTCCGCATCATCGTAGAACAGTCTCTGGAGTGGAGCTCCCCGCTGTACGTCAACTTTGTGGATTACGAGAAAGCATTTGACAGCGTGGACCGAGAGACTCTGTGGAAACTCCTACGACACTACGGTGTACCCACAAAGCTCGTCCGCCTGATCAAGAGCAGCTACGATGGCATGACATGTCGCGTGATCCACGAAGGGCAGTTCACCAGGGAGCTCCAGGTCAGAACCGGTGTCAGGCAAGGGTGTCTGCTGTCTCCGTTCCTCTTCCTACTGGCCATAGACTGGGTCATGAAGATGACCACAGAACACAGACGAAGTGGAATACAGTGGACACTGTGGACACAGCTTGACGACCTCGATTTTGCAGACGACTTGGCATTACTGTCCCACACTCATAAACAAATGCAGGACAAGACCACGAGGCTTGCTGACATCTCGTCCTAAGTGGGCCTCACCATTCACAAACAGAAAACAAAGACAAAGAGGCAGGAAGAACCAGGAAGAACCAGTCTTGCTTGCTGGCACCCCGTTGGAGGAGGTGGAGTCCTTCACCTATCTCGGGAGCATCATAGACAAAAAAGGCGGCACTGATGCAGATGTCAGAGCACGAATCGGTAAAGCCAGAGCAGCCTTTTTCCAGTTGAATAAAGTGTGGAGTTCCAGAGAGCTGTCACAACACACCAAAGTCCCGATTTTCAACTCAAACGTAAAAGCAGTTCTCCTATATGGAGCAGAGACTTGGAGATTGACAAAAACCACAGTCAACAGAGTACAGATCTTCATGAACAGTTGCCTTAGAAGAATTTTGAAAATCCACTGGCCAGAGAAGATCAGCAACGTCAGACTCTGGGAGAGAACAGAGCATATAACAGCAGAGAATGAAATTGGGCGAAGAAGATGGGGATGGATTGGTCACAGTCTGAGAAAGCCAGCTTCCAGTATCACTAGGCAGGCATTGTCATGGAACCCCCAGGGAAAGAGGAAAAGAGGTAGGCCGAGAAACTCCTGGCGTCGAGACCTCCAATCAGACATCAAGAGACTGGGAACCACCTGGAGTAAAATCGAAGGAGAAGCACAGGACAGGAGTCACTGGAGGTCTCTCGTCAACGGCCTATACCCGGGTAGGGGTGACAGGCGTAAGTAAGTAAGTCTTTTCGGTGCCCCGTCTTTGAAATCACCTTCGTGGTGGACAAAAGACGTTAAGCCCTATATGCTTATCGCTTTAACTTTTGAATTATCACGGTCAATCCATCTGTTGCAACCTGTTACATAGTAGTTGGGTGATACCTCCTAAATTTGAGAAATGGGGCCTTGGGGCTAAATTGGGTAAGGCATTTGAGAAACATCGTCTGCAAAACGTAGAAAAACCTCTTTTGATAAGTAGTGTATACTTCTCGTATACTAAAAAGAAAAACCGACTGAGAGATTACACACACAAACACACACACACACACACACACACACACACACACACACACACACACACACACACACACACACACACACACACACACACAAAGTATAAATTGTAGTTGTGTAACGTGTTGTATAATGCATGTCAATTGACAATGCACCTATACAAAGGGTGAAGGGGAGAAAAATATCTTTTGCGCTAAATATTGTTGCCACATCGCGTGCATATACATGTCGACGTTGAGAGCAAAGTTGACGTTTATATTATGCGAGCCTGCAAATAAACGGCACATTAACCATAATGCACTGCATGGCGAATAATGATGAGTGTCTCAGAAGGAAGAACCCAGTGCGCAAAAGGCCATCGGACCGGCGTTGGCCGCCGTTGGCCCGTGCACGACTGTGCACGGGCCAACGGCGGCCGACGTCGGCCCGGTGGCCTTTTGCCCATTAGGAAAGAGGTGCCAAAGGGTCGATAAGTTCACCGTGCCATTTATCAGCCCCGCTCACACCATCACTACTTCGGGTCAGTCAGTCTCACGCTTAACCCCTTCACTGCCAGGTGGATGCAGAATCATGTCTTTGGTTTTTGAAAGCAGGGCACATTCAACACCGAATAATCCCATTATCCAAGTAACACGGATATGAATAGGGACAGCAAGAGACAAAGAACCGCATGAGCCCCAGCAATCTGCGGGGGCTCATGTGGTTCTTTGCCTCTTGACTTGCAGTTGGGTGGTGTTGGCATTTCTCCGATAGTGAAAGGGTTACACCAGACACAGTGTGATGAAATTTCACGCAATGACAACCTTGCGTTTTAGCTGCGTGTGCGTTTCTCCATCACTGACCTGCAGGTAGATTAGATCAGACACGTTCTGTCACATCAGGCTTAATCTAGATCGAGAGACCCCCACCTTAAACCCCTGATGACCTACTTACGACTAGTACCGATGATCTTTATCTCTGCCAACGAGAGGCATAGATTGTCATGATTCCCTGCGGCTGCAGGGGAACATGAGAATCTATGCCTCTTGCAGATTCGAAAGGATCTGGTGGACAGAACGGAAAACAGCTGTCAAGAAAACCTCGTTTATGGCAATGAATCATTGCTGTTTTGTGATCGACGTGAACCGCTGTGTAAAGGCAGCATTTTCTACACTACAGCACACAAAGCCGTAAGACCCAAAATAACAGACAAGCTTGCATGCATATGTTTGACGGCGACGCCATTTGTCATATTCCGAATGAATGCGCATCGGCGGCGCGTAATGTTTTCTGTCAGGTGCAAATTGAAATCAGCGTCCAAGTGAAATATATTTCAAGCCACCCGCCGTGTTCTGTTACCTGTAGATTTTCTTTTTGCCGGAGATTGATAGATGTACGTATGGTGTATTGCTCAAGTTTGACAGGGTCACGAAAGATCGGTTTGTTTTCGCTATCAACATCTGTATATATTAATCTAGATCTTTTCCAAACCCGTAAAGATTGCCGAACGCGGCATGCCAATAGCCTAACTTTCATGCTATAGACAAACCTAGCTGTGAATAAAACGACCACACAAAGGACTGCCAAAAAGTTGTTGCCATAGACAGTGGGTCTCCTTACTCAGGATCATCAGGGTCAAGAGACCATTTTGACCTAGCATGGGTGGTCTGCTGAGCCAGGTGGTCGCCTTAACCCCTTCGCTGTCAATGAAAAGTAAATACGACCCAACTGCAAGAGATATAGATCCTCATGAGCCCCCGCAGTCGCGCGGGCTTATGAGGATCTATGTCTCTTGCCGAGACCAATGTCTATCCATGTTCTTTGGACGGTTGTGGCTTTTTGGTCGTTGAATGAACGCAGATCTCAGAAACAAAATTTACGTCCACTTGCAGTGAAGGGGTTAACAGGCTTCACCGTATTGGCCAGGTTGCTGTGCATACATTTTTAACTCATTCAGCCCGCCGCACGTATTTCCCAAATTTTGGATGCGTCATCTAACGACTATGCACCTGTTGCAGGAGATGGGTCGACCATGATAATTCAAGGGCAGTGCCAGATTACCTTGGCGCCTCTTGAATTATCATGGTCGACCCATCTCCTGCTGTAGTTCATCAGGGCTGAATGGGTTAACGCACTTATTTGACTTCTAGTGCCCTGTATTTAAATGACTGAATGTTTGGAATTTGTACGTTGTAACAGCACATAATATTATGCGGACAATTTTCACTGCCTTTTAACTGCCAAGAATGCCGCTGAAATAAACGTTCATAAACGCATACCACAGCAAAGGTCAACAGAGGACAAAACGTTTCCACACAGAACTCTGTCACAGTCGTAAATGTCTCTCTGTATTGCATTAAAAAAATATGACTTCTGTCAAACCACGAACCACATGCGCGTTATTATCTTGGTATATAATAGTTTTGCTGCACGAGCACTTTTTATTGCGTAGCAAACTTCAGCAGATAATTCAACAGCCATGATGGCTGAAAGAAAGTTCTTGCATGTTAGCGTGGCGCCTGTCCGGACGCCACGCTAATATACAAGAACTGCCTTTAAGGTGTCGTGATTGTACAGGCTACATTTTTCTATCAGCCATCATGGTTGTCCACGCGCCACGCTAATCTACAAGGACTATCTTTAAGTCATCATGGCTGTCAGTCCAGCTAATCTGCAGGAACTATCTTTCAGCGATCATGGTTGTCTCGGCGCCACACTAAATTAGCGGATCTATCTTTAAGCCATCATGGTTGTAGAGCTAATCTTTCAGCTTTCATGGCTGTCCAGGCGCCACGCTAATATACAGGAACTATATTTCAGCCATCTTAGTTGTCTGGGCGCAATGTTAATCTGCAGGAACAATCATTCAGCCATCATTGTTGTCCAGGTGCCATGCTAATCTACAATACAGGAACTATCTTTAAGCCATCATGTTTGTCCAGGCGCTACGCTAAAGTGCAGGGACTACCTTTTAGCTATCGAGGTTGTACAGGCGCCAAGCTAACCTACAGGGACTATCTCACAGCCATCATGCTTGTCCATACTAACGTGCAGGGACAATCTTTCAGCTATCATAATTGTCGCGGCGCCACGTTATTTTACAGGGACTATCTTTCAGCGATCGTGGTTGACCAGACGCCGAGTTAATCTGCAGGAACTCTCTTTGAGCTATCATACTCGATTCGTCCATCGCAGCGGCCTGTAGAAACAGGAAGGAGTTGATGGAGTCAGCAAGGAATTGCAATAAAACGCCTCCTTTTATGGCGCAGTTCTCAAGATGGAGAGGGCAGGAGTGCAAACGTTCATCTCAGTTTCGCACGTGCGCACCGAGAGACGTCATTGTGACTTGATGATTAACTCATTCAGCCCGACGGCCGTATTTCTTCAATATTGGAGGCGTCATCTAATGACTATATACCAGTTGCAGGAGATGGATCGACCATGATAATTCAAGAGCAGTGCCAGATTAGCATGGCGCCGACAGGCGCCAAGCTAATCTGGCACTACCCTTGAATTATCATGGTCGACCTATCTCCTGCTGTAGTGCGTCATGGCTGAATAGGCTACAGAAGTTTTCGTCTCGTGCACTTCGTCCTGCTGTGCTGCTCTGTGATTTTGAACCTTACGGCTGGAAGCCGTAAGATTCAAATTCACAGACCAGCACGCATTTCTGTTCCAGGTTTTCGGATACAGGTGTACGGCGATTTTGCTATCGTTTGTGATTGCTCGTTTGATTTTTTTGAGGGCTTCGTTTGTTGGGCGGTTTGTCGGTTGATTTGTGTTTTGCGTTTGTTTTGTTAGCTGGTTTCTTTCTTACAAAAATGCGCTTATAGATAGCACTCCTTTACCAAGTCCTTTACTATGTCATTACAGACAGGGTCATGCTGTTTTTTAGAACTGCCTGTTAAGTTCCGCCTTCACATTAAACGTTTGGTATCAGGACACATTCTGCTTTAGGAAAGAGACTCAGTGATTTTTACTTGCATGACGTTTATGAGTTAGCGATTTTTCAAAAAATTCAAATAGTTATTCTCCCAGTTTAAAAATTAACAATATTTAGTTAGCAAATTTCTCTAATTATTTTACGTATAATTAACCTTCAAAGCATGGATGGCTGCTTTTGGAACCCTGTTAATCACAGGATTTTATGTCTATCTTAACTGTAAAGGTCCGCCTTCATATTTTTTTCTGTCAGGTCTCATTTACCTAGTTAAGAATCTTTGAACCGCGAATTAAGTTCACTGACTTTGCACTGTTCTTCCGCAAGCTTCATGCATGTATCCAAGAGGCATAGATCCTCATGAACCCCTGCGAAGCAGGGGCTCATGAGGATCGATGCCTCTTGTGAGCTTTGATATCTTAGCTCTTCATCTGGTGGAGGACATCAGGGATACAGCAGTACTACTAAGACGAAGCACAGGCATGGGGGTAAAAGTGTTATGGTTATATGTTGGTGTACTTTGGGAATACCTGTTTCCAAAGATAGCCCACATTAAACGCTCGTATTCGTTAGTAGCAATGAAGGCTTGGAGATGGGACAAAGGAGTCTCAAGAGATCGTTAGCTCTAAGCACTTCTATTTTGGCCAAGTACGTCTTTTCTGATGGGAACTAGTTTACTGGGTAAGAGGGGGGGGGAGAGAGAGAGAGAGAGAGAGAGAGAGAGAGAGAGAGAGAGAGAGAGAGAGAGAGAGAGAGAGAGAGAGAGAGAGAGAGAGAGAGAGAGACACACACACACACACACACATACACACACAGACGGAGACAGACAGACAGACAGAGAGATAGATGATGAGGATGATGATGAAACTTTTTATTTACAGGATAACGTTGTAGGCAAAATGCCTCTCTTACAAACTGTCCTGTTAGAAAATGAACTTCATCACGGGGGAGCTGGGTGGCTCGGTGGTAGAAAACAACGAATAAGAGAAACACAATAAATAAAAATAAAATATAGATTTAAACCGAAAAACTCCATACAAAAGCAATGCAAATAATGCGCACACATCATATCAGCAACAGTGAATAATAAAAATTAACTTGTGTAGTCCCGTTTTTAGTCCGTTCAGTTAGTACGAGAGAGAGAGAGAGAGAGAGAGAGAGAGAGAGAGAGAGAGAGAGAGAGAGAGAGAGAGAGAGAGAGAGAGAGAGAGAGAGAGAGAGATAGTTAGTTAGTTAGTTAGTTAGTTAGTTAGTTAGTTAGTTAGTTAGTTAGTTAGTTAGTTAGTTAGTTAGTTAGTTAGTTAGTTAGTTAGTTAGTTAGTTAGTTGGTTAGTTAGTTAGTTATTTGGGTTTAACGCCGAGCAGGCAACTAAGGCCATCTCACGGCGGGGAGAGAGAGAGAGAGAGAGAGAGAGAGAGAGAGAGAGAGAGAGAGAGAGAGAGAGAGAGAGAGAGAGAGAGAGAGAGAGAGAGAGAGAGATGCTGCAGTCGTTTTTCTTTGGTGGGTACGTTATGCACGAGATGGGTAGAACATAACATGAAATTATGATAAACAATTGTTGTACATAGGTGTGCCAGTTTGTGAATTTTGACTTTAAAGCTTGAAGCCGTATGATTAAAAAATCACAGACTGGCACACATGTCGACTTTAATAAATAGTGGCGGCATTTAAGCTGATCTTAAAATGTCATTTGACAAAATCGAAACCTTATTCTATCATGAGTTATTTTATTATTCATTATACCAAGTCCATGTTTTGTAAAGAAAAAGCTTCAGCGTGATGTAACTTGTAAAACATATTTCCCAACAGAGAATGAAATACGCTTAGAAAGGACACGTGCAACACAATTTATTACATTTTCGAATTTTAGACGTACAGACGGAAATGGACTATATGTACATTTTGCCCCAGTGAAGCAAGAAGTTATGCTGAAGAGCAAAAGAAATGTGACAACTGATTTTGGAATAATCGGAAACACGAATGTGTTTCCGATGATTCCACAAATGTCGCATTTCTTTTGCTCGTCAGTATACTTATACAGTTTAAATCAGCTTGCTAAAGACACAGCATATTAATGTTATTATTTTAGTCCTTACGGTCAATATCAAGGTCACTGCACTGAGAAATGATACATTATATATTCAACTAGGTCACTGGGAACTTTAAAGGTGAACGTTTTAGGTTTATTCTCTCAATTACGACCATTTTGTTTCTGAATATAAAAAGGACGAATGTTCAAAGTTCTTTGGCAAAACGTCAAATACAAAGTCATTGAACTTATCCGGGTCGAGGAAACAAACTCTGAATTGAAAATGTCTTTGGAAATGCCATCTGGTTTTTCTCTCAGATCTCTCACTCTGATGTCAATTACGCTTGAAATAAGTAAATAAAACTATGCCGTGATGCCAGGGTTCCCAGCATAACGATATCATCTTTTTCACGCGTAACTGACAATTTGCAAGGAATTTGTATGGACAATGTAACTGTATATTGTTTAAAGCCTTCACTTTCCTGCCGAGAAATAGTGAACACAATCCATCTGCAAGAGACATAGATCTTCATGAGCCCCCGCAGTGGCGGGGTCTCATGAAGATTTATGCCTCCTGCTAAAAGCATTTGGTATCCATTTTAGACGGTTAGTTGTTTTTGTGTTGCTTTTTTTTTTTTTTTTTTTATTTTTTTTTATCGTTGAATTAACAAAGATTTCAACAGTATACTCTGCGTCAAATGGCATGGAAGGGATTATTAGAATAGTATCTATGCCGGCGTTCCGTGATTTTGGATGGTACCAGTCTAGCTCGCAATGCACACAATTACAAACGATCTCATACCTTCTTCGATTCTTATTCAGTCTTTGAAATGTTCTGAAACAAGATTTGTCTTAAACTAGAAGTCCTAAATCAGCGGATTGCTTTTGGGAAAATGATGGACCATGGCAGTTCTAGGGGTAGTACCAGATCAGCTTGGCGCCTTCCACTAAGACGCCAAGCTGATCTGGCACTACCCTTGCAATTTCATGTCGATATCTTGTTATTTTCGGGAATGATTGTGTTAGAATGAAATATTCCTGACGCTGCAGTCCGCAGCTTACGAGGAAGTGAATACTCTTTCTTTTCTGCATCACTCGAAAAGAACAAAGACATTTGTAAACCCGTGGAGATGATAATGCTTTGTTCTGTAAGTTTCCGCGTCATTTTATGTGAAGGTTTACTTCTGATTGATTGATTGATTGATTAACCCCTTCCCTGCCGCTGTACGTACAGTTTTGCTTCTGAATGCTTTGTTTATTCAACGACCAAAAGCCACAGCGGTCCAAGAAACATAACCCCAAACTGGTCTCAGCAAGAGGCATAGATCCTCATGCGCCCCCGCAGTCGCGGGGGCTCATGACGATCTATGTCTCTTGCAGTTGGTTTGGCAGTGAAGGGGCTAACTGGACTGGATTGGATCCGTTGGGATTGGATTGGATTGGTTGAGTCATTGTCTTTCCTTTTGAGTGGAAACCAGAGAGTACATTTTTTTTTTAACTCTTCATGACACCACGCGTACACGTATGCTAAAAGAATATTCCATTTGTAACTAAGTCTGTTTATCTGTTTGGGTATGGGTGTGTGCGCGTATGTGTAACGACGGTGTTTTCGCTACTGAATTAAATTATTACATATATAAACGTTTATTCTAATGGAATGAGTGTGTGCGTGGGTTTGTTCTGATAATCAGTATAAAGGTGGGTGCACTATCTCTGTTCACTATACTCTTTCATCCACCACACACGCGCTTACAAACGAAGGACAAAGGCCACACAGTTATATCTCTTTGCCCTCTTTAACTATTTCTCATACACTCATAACATACATTAAACCACACAATTCACATCATATAAACCAATCTACACAAATAACAATTCACATCATATAAACCAATCTGCACAAATAACTAACAGTAACAAGTGGCATATAGGTTATTCACAACTTCAGCGCTCACACATTCACTCGCTACCGTAGAGGTCGTTGTCTCTCTCGAGAGACGTCACTCGACTCCTCTTTATACTAGTGTCGACACAGTCAATATCACATTGACGACTTGACGGAGATTCCCGAACTGAATATTACTATTCAATGACTACTCACAGATTTAGAACATTCCTAGGCGTGAAATTAACGGCGCTAGGCGACAATAGCTACACTGACGGAACACTGCATGTGGTCCTGTAGCACGGATCTGTGGCTTACTTCGCTACCGTTGCTGCTCGTAGCACCAGTGATGGTAGGACGAAGGAGAGATGAAGGCTTGATGTCAGCACCTGGTCACGTACGTGATGCCTTCAGGACAGCTTCATCGGCCCTACACCAGGGGTGTCCGCTCCGTACCGGCCCCGCTGTATTCAATATACAGCTATCGAATTCTCTAGACAGAATTCTTCCTCGGAGCCCTAGCGAAAACGACCGCTCGGCTCGACTGGTATAGCATCTCTAACTGGTAATTATTCCCAATACCACACTGTGACACGTGAACATCGCTCACCTCTACACTACCGCACGTGAACATTACTTATCTCTATCTTATCGCACGTGAACATTCGGTCCAACTGCTAATGACGTCACACCATCGTCCGACCGAAAACCTGCACTAAAGGCGTTCGTTACAGTATGCACGAGTGTATCAAAGTAGGGTTTGCCCGCGCCCGAGCGTGTGTGTGTTTGTATGCCTGTGCGTGCGTGCATGATTTTGCGCAAGCGTGCGGTGTTTGAGAGTGTGTTTGTAAATGTGTGGGTGTGATGGCGCGAGGGCGTTGGCAGAACAATATGGCAAGTTTGCATGATGTGTTTCTGCTGGTCTTGATTGAGTGATGACAGTTCCATTACAGATAACATAGACCCATCCCGCTATTCCAATCACCGGCCGCTCGTCAGTCTCTGGAGATTTGCTTGATGTGGGTTTTCCCAGCTTATTGCTGTTCCTGTTTACTGTAGAATCTGCTTAGAACAAGCACTTTTTGTGCATGTAAAATTAATGTGGTCACGGTCCTGGCCTCCTCTCTCACCTACTGTGGCAAGGACAGATTGGAAAGAGAGGTATGGCGCCCCTATTACCTCAGTCCTTAAAAGATAAGGTCTCTCTCTCTCTCGAAAAATGGTTTCACCAAAACTTTCACCGTTGTAAAATAAAGAATCTCTCTCTCTCTCTCTCTCTCTCTCTCTCTCTCTCTCTCTCTCTCTCTCTCTCTCTCTCTCTCTCTCTCTCTCTCTCTCTCTCTCTCTCTCTCTCTCTCTCTCTCTCTCTCTCTATTTTTCAATGGATACATCAAGCCCCACATTGATTATGCCTCAACAGTTTGGGATGGCTGTAGCGAGGTTCAGTTCAAGAAAATAAATTCGCTATACAGAAGAGCAGCCAAACTCATTATTCCTAGCTCATCTCTACCCACTGAGGCGAGGCTCGAGGCAGCTGGACTCCTTCCTCTTGACAAACACTTAGTATTTAACAAGTGCGTACTAGTGCACAAAGCTCTTAAGGGTAAGGCCCCTGGCTACTTATCGGAACTTTTTACTCTTACTGAGAAGAGATACAGCACCTCTCGGAGCAACCTGAGCATAAAACGGCCCCGCATTGATTTGTATAAATCCAGTTTGTCATACTCAGGTGGTTTCCTGTGGAATTCTATTCCTCTGCATCTACAACAAGTTAGTTCCCTTACTGCTTTTAAAGCAAAACTGTACAAGCACTTATCCAAGGCAACGTAAATTTAATTATCTCGTGTTGTCTAAACATAATATATTTTTATTTCTTTTTATGCAACTATTATTTTTATTATACCATTTGCGTTCACGTGCCGTTTGTGGGGGTGCTTCCCGTATGACCTGGTCAGGGGATGCAGTGCCGGTGCACAGTTTATTCAAACGATGTGCTTAGTATGTCATTCGAGTGAAAGTATATGTGTGGCGTGCCCCCCGGGTGGGAGTGTCTGGGGAGGGCTCCCGCAAACGGATATTATGACACGTGCAAACATCTTCGTATGGGTACCTGTGTATTTTGTTAAATCATTGTTGCAGTTTGTAGTGTTGTAATTCGCATTACTTTCGATGTTCAACGTTTGTGAGTGTAATGTAGCTTTGCCTGTTATTATATGTCAGTAGATGTAGCAAGGACAGATTGGAAGAAAGGCCTGTGCGCCTAATATCTCAATCCTTGATAAATAAAGTTTCAGTCAGTCAGTCAGTCTCTCTTTTCCAACCCTTTTCTGACGCTTGTACGACGTTGCCTCATAATGCAAACCATACCGGTTGATTCTCATAGATTCGCTACTGCTCTACAGCCGGATAGCGAATCGGGGGAGACAACATCTGTGAGTGCAACCTGTACATAAAATGTGCACTGCTTTGTGATTAACCCCTTAACTGCCGGGGCAAAGCGGACGCCACCTATCTGCAAGAGATATATCTCCTCATGAGCGCCGGCCCGCGACTGCGGGCGCTCATGAGGATTTTTGTCTCTTGTTAGTTCTGTGTTCATGCGGCTTTGCCGGGTCCTGTATTTCATTTGTGATCTTCACTCGAATGTCGGCCAGTGTGCTGTGGTTTCAGACCGGATCCGGCGAACTGAATCCGTGATCGCTGACTTAGAACTGCAACGGTCAAAGGTCAAATACCAGCACACATTAAAGCTACGTCATGTTTCCGCTCTTCATGTCAGCCTGACCACACGCATCCACCCGTCTATCGTCGACTCATCCCATCGCGGCCAGAGACCAGCGGCATAGTTGAACTGGGTGTGATCAACTTCGGCACATCAAAGCGTGCTGATAGTTAAATGGAAAATTTTCTCTCAGGTGCAACACTGGTTGCCTCGCTCGATTCACTACCGCTGTCAGCGGTAGCGAATCGAGGGAGACAACCAGTGTGGCATCCCATCTTTGTAACTAGAAATGAGGGCCAGGCTACTGTAAACGTACTGACTCCGTAGTAAACCGAAGCCTATAATCACGGTTACGGCAGGTCGTCTCGGAATAACGGAGTCAGTTTAAAATCGGAATAGTAACTGAAGCCGACCTCAGTGGACAAGAGGCATAGGTTCTCATAAGCCCCTGCACTGCTGCAGAGGACATGATAATCTATGTCTCTTGCAGGTGAAAGGGGGTTTGGGATAACAGGCTGCACATTATGGCGTCATTGGGTTACCGTAGAGCGAAAATTAGCTGTTTAATTAGTACAACACCCTCAGGCGCACGCGAAACTCTCTGGGTTATCCACACCTGTGAAAAACACCACTCCGGCATCTGCGAGAGGTATAGATCCTCATGAGCCCCCGCAGTCCTGCGGGGGCTCATGAAGATCTATGCCTCTCGCTGTTGCCATTTGCATCAGTTTTTCTTCAGCGGAGGGGAACAAGCGGTGCTCTTCGTGGTATGGAAAATAGCGCCTTTTATCCTGCACCAAATATAACTATTCGCTTCGACGGCATTATTCTAAGCTTTTCGCTCTCAAAGCCAGCTGCAAATAATGGATCGGCTGCGACAGATTACAGGTAGTGCATGATAATTATATTTGACGTTGTCTACGCGCCAAGCTAAGCAGACACTAAGTTACGAGCTTTGCAATTTTGAGCTAATACTGATTATCAGCGCTTGTGCCTGTTGATACCGCATCGATGCGTTTACGTCGAGCACGTCAAAAGGTGCACACGAGGAATCGTGCTTGATCCGTCTCCTGTTACTCGTACGCTAGGTAGACAATTCTATGCTGTGAGCTACTGGCGTTGAAAGTGAAATGGATGCCGCCATTTGTAACCCCTTCACTGCCAGACTATTCCGATCTGAACGTTTTGTTAATTAATTCACTCAGCACGAAAGAGTCCCATCCGTACTAAGTGATACAAAATGGACACACAGTGGTGTCCGCAAGAGGGGTAGATCCGCATGAGCCCCCGCAACTTGCGGGGGCTCATGAGGATCTATGCCTCTTGCAGCTGAATCTTGTTCACTCTTCCTCGACACTGAAGGGGTTAATGTTTCTATTTCCAACCACACACACACACACACACACACACACACACACACACACACACACACACACAATACCGACCTGTTCCTCTCCAGATTGAGTCACTGCGTGCAGAAGTAACGGAACGACCATATTACAGGTAAATTGCCAGCGTTTTTCGCGCAAATGTGCGCGGGCCAGCCGCGGTCGACGTCGGCCCGACGACCTCTAGCTCATTGGGTTACGGTTTCAACGCATTTCTTTAAGGTGTCAATTTGGTGCGAAGAGAACAACTGACTATAAATTATGCTTCCAAGACCTGTCTTCTAATTTTGACCTGAACTTTGCACTGAATAAGTCAGGTCGAACACATGGTGTGGTTGGAAGGTGTCTGGGGTAGACATTCTCGCCGTATTCTTTAATTAAAAAAATAATGTTCAAGTTGACAGACCCACTTTATTACACACTAATTTCAGTCACGCGACCGGTCAGTCAGGTCAATCAATCAATCAATCAATCAATCAATCAATCAATCAATCAATCAATCAATCATCAGCCAGTCACATCAGTCCGTGCGTCGTTCCATCCACCCACCCACACACACACCCACCTAGAAATCAAGTAGCACAAAAAGTAAACATTAAAAAATGTGTCAGAGATTCGGTTCCCAGTTTATATTAACGAAGGACTCTTTAACGGAGCCACCTATTCATCAGCTAATTAACGCTGATCAGCATGATATTCAAAATGCAGACGTAGTTAAACGAAGGTTCCGCCCGTATTATGACGGTGCGCTGGTGCAAACAATCTGGCTTCATGCTTGATTACAAACACATGACGATGGGCCGCTTGAAATTGAATGAGAAAATGCCGTAAACTAACGGCGTTTGAAGCCAATCTGTCGGGACAGATTTTTACCATTTTACCTTTATCACATGGACTGCAAAAAAAAAAAAAAAAAAAAAAAAAAAAAAAAACACGATCCACCTGCAAGAGACATAGATCCTCATGAGCCACGCAGTTGCGGGGCTCATGAGGATCTATGACTCTTGCTGATTCCACTTTGAATCTCTCTCCTTTGGACAACTGGTGCTCTTCGGCGTCGAATGAACGAAGATAGCAAAAATACGTCCACTGGCTGCGAAGGAGTTAAAGACACCACAGCGGGTAACCTATCGACTCTGGCAGTTCAAAGGTAGTGCCAAATTGGCTAGTCTGTACAGTCCCGTTGAATTATCGTGGCTCCTCCAGTCATAAGGCTTTACCTCACATTTTTGCCCGCGCTGTTGACTCTCTCACAATATTCAGTTTCTTTGCCTTTACGTCGACAGACTTGAATTTTTGGGTTCTCAACCGTGTGCTGGTCTAATAATAATAATAATAATAATAATAATAATAATAATAATAATAATAATAATAATAATAATAATAATAATGATAATACCGTTATTATATAGGCGCTTTTTCTCAATTTTTGGGCAAATCGACTAAGCGCCGCGAACTGAAACCCAACTCGCACACTCACGTAACAGACACGGATTTACGCCATTTAAGACAAACACAGTACAAGACAGACGAAGGGTTTAGCTACTGAAGTTACAGAGATTTTTGATCGCTTGTATTTGAAATTTGTAACTTGAAATGGCCTGAAACCGGTACCAAAGTGTGTGTGTGTGTGTGGGGGTGGGGGGATGGGGGGGGGGGGTGGGTGGGGGGTGGGGGAGGTGGAAGAACCGAAGTACCCGGAGAAAGAACCCCCTCTAACAGCCGTGAGGTCCAAAATCACAGATCAGTACGTTTAATTAATCCTAGAGGCTGTCCCGGAACATGGTGGCCAACGCTAAAAGCACTATGTACTCCGTACCCCCTGCAACCCCGGCCTGCTCATCAGCGCACGAAAGTAGAGTAAACAACCACATGTTTGCCCTAGCAATAACGCCGTGTTTGCTCTGTGAAGAGCCAATTTTCTTGTAGACACAGACTAGGCAAGATCAGCCCTCTCTCATGCAGTCACAAGCCCCTTCATTATCCCCTCCCCCCACCCCCACCCCACCCCTCCGGAAAGAAAAAAATCCTTCGACACTCATTGTTGGATTAACTTTGATTACGCTCAATCATTTACAAATACTAGAAGCGTTATAATTAACAAATGATTCTGTTGTAACTGTAGTGAATAAATCGACCAGATTCGTTCCAGGGTAGTGTCGTATTAGCTGGGCGTCGTCCAAGCCTTCCATGCGGCTGAGCTACTCTAGCATTACACTTTAACTGTAATATATATCATAATGACCAGTCTGTCTGCCGGTTTGGCGTCTTTAGGGTAAATGCATTAAACCCTTCAACGCCAAAACGGCCCCAGTCGTGCCAGAAACATGGATTCAAAGCCCAGATGGGAAAGATACTGATGAGTAATACCCAATTTGTCTCCTACCTGAAACGCATTTTGAAGCCCTTTATTACAGCGGTTCTTTGAAGCCGACGCTTCCCATTGTGTTTGAACTTGACATGTTGACGGCTTATTTGGTACGCTGACAGTTGCTGTCACAACTCATTCTCGTCTGGTGCCCAGTGAGCAAGAAAAGAAACAAATCCATCTGGGCCGACGAGGGCCAACTGCGGCCGACCTCGGCCCGACGATCTATTGGGTAGTGTGTGAAGTGCTGACAGGTGCTGGGAATACATCGTTCGTTTTGGGTCAGTAGGTTTTTGCATTGATTACAGAGCTGGTTTAAATTCGTCACTTCCGGTGGCCCCCGGAAGTTATCTTTGAAACCATCGCTGTCTTTTTATCGCAAAATAATCCATAAGGAGGAACACTTCAAACAAGTGGGGTTTGCAGTAGGCCATATATATACATATTTTTTAATTTAAGAAAGTGTTTATAAATGCATGTGTGCTGGTCTGTGTTAACTTCGTAAGTTACTTACTGCTTCGAGGCAAGATTTTGTGTGTGTGTGTGTGTGTGTGTGTGTGTGTGTGTGTGTGTGTGTGTGTGTGTGTGTGTGTGTGTTGTGTGTGTGTGTGTGTGTGTGTGTGCGATGAAACCTTGAGACCCAATCTGAAAGTTCAAAGGGGGCGTTTAGAATTATAAAGTTTATTTTTCTGGTTGGCATTCGATGCTTGGTCAGAATCAACAGATGATAAAAACACAACAGACCTAGACCAACCGAAAAAAAACACCCAAACAGACCATACAATTATGTTGCTTTTTCAATGAGAAATAGTGAGTAATTGCTGTTAAAAAAGCGAGGTTTTCACTGTAATACAACGATGATCTCGCTTTTCACCAAAAAATTGACTTTATGTCTTTTGCCTTCTCAGAACAGAGTGCTGCCACGTGCATCTTAACCCCTTCACTGCCGAGGAAAAAAGTGACCACGATCCAACTGCAAGAGACATAGATCCTCATGAGCCCCCGCGACTGCGGGGGCTAATAAGGATCTATGCCTCTTGCTGAGGCCAATTTGTGTCAACGTTTCATCATCTCCTTCTTCTTATCGAACGCCGTCCCACTTGGAGTTTGGCTCTCAAAATGAAATCTGTGGTCTTCTGTAGCGCCTCCACAGACCCGTACAGTTTCTCTTGTACAGTGGCAGGCTTCGGCCATATCTCCTCCTTCAGCAGCTGGTGGTTTTGACAGTCCTGGAAGATGTGCTCTGTGGTCTGCTCTGCTTCTCCACAAGGGCACACGGGAGATGGCACGAGGTGGAAGCGTCTGTGCAGGTGGAAATTGAATCGGTTGTGCCCCGTCCTCAGACGGAAGATGGTCACCTGCTGTTGTCTGGACAGCTGATGGTAACTGTCTAGGGGCCGTTGTGTTGGTCTGTACACAGACTTAATGATGGTCTTCATCTCTGTGAAGCTGACTCCATTTTCATCTTAATTCTTCCTCTGCGTCCACTTTTGCCAGTCTGTTACCTTTTAATTGCCGTAGATGCCACAGTATGAAGGGATCCACTGCAGCACCAGTCTGGTGCACTTGATGTTTTGCAGTGCCTCTTGTAGACGTGGCAGTTTGCTTGCTGTTGCTGCCTCAAGGACAGACATGGCATCAGTCAGGAAGACAATCTGGGCATCAGGGTCTGCAGTGCGACTAAGGGTGTTTGCTGTGCGGACCAGGGCTTCCACCTCTGCTCTGTAATTTGTGCAGTGACTGAAGGCCTGTTTGTACTGCCTCTGCCTGCCATTTTCCCTTTGGGTACTGAATGTACACCCCAGCCCCACCATTCTGAACTGCATCTGATCTGACCCATCGGTGTATGCCCGTATCCATGCTTCCTGGGGATACTTCAAGTTTCTTCGAGCATGACCAGTTTCAGGGCTTTCTTGCTTACAGTGCTGTGCTCATCTTTGGTGGTGATGTAGCGTACCGTGGAAGAGATGGTGATGTTTTCTGGCTTACTTTCTCAGGGTGGAAGGTCACTAGCAGGATTGTCAACGTTTCATGGACGGTGCTGGCTTTTGGTCGTTGAAAGAACAAAGTTTTCAGAAACAAAAATCTACATCCAGCGGCAGGAAAGTGGTTAAGGGTGCTTTCGCACTAGCTCTAAAAAAGTTTAATAAGAAAGAAAAAACAAACAAAAGAAAAACGAAGTGATGTTCTTCCGTCAGGCCTCTTGAAACTACACCTTCAAAGTAAACGTTCTTGAGATGCAGACACAGACTTCCCAGACCGTCTGGCTTGTAGTGTGTGTATTGTGTTTCTCATCAGTACCAGTCTCAGACACACGCCCCGATCTAATAGTCTTCCTCCTCTGATCCAATGACTTGCTACACTGACGATACCACCGTTAGACGGGAAAGACGCGTATCTACACGTCTTTTCCGCCGAACGGTATCGTCAGTATAGTAACCAAGCGGCAAAGTAACAGAGATGTTAGCGAACAGAGCAAAAATCTGTCCTTTGCAAGAGGCAAAGATTCTCATGACCCCCTGCTTCGCAGGGGATCACGAGAATCTTTGCCTCTTGCACGCTGAAGGTTCTGGCTCAGAGGCTAAGTCTGGCTAGTGTAGGTATATGAAGTGGTGTTGAGGCTCCAGCAAGTACGCAGACGGTTTCATTAGTCAGCAGGTTTGAAGAACACCCAGATGGAAGACTTGAGTGCGCTTTGGTGTTTCTGTAATTGTTAACGTTGGCCGGATAATCGCAGCTTTTTTTGTCATGGTTCTGATTGTTGCGGATTTTTGTCTTCTCTAGTGTCTATGTACTGTGACAATTGGCTGGAATATATATATTTTATTGTAATTATTTTTATATATTTTATTGCGCGCCCACTATTCGAAGCCATAAGTAAACATCAACCACCCGTGCTGCTGATCACACAAGGCCTTGGTTTCTAAAGATGATCTTGTCCCACTTTTTGTTCGATGGAGGAGGGGTGGGGTTTGGGGTGGGGACGTTCGGATCCCTTGTCACGGGACATAACATGGCTCCCAAAATCATGTGATACTGCTTCGTGGGGCTTTCATAATGATTAGGTACATTAACATAATAGAAGACGAGGTCACGGATGGTGCATCGTTTACAACTTTTGACCAAGCCCAGTACTTATCAAATCTTCGCGCAGTCCCCGTCCATTTGCAAGAGATATAGATCCTCATGAGCCCCCGCAACGTGTCGGCTCGCGAGGATCTATGCCGCTTGCATGCGTTGTTCTACATTCGTGTTCTACAGACAGGGAACGTGAGAAGGTACTATGAGTTCAGTCTACATGACGGTATCATAAAAAATAGATATACCGCATATGGAGGAATACCGATAGCCTGAAACAGCACGATGCTGTTGGAAAACGAATAATACAAACACTTGGAACACGTTTACTGCCAATTTAAAGATATCTACGGACCTCGATTCCATTTGTGAGGAGACAATTTTGGTATCAACTGCAAATCGAATTTAGATAGTTTGTTCACCCTTCGAGCGCCAACTTTCTGTTCACCCTCCGAGCGCCAACTTTCAAAACTGCGTGCTAAGTTTTATGCAAACTCCGCGTTAGATGGAGCGACGGTGAGAACTCAAGGGTAGTGCTTGATTAGCTTGGCGCCTCTCTAGGCGCCAAGCTAATCAAGCACTACCCTTGAGTTACCGTTGTCGATCCATCTCCCCTCTTCAGGCGCTACGCGAAAGGCGCAGATGACGTGGCATATGCCTACATCCCAAGGCACGAGTCAGGTCAGTGGGTCTTACTATCACTGATAAAATTGTGCCGAGTTAGGTTCTATAACTGACAACTAGGACACGAAGAACATAAAAATGTTGAAAATAAACGGAAAATGTGCGCACTTTGATGTGCGGTTTTAGCAGGCTTGATGGACGCTTGATGCTGGGTTCATTTTTCTTATGAAACTTTTGTTGTGTATTTCAAACACATTTTATTACAAGCTAATTATAGGTTCGGTTTCTGCTGTTACATCCACCAAATGCAATCTCCGTTATATTTTTAAGGGTTTTAATTGAATTAGTTGAATTTTGCCACGACATAACAGTGCAGCGGCGCACTGGCAGGTCGTGGTAACCCCTTCAATGCCAGTCGACTCAGATTGTGTTTCTCAACTCTTTTTGCTGATTCTACACCAAAGAACCTCAGCCGGATGTCCGCGGAACATGGACACAAAGTGGTGTCAGCAAGAGGCATAGATCCTCATGAGCCCCCGCGACTGCGGGGGCTCATGAGGCTCTATGCCACTTGCAGCTGGATCGTCGGTTTCTCAGCAGTGAACGGGTTAATCGGGTAGGGCCAGCAAGAGGCAAAGAACCTCATGAGCCCCCCGGATATTAGGAAGGGCTCATGAGGATTTTTTACTCTTGCAACGGGGTGGTGTTCGCGCACTTTTGTCCCTGGCAGTGAACGGGTTAATGCAGCAATAAATAGTGCCGCATATAAACTGACACGTTACGGTTTAGCCTACGTCATGCGTTTCTCCCAAGAGGTCGACCTGTCTCCGACGAGTTCAGTCTTGCCTGTTGGATTACTTCAGCAACTTTGTGCTCTTTGTTCTCAACTTGAATCATGTACGCACATGAAAAGCTAACAGTGCACTGTAGCGCGAATGTAGTCCTATTGCGTTTGTCATGTTCATCCTTAACGCTGCCCACTAAACTAATTTTCTCGCCAAGAATATCGCAGTCGTTTGCAGTTAACTCGATTTGTCTACGATGCCAATGTTAGTACTGTCCGAAAATAGCGTCTACTGGGGGTAACTGTTTCAGGCGTACAGCCAGCGACGTGGACCAGAAGGTATCACGCGACGCTTTAGAGAGAACGCGTTTAGCTTTGTTATTAATCAAAATCGTCTGCGAGAGGTTGATCGAACATGATAGTTCAAGGGTAGTGCCTGATTAGTTTGGCGCCTATGGCGCCAAGCTTATCAGGCATACCCTTGAGCTGTCATGGTCGACGTATGTCAGGCGTCCCTAGTTTTGGTAGCTAAGCTGTGTAGGCGCTACTTTCCACTTTATAATGGTCAGTTTATGTCGCACTGGAAGCGAAACAGGAACGAGGAAGTCGTGTTGGGTGACATAAACTATACTAGTCCTCACTGGTAATGAGAACTGGCAGGCAAACTGCCGATTCACGCTTCTATGGTATGCCGCAAGGTTGGACAAATTTTCATATTCATAAGGGTCCGAACGCCGCTGAGGCACGATGGCCTCACAATCGCGGTCGATCTATCTCCCACAAGAGATGCAAGGGAGTCTGCTGGTGGGATCTGAGCTATAATATAGCTGGCCCCAGTAATGGGAATTGGCAGGCGATCTCTCGATCATTGCTAGCCTTGCCGTCTCTGTGTCTAGGACACAAAAAAGGCAACTTCAAGATGCGCTACTTGTAGGTGATGTTCAAAAGTTACTGACGCTTTGTTTTCGCTTATCGCCATTTTACAAAATTGATTGAACGTCATTTTCAGTTTAACCCCTTTACCGCCAGAAAAAATGCGAACATCACCCAACTGCAAGAGGCAAGGAAACCCATGAGCCCCCGCAAATGCGGGGGCTCATGAGGTTCTTTGCCTCTTGTCGAGTCTAGTCGTTTCCGTGTTCATTGGATGGATGGGCTTAGTCTGTGGTGAATTTTACGTACTTTGAAAGAAATTTTCTGTCCAATGGCAGTGCAGACAAAAAGGATGCACTTAAAATCCTAGTAAAATTCAAGAAAATTAGATGTAATGTTTGATTTTTATTTAATCAATCCAGACCATATTGTGTTGTACCGTTTTTTCTAAGCGTGTTTCTTTCTCCGTTGGGTACTTCTTTGATGTTTTATTTAAACCATATTTTCAAGCGTTTAAGTTTGCACGGTTGAAACACTTTATGTGCACAATGATATTATCCCAAGCTCTGTCTCAAAGAGGAATACCTTTGTTTCCTTCAAGATAGCCTTCCCTCTAAGTCAAACGTCACAGAAAAGACATTTATATAAACCAAACATTAAGCTCCAGTGGGGATATATTTGAGTCCATTAATTTAATCCCACCCAACTCCCTCAATTTCGTACACATACCAAGGGAAATCACTGAGAACTGAACCAACAAACAGTTAGTTCCCCTGACGCCTTCCTTATTGTTGCTTATCGCTGCCAACGAAAGTACATCACATAAAGTTCAAGGCGGTTATACCCCCCCCACCCCCACCCCCACACCCTAAAAATGCTTCACAACGTTCATTTATACAATGAATTTTTTAGAACCCAGGCAGTAAGCAGGAGATACGCGCATGCACTTGTAATACAGTTTGTTGTCAGCGTAGAGGAATTTCTATGAATATGATTAAAGTAAAAGGAAGAAGGCGTTTGTAGTATTGTCCCCACAACTGAATTTGCTGATGCAGGAGAGAGAGAGAGAGAGAGAGAGAGAGAGAGAGAGAGAGAGAGAGAGAGAGAGAGAGAGAGAGAGAGAGAGAGAGAGAGAGAGAGAGAGAGAGTACGTGTGATGTGATCAGTGGTTTAATAGAGACAGATCGCTGGCCATCCGGAGACCGCTAATATTGATCTAACAAATACGTGCTCAGGCACGCGCGGCTGAACCTATCGCTCAGTCCTAGGCCGAAGCCCCGGTACCCTCCTCGTCGTGGCACACAGGGGTATATGCTAAGGCCAAGTTAGCCGCCTCTGCCTCCACCTGCAACAGTCTTAGGTTCCAGACATCGGAAAACCATATTTCGGTGTGGGGTCAATTATGTGTATCAGCTTAACTCATTCGAGACGTGCCGCTTCCGGATAGAAGGCTTATGTCGCGTATCCGGAGAGAGACGGCACGTCTCGAATGAGTTAATGCGTCCTACTCCAGACGGTAGACAACTTCCCGCAGCACACTGTGGGCGGCAAGATCCGTCCCATCCAGCCAGGATTCGCTTGCAGTGCGCGCTCTTGGCTATTTTTAGTGCCTAACGTCTGGTTAAAAGTCTTTACTTGGCGTGCGCACCGGATCCAGAAATGAACTCTTAACACTATTACTTATTGGCACAGTACATAATACAGACAAGTTACTGATTAAGCAAAAAGTTAATCACAATAATGCTGGACATAAGGGCTATATTCTGAATGTCGTAAATTGAATGAAGGACTTTTCTGTTCTTCTTCAAGTTTGTACCCAGGAGAGTTCCTTCCGTTACACTCAAAAGGCAGCGGTAGACTGTTGGTACAAGAGAACACTGTATCACAGCGAATTCATTTTTAGCTATCTCAAAGCCCGCCATGGTGTAGCCTTTTTGACTTTCAGTAGCGCGTTTTGCCGAGGTAAGGAATCACCTCGGCAAAACTGAAGCGCTACTGCCAGTCACAGAGTTAGGGTCAGCATCACAGCTATGAGCACGTGCACACGGTTGGGACCAGAGCCTCCAGCGGTATACCGAGGTGCCCATCGTCATGCAGATTCACTGTCCACACTGAAGTCAGAATGCTGAAATGTTGGTTTCAAACCCGTTCACTGTCGAGAAACATTGAACGGCATTCAACTGCAAGAGGTGTAGACCCTCATGAGCCCCCGCAATTGCGGGGGCTCATGAGGATCTACACCTCTTGCTGACATCACTTGTATCCATGTTCCTTAGACGTCTGTAGCTCTTTTAAGTTGAATTAACAGATTTCACAAAACTAGTCTGCGACCCATGGCAGGGAACGAGGGAGTATATAAATTACAAGTTTTATGGAGCTGTTGGCAAATGTCGGAACAGCAGCATAACTGTCATGAAACTCTGTTCATTAATGAGTTTCATTTTCAATGTCTCTGTTATTTTTATATATAATTTTTATAAATGACATTTGACATTATTCGTATATCTGTAAATATTACTGATACCGCTATGTCTTGATTCTTATAATGGGACCACACGCTGTTTTTCTTTTTTACACTCTACCAGACACAAATTGTTTTCCTTCTTTTCCACCTCTTTCTTTCTTTTTTTCTCCTCTGCCTGACTCTGGGTCACCAGCATGCTAGCCAACAAGGAGGTCAGGCCTACTACAAGCAAGTGAACATGATGACGATGATGATGATGATGATGATGATGATGATGATGATGATGATATGACGCAAAACGCTCTCGTGTAATATTAAACTGTGCGCAAAAATATTGCTGCTATTCTAGGCCTCTTCACCACAGTACACTTTTACTTGTACCATTTAGTGTCGCTGAAACCCCAAGGACATTGTTTGAAAATATGATCTTGTCCCACATTCTCAATGTCGGGGCCATTATTTTTAGAAACTCTTTTTCAAACCGTATTTTGTTGCAACCTTCCCTCATCCATGCCAAGTGTCTGAGAACAAAATCAGCCGGTCTGGAGAGAGAGAGAGAGAGAGAGAGAGAGAGAGAGAGAGAGAGAGAGAGAGAGAGAGAGAGAGAGAGAGAGAGAGAGAGAGAGAGAGAGAGACTTTACAAGGAAAGATCTTGACAGGCCATCCAACGAAATCGTTCTTCTTCTTTTCAAGTCCTTAGCTAGACGGCAAGAAGCATAGACTCTCATGAGCCCCTGCAGTCGCAGGGACTCACGAGAAGCTATGCTTCTTGCTAGTGCTTAGTGGACAGCCTATGTTACAACCCGTCGTGAGATGGCCGTAGGTGCCTGCTCGGCGTTAAACCCAAATAACTAACTAACTCTGTTACAACCTCAGATTTTTTTTTCGTGTTTTAATTCTAAATGCATTTACTAATTTAAAAAAAAAAGCTTACAAGAAGAGGAAACCAGAAGGTTTCATGCACTTATGGAAAACAAGTACAGAAAATGGCATACAATATTTAAAAGAAAATATTTTTAGAAAAAACTTTGGCAACAGTTTTGACACTTGCTGGCTTTCACAGCAGAAGTTTCCTGGTCGTCGTGACAATGGCTGGAACATACGGTGTTAGTTCTAGACGGACAGGATAGCAATATAGAAATCATATAATTTGAGACTGGTTTAAAGACGCGGTCAAATTGTCTGCTGTCTTTCATCGTGAAGTCTTTCATATCACGTTCGCGGTGGCAGCTAGAGCATTGCAGACAGCTTTCAATATGCAAATACAGACACGGCTAAATTGTACGTTATTTTTGTGTTATTGTCTTCGGTCGTGGCGTCTTTTCAATCACACTCGTAGCGTTTGAGGACTACACTGTCACACCCCCTCACACCCCACAATCCTAATCTTATCCCCACCACGCCCCTAGCCCCTCCAAAAAAAAAAAAAAAACCGCACACACACACACACACACATACACACACACACACACACACACACACACACACACACACACACACACACACACACACACACACACACACACTCTCTCTCTCTCTCTCTCTCTCTCTCTCTCTCTCTCTCTCAATCTCTCTCTCGCTGGTCTTTCGTAGGCGACGGGATGATCGTTTTTGTAGTCAATCAGCTCTTAACCCCTTTGTTGCCAGTTTTCATGGGTTTCGGGTCTGAAACCACTACACACTGACCGACATTCGCATGACGATCACAAATCAAACGGGACTAAAACAGGGCCGGATCCAGCGGTGGGTGGGGTGCTTTGGTACTACAACACCCCCCTCCCCTCGGCTCACCAACCCTCGGCTTAAAAAAAAAAATCATTCACTGCCAGCCATAACATGGTCCGAGAAGGAGGGGGGTGCTTTAATGTTATTGCAGCACCCCCTACGCCTCCCCCCTTCCCCCGCCCCCTCTTTCCACTGTACCGTCACAATTACAACAGGGTACAGTTTTTACATTGTCGTTGAGCACCCCCTCACCCCCCCCCCCCACTCTTGAAAACTGATTGATCCGGCGCTGTAAAAATGGGCATACAAAAACAACATAGGACTAACAAGAGAAATAAAACCTCATGAGCCCCCGCGACAGCGGGGCTCATGAGGGTTTATTCTCTTGCAGCTGGGTAGCCGTCGCCTTGCCCCGGCAGTTAAGCGGTTAACAAGGGTAGCAGGACATGTGCGGCCATTTCCTACCACTCATGTTTAAAAATAGGGATGGTTGATTGCTATCCTCCTGTGCCCGTGCACGTAGCCGACTATTCCTGACCTCATCCAATGATGCAATATTATTAGTAAAATATAACCCAACACTCACGCGAACGATCCGTGGGATCACTAATGGTCGGTCAGGTCACAAGGCCAGGGATCCTAACAGAGTTACGCTGGTCAGGTCCTTAGCGACTCCTATGTGGGATATATTATACTCACGAGCACAAGAAATGCAACGTCACTGAAATCATCGGAAACATTAAATAAATAAAAACTAACAAAACAACTGACGAGCAAAACAAATGCGACATCACTGGAATCATCGGAAATACTTTGGTGTTTTTGGTGATTCCTGTGATGGCGCATTTCTTTTGATCAGTATATATATATATATATATATATATATATATATATATATATATATATATATATATATATATATATATATATATATATATATATATATATATATATATATTTGTTTTCCTCCCTAAGTCACACGACCAGTCATTTTAGCGCAAACCGTATCATGTGACCGTGATATAAAAACCCCTGTAACGAAAAATGACGGAATTTTTGTAGCCCTCTCTATGACGTGTCTTGGATGCCAGTTTTGTTCGATAAATGATCACCAAAGTTCTTAAGTACAAAGTTACTTAGTGTTGTTCGAAACAACAAGCACAATCAGTACTGGAGACGGCAACGTCATGAAATATTTTAAATTACGTCATAAGTCTATTATGTATAAATGTATCTTCCTTTGACGTCAGTCATGTCTGGCGTGATCCAGGTCGGAAGATGTCTTCTTGATTTCTTTTACGAAAATAGTGGAGGAATAAAAACAAATACGTTATTGGTCGGAGGGGTTCGCTGCACGGACCCTTGTAGGCCTTCGGGAGGTCAAAGGAATCATTGTACCCCTCAGGCCTTCGGCCTTCGGGGTACAATGATTCCTTTGACCTCCCTCAGGCCTACAAAAGTCCGTGTAGCGAACCGCTCCGACCAATAACTTATAATATATATATATAACTTAAGCGATGCTGTCAGGGGACTTAATTCGTACAGGTTTCCCACCACCTGTGGTAATAGGCGGGAGAATAACGGCCAACAGGATGATAGATAGCCAGGTGTCATGAGACAATAAATGCAGAGGCTGCACAGGTCCATTAATCCTACATGAAAATGTCCCCTCGCTGCGGCTCATACAGTAGCCGCAGTCCTGCGTACTTTTTTTCGTGCAGGATCCCTGGACCTGTGGTCACAGTTCTACACCAAACCAGATCTGCTTAGGTACCGGTTTCAGGCCACTTTGTTAAAGAACCATTACGCATAAATCGGAAGACATATTTCAACACCATTTGTGTTTGTTATGCCTTGTCGACACACCTAATGAACTTTAACAGCAGTTTGGACACGCAGCAAAATCACACGCGTAATTGCACTTATTTATTCTGCGCTGCTGTAAGCGTGTCAAGTCTATTTTTAGCTGTTTCTCCTACTGAAAGCGTTGTATTTCTATAATGGAGAGGAGTCATTGTCAGATTACTTGATATACAGACGACGTGTGCTGAACTGGATTGTCCTGTGTCTGAATGAACCATAACTAGACCTGTGTGTAGCGTTTCGTAACCATTTGTTACAGAAGTGTATATGTGAACAGTTACGGCAGTAGTGAGCCTTTAAGGTCCACTAACATGTACATGTATGCAATCAAACTTTCAAACTTCAATAGCTTACCTGACACTTTGCGCTACGTGAATGACTTGTGTTTGTCCTCGAATGTGTGCGTTTCACGTTCAGTTGTGCGCTGGTCTTTGATTTTGAACCTTATTTTCGGCTGTAGTAAGAGTCAACATCACAGACCAGCAATTGGGTCTGAGCCAGTAAGTTCAAATTGTGTGTCTGTATGAAGAAGACACGGACACCCATCACTTCCGTAACACAACGAACAATACGCAAATCAGTGCAGTTGCGGGGGCTCATGAGGATCTATGCGTCTTGCTCACCCTACTTCGCATCCAATGTTTCTTGGATGGATGAGGTTCTTTGGAGTTCTTGTTTTCTTCCGTTTTTCTTAAATTTCCGCTGTCAGGTGTCTGTCTTGTATTTCGGCTCAGTGTTTACTCTCAAGGTCTTTACTGCCGGTGGGCCGCCGACAGGTAGTTTTCACACGTAATTGTCAAGGTTTGCTTCTCGTTATGCGGTGCGGTGCAAGTTATTGCTTTCTGAGTACTTTTTCTGTGGTGAGGTTTGGAAACCTCATCACCATCATCTCCAGAAAGCAATCAGAGAAACGGGCGTAAATTTCAAGAGCTGATACTTACAGTCAGACTTCTTTCGGGAAAAACCAGAGCAGTTGTCAGTCTCAAACGACCCGAAGCAATAAAAAATGGTTTAACACTGGTTGTCTCCCCCGATTGCTGCGCTGAACAGACAACCAGTGTGAAATTGACTCGGGAGGGGAAGGGGTGGGGGACGGGGGAGGGTGGGGGTGGGGGGTGGGGTGGGGGGGGGGGTGGGGGTGAGAGGTTTGTACGAATGCTCTCTATAATTGGTCTTTGTTATGTCTTTTCATGGAAATTAACTTTTCGTGAAGGATTCTTAATGACCTTTAAGGTGTTACTGACTCTTGAGTGAAGTAGGTAGAGTGTGGCCGGCGTTGACTTTTATGAATGGCCAAAGGCCGGTGGACTCTTTCACCCCATGTGTGCCGTTCAGTTCAGTTCAGTTCGATCAAGATGGGACCTCTGCGCTAGGACAGATATACGATTGGTTGGTTGTACATTGCTTACTTTCCCGACAACAAGAAGACTTTCTCTGCTTGTGAAAAGAACCAAAACAGAATATTGATTGCATGTCGCCAGCCGGTCTAAAATGCTAAAAAAATAAAAAGAAAGAAGTAATACATGCTAAGGACGCTGCACCTTCATGATAATTGTTCGTACCCTAGTGAGTGGAAAATCATAAACATAACAAAATATTATAAGGAAATGAGATATGCACGTGCATTAACCGCAAACACATAACGTATCATCTCTTAGGTGCTGCAGACCATTTAGCAACACGCATCCAATATCAGGGACTACAGGCAGCGCAGACAGTACGGAGAATGTAAAGAAATGAAAATAAACGGTGAGTGGACCAAGGGTAGACAGAAACATAAGTCCCAGGAAAAAAAGAAAAGAAAGAAAAACCCACCCAGTGTGACCATGGGAACTAAAAAGTAGTTAACCCCATCCCAGTCCCCCCGGGCAGACCCGGGTGGAGATAGGCCTATACGAGCTCCAACCACACATCAGAAGTCTTCCCGGTGTTGTGTACCGGCGTATGAGTACAAATGTATTTGTTCTCTTCTTGTACATTTTGAATTTTTTTTTACATGTTTGACAACACTACAGCGGCAGCAAACCCGTTTCTTATAATTAGGCCTATTTTACCTGTATGCAACGCGCCTCATATTGGTTCTTGCACAGATTGTTTTGCGCAACTTCCAAAGAATGACCGTGGCATAATGAGTCTAATCAATGTGGTCAGTAGATATGAAACGAATCGACCAGCATAGCTTCAAGGGTAGTGCTAGATTAGCTTGGCGCCTGAAAGGCGCCAAGCTGATCTGGCACTACCCTTGACGCTAAAACGGTCGATTTCAGCTTTCCATTCAACTGCCATGAATTCGTCAGAGAACTCACTAAAGCTTCCAAACTTTAAAACTGAGTCCTGACTAAACATGTAGATAGTAAATGCTAGTACGTGTGTTCTATCTACGTCTTCTGAGCTGTGCCTCCCAAGAAGGCCGCAGTCAAAACTGTTTTGACAAGAGATGCCGACTGATTGTACACCAGAAACATAATTCGGGCCTGTCAGTTGTCTTGGGGAAACAAAATGGATCCAAAGTGCTTCAGTCACCATGCAGCTCTTCAAGTGGTTCTCTCGCTGAAAAAAAATGAGTTGGTTGTGATGATGGTGGCCAACCCCCGTTGCCACTATCACCACAGCCACCAGCATGACCACTTTCATCGGCGTTCAGTGACGGTGGTGAGTCACGTTTCAGAAAAGTCTGCCGCTAGGGACTGCTCGTTGGAGATGATTGTTCAGTCATGTGCGATACTTGATCGTGACCAAAAAGGTGACTACCAAGAGTGCAAAATGCAAATAATTTAAAAAAAAAGAAAACAAAAAAGAAGCACGCTTCGAAAGGACAAGTACAACATGCACGATTGTGTTTGTACTTGTCCTTTTTAAGCGTGTTTGTTTCCTCGTTGCGGATTTCAGCACTTGATCAGCTTGGCGCTTGTAAACCAAACAAACCAGACAAGCTGTCTTTGACCTACCGCTACACAGTGCGCAAAGACCATCGAGCCGACGTCGGCCGCCGTTGGCCCGCGCACAGCCGTGCGCGGGCTAACGGCGGCCGACGTCGGCCCGATGGCCTTTTGTGCATTGGGTATCCACTGATTTCCCTTGGCCGGCTGCAAGAGAGTGCAAAAAGTGATCCTGGGACCGATGCAGAGCCTGTGTGAACACACCGACTACGGCTCGTCAGCCCAAAAATCTTTCGCTCACTGCGAGGAGACTTTCCCGTTTGCCTTACAGTACAGTAATTCTTGAGCAAATGCCATTTTTGCAAGGGAATAAAAAAGGTTTCATTTGACAGGAGCTGTCTCAAGAGAAGACTTGAGAGGCAAAAAGGTGTCAGCTGTCTTTATTGATCATTATTTACGTGGCTACAGCCACCTAAATGATGGTCTTTAAGGACAGGTGATCTGTTTTACAGGCGGTTGCTCAAAACAGGTTCTCCTGTATCATTTTTATTACCATGTAAATGGCAAAAGCTTGAGTAAATGTAGATGGCACCGCGCCAGTAAGCACTAACGGACGTTCCGAAGGGTCCCTCAGCGAGATCGAGACTACTCCATCTTTGAGAGGCATGGGATGTTCACGAGCCCCTACAGACTCCATGAGTTCTTCGCAGTGAGAAGTGTATGCAGGTGTGTGATTTTGGACCGTAGGACCTAAAGCCGTAAGGTCCTAAATCACAGACCCGCTCATTTTTGCGGCTTTATGTTGGTAGGTATAACGTCTAAACTTGAACCGACAAACCTTACTTTTTAGTTTAGCTTCGCTCAACCGCTGCGGGAGCTCATGAGAATCCATGTTTCATGATAAAAGCTAGGCACTGAACTTCATTTAGAGTTGCATCGGTGCTACTTTGACCGGGGGGAAGTCCATAGGTTTTAAACAGAGACTGACTGTTTCGACGTATGGGAATGCAAAGGGGAGCAATTTATGCGGACAGAATGGTTATACTGCACGTCTCTTGGGTGGCTTTTCGCGTGTTGACTTACACACTGACAACGTCTCTGGCCTTGGGGACGTACCACAAGGTTCAGTCCCATGTCATCCGCAAGAGGCATTCATTCTCATGAGCCCCTGCTTTTGCAGGGGCTCATGATAATCTTTGCTTCTTGCTGGGACCTATCCATTGAGGCCATACACTCTCTCAGACTGACCTCAGTGGTCAGTAACCGGGTCTTGAAACCCCTACCCCCCCCCCCCCACCCTCCCACCCCCACCCCGAGGTGTAGGGTTATTAGTTAATGCTGTTAGTAATTTAGCGTCCGGTCTGGTTACAGTTCGCGATTAATTAGATTATTGGCCAATGACGGGGGAAGGTGACGGGTGCAAATTGGAAACGGCGCGGTGTTCGTTAACCTTGACCTCAGTAATATGGTTTGTTTCAAGCGAAGGCTCGGCATGGTGCAGATGCACTTCGTTTGTGACTTTCCATTTGCGCCGCGCAGTCAAGGGAACTGTGAACAACAGCGGTAGCTGATGTACAGGGTTGATTACCCCGGTTGACTACTGCTGACGATACCGTTCAGCAGAAAAGACGCGTCATAGGGTTAATCTCATTGCTGTACCTTTGTCTCTTCCTTCTTTTCAGTTTAGTTGTACTCACAAACCAGATAGGTGAGGCTAGCGCTGGCAAACCAAGGGGAATCACAGCGCTGGACAGACAAACAGTTAGATACCCTGCCCCCGCCTATCAGGCACCCAATCGCCAGCCCACAGAGAAATACGCAGGTATAGAACAAGACGATCATTTCCATCCTCTAGTTTAGTTGTAGCTGTAGCGGTTACGGCAAGCCGTGTGAAAAATGACTGTGCCACTGACTGTTAATTCAGTCCTCAGCGTTTACAATAAAGACTAACTGATTCATTGATTTATTCGTTGACATTCTCTCACTGTGAGCGAAATTTCACAATTAACGGGAAAACGAGTTCATTCCAGAGCGACACACTTATTAAGAGTCTGACGGCGTCTGAGGAACCCTCTTGATTCAACCTAATTTGTTTCGAGCACTGCCATTTTGCCGAGTCAGTCCTTATTCCTTCATAATTTTTCTCATATTTTTATTTTTAACTTTTTTGGGAAGAAAAGTAGATCATTTTTCCCATCTTCTCAGCGCAATATCGTTATCTGTTTTCCTCGTTACCTAGGCAACACACGCATGTGTGAGTGCGTGTGTGGGATATGGCTGCGTCTGCCGGTGCGTGCGTGTTGTGCGTTGTGTAAGGGGCAAAAACTGTTTTTCAATCAAAAGAGAAGAGAAAAGTAGACTGTAAGTTTTTACCCCTTGCCCCCCCCCCCCCCCCCTACACACCCACCCACCCCTTTTAAGCACCATTTTGCTACTTACTTTGAGTAGTGCTTGTGTGGAAGCTTTAACGTTGTAATGGTAGGAACGGATCGATCGATACAGTCTAATCCTTGCTAAATCCCCATTTTCCCCGTGGCCTAGTGAGGGAACTAGGCTAGTCAGCCGATTGCACGTAATAAGAACGGCCCTGAAGAATGAGGAAGATGCAGTATGCACATTAAAAGCTTAAACAACGAAAAGAAAAGCAGGCGCTGCTTGTTTCTGTTTATGCTTTTCATGTGTGTGTGGTTTTTGTTTTATAAATTTTTACTTCCAGCGCTGCTTCTCTCTCTCTCTCTCTCTCTCTCTCTCTCTCTCTCTCTCTCTCTCTCTCTCTCTCTCTCTCTCTCTCTCTCTCTCTCTCTCTCTCTCTCTCTCTCTCTTTAAAAAAAAATGTGCATAGTGCATTTTCACTACTTATTTATTTATCTAACCCGTTCCGTGCCAGCTGACAGAGAATGTGTTTCTGCAATCTTCGTTAATTTAAGGATAAAAAAGCATCAGTTGATGCCCCAGTAACATGGATTCAAAGTAGTGGCGGCAAGAGATATAGATCCTCATGAGCCCCCGCGACTGCGGGGGCTCATGAGGATCTATGCCTCTTGCAGTTGGGTGGTGGTCGCATTTTCTCGGCAATCAGCGAGTTAACCCATTGACTGCTACTGACGATAACTCTCAGCGGAAAAAGACACGTAATTACGCGTCTTTTTTTCGCTGAGCGGTATTGTCAGCAGCAGTCACGGGGTTAATTGGTTCTTGTTTTTCATTTTATTTTCTTAAATTTTGGTTTATCTTCCTTTTAAGGTGACTTTCCTTATTTCTTTCAAGCGTATTAAATGTCTTTCCCCTATTGGCCAAAAGCCCATCGAGCAAAAACCCAAAGAGGTACCTCACCGAGTAAACTGTCGAGCCGACGCCAGCTAATGCAGCTTTAGCTCAGAGGAACGCGTCATCTGCATGGGATGAATCAGCGACTATGGCAGGAGGGTAGTGCCCAAACAGTCTGACGCTTTAGTTGTATCCAGGACAACTGCTTTTGCTTTGTCTGGGTCAGTCCAACCCCAACATGTATTCTAGTTTCTACGCCAAGCTGACGTGGCACAGCTCTTGAACTGGGCATACACGCATGAGAAAAGACTGAAGCATTTCTGTTGATGTACTAAATGATGTCGCGTCATCATAGCTTCCTCTGCTCGTGTTCAGTGTTTTTTTTGCGTTGATTTTAATGATGTCATATTGCGTTGATTTCAATGATGTCATATTTCTCTTGCTGGTCAGTATATCCATGATAGGTCACTAGTGAGGTTTCGTTTGCAAACGAACGACTCTCAACACTGAACGAACGAGAGGAAAATCACGGCGAAGAAACAGCTTGCACCATGCGCGTAGACACCACTCCAAACATCTGCAAGAGGCAAAGATCCTCATGCGCCCGAGGGGCGCATGAGGATCTGTGCCTCTTGGAGATGTTTGGAGTGTTGTCTACGCTCATGGTTATCAGCCATGACTTCGCTCTCGTTCGTTGTTGGCAGTCGTTCGGTGAAAACATAACGTCACTAATATCCGGATCTTGACCGTCCAGTATGCAGACGATGGCGATGATGAAGTTGACGATGATGATGGTGATGATGATGATGATGATGATGATGATGATGACTGTCATCTTCATTATTATTTTATTATTTTGCAGGATCAGCGTGGAGCTTTGAGGATGACACTGACTCCAGTACGTCAGCTGATACTGTGACGCTGAGAGGAGAAGGCGCGAGACGACTGTCTGCACAACTTTACTACACAACGCCACCTAAAGCAGTAAGAACACAGTGTAGTTAACCCTTATCGTTCGGAATAGTACACCAGTGTGTGAAATAAGTTTGACTAAAATAGTTCAAGGGTAGTGCCAGAATAGCTTAGCGCCTCTTAACTAAAACCCTTGGTGTATATCCTTATTTGTAAGTACTATAATGTAGCTTGCATACGGTAGTGTACAAATTTGAAGCTATGATCTGGGTTAAATGATATTGGCAGGTGGTGGTTTTTTTTCTCACATGTGTGCTGGTATGTGATTTCGGACCTTACGGCTCTTGAGCCGAGCTTTGCATTTTGTGGGGACTGTCGGCACAATCTTACAACTCTTTCCACCCCACCCCTAACCTGGCCGTTGCCCCAAGCGGTAAATACACCGCTGCATTACAAAGACTGAAAACGATAAGTACAAGTCCGTTTAATAAATTGTGTTGTACTTGTCCTTTCTTAGAGTGTTTCTTTCTTTGTTTTGCTTTTTTTAAATTTTTATTTTCCACTACTATAGTCACCTTTGTGGTCTAGGTTTTGGCAAAGCTTGAAGGTTTTGTGTCTTTTTGGTGTGGATTTTGGCAAGCCATGCAGGGTTTGCGCCTTTGTGGCCATCTGGACTTTAGCAAGGTTTTACAGGTTTTAAGGGTTCCTCTACAAGACGTCCTGCTCCGCTCTGTTTTTTATTTTTATTTTTTCTTTCTTCTTCTTCTTCTCACGAACTTGTGCCTTGAGACTGATGTTGTGGAGATAAGGTTTGAAGCTTCGCTGCCAATCAACCTTGTATGGCTTTGCACAAGAGCTAATATGACAATAACTCTGTAAGCAATTTCAATCGGACCGACTTCGGCCGTCAGCCAGACGACCTCTTGCGGACCGGGAAATTGTGTGTTGTTCTGTGACTTATGACCGTGTGGCTATGTGCCTTAACTCATTCAGCCCAGACGCACTGCAGCAGGAGATGGATCGACCATGATAATTCAAGGGTAGTGCCAAATTAGCTTGGCGCCTGTCGGCGCCAAGGTAATCTGGCACTACCCTTGAATTATCATGGTCGATCCATCTCCTGTAACAGGTGTACAGTCGTTAGATGACGCCTCCAAAATTTGGGAAATACGTGCGTGGGGTTGAATGAGTTAAGATCAACATCATGCACACACCAGTGTATATATAATATTATTGTTTCATATAATAACCATTCATTCACGGAGATGTTGAAGGAGCAATCTTGGAGATTGTGCTAAAATGCTAAGAGCAATACAACCTCCAATCATTACTCAATGGGAGTAAAGTTTTGTGAGAATTACTAGTATTAGTATTACGATTATAACGGTTTAAACCAAAGCCATTCAAAAGTTCAAAAGAGTATTATCAATATGACCGAGGGCAATGTGATCATCATGTAAAAAACTAGATTAATCTTAATTTGTAATATTCTTCCGTCGACCGTATGACGCAAAACTGGGTAATTAAAACACTTATAACGTAACATATTTTGTTAATTGGCTCAGGAAGTCTGGTGACATAACACTTGTCCAGCCATAACATAGATTGCTATGACGTCAAATGGTATAATGACCAAATTAAGCACTGGTAATAAATACATCTTACGAAAGAAAATGTCGATTTTGTTTGCGTGCACATCGAATCTCATGATACTGTAACGTGTTATTTATTTATTTATTTTTAATGTAAATACATGACCATTGATGCTACGACAGCAAAATGAGAAGGTGAAGTTGCTGTTGTTATTTTGTTGTAAGTTGCCTTTCACAGCGCACATAATTTAGAGTTCATTATCTTTTAACGACTTCTCTGCCAGTTGAAGCAGATTGTGTTTCTGAAATAATTAGTCGTAATTCAACGCTGAAGACTTCAAGCCGCTGCAGGTAAATGGATTCAAAGTCAATAGTATCGGCAAGAGGCGTAGATCTTCATGAGTCCCCGCAATTGCGGGGACTCATGAAGATCTACGCCTCTTGCAGTTAGATCGTCTCGACTTTCTCTCGGCAGTCATGGGGTTAAACAGCACCACCTCATAGAAGAGTGCATAGAAATAAGGTGCACGTGCCATTCACGCACTGAGCCCCAAGGGTCAAGGTGCCAAATTTCGGCCGCGTCATGTGAAGACTACTAAAGTTCATGAGACATGTCGACCATGATGGTTCAAGGGTGGTGCCAGAATCGGTTGATGTCTTAGTGTTGTCCAACACATCCAGCCGCGACACACATGAGCAAGACCATAACAGTTCAAGGGTGGTGCCAGAATAGCTTGGCGCCTGGAGGCGCCAAGCTATTCTGGCACCACCCTTGAACTGTTATGGTCTTGCTAATAGACAATACTAAGACACCAATCTTAAGAAAATACCTAGAAAAATAAAAGTTATTGTGCAGCTTGACTATTTATTAGCTGTGATTTGCTTTTCTGTTGGATCTAGAGCCGTTAGGTCTCATTTGCAGAGCAGAACACATTTCTTTAAAATGATAATAATCAGAGGATTCAGAGAAGAAGGTTCTTGAACCGTAGCGACCTTGCAGAAAATTTAATTAATTAGAATCAGCGCCTCAAACAAACATGCCAAACCAAAGTTACTGAATCAGAAATCTGAAATCAGCATTCTGTAACCATCTGGAGACTCATCCGCAAATGGCTCCTATATCTGTCGATGTAAATGAGTCGGCTTGATACGTGGCCACAAGAGGCATAGACTTCCATGTGCCCCTGCGGCTGCAGGGGCGCATGTGAATCTATGCATCTTGCAGGCGAACGGGGGTTAGCTGTGAGGTCCACTCGGTGTATGCGTCTCGCGTACGTTGCTAGCATGCATTTAATCGAGTAGAGATAGAGTGGGGCAAATGCATTACTTCGATTAGGTCCGCAAGTCCGTCGACCAGCCGCTAGCATTTATCTGCAAGGGACATAGATTCTCATTTGCCTCTGCAGCCGTAGGGATGACACTAGAAAGGATATGTCCTCCTTTGTCTTGCGTATCTGCATTCGCAGACAGAGGATTAAAAAAAAGAAAGTATTATTAATATACTTTTTACTATTAGAACCTCATGAATCCATGCCGTGCCAGTATCAGTAATAACGCAAGCGAAATCAGTATATTCATGAGTTCATCAGCCGCAAGGGGGCGCTGAGAATGCAAGCCTCTTGCTGTGGGTAAGGATAGACCAATGTACATCCATCCGACCTCCTCAGACGGATGAAATTTTATGGGTTTTGAAGCCTGTGAGTGTTCGTCTCCCGAGGCTGAAAGTCGAGAGTCTGGGAACCCCCCAATGTTTTGCCAGCAAGTAATTAGATAAGTGGGCAGTTGATTTTTCCCTCCGATATCATGCCCGCGCCAAGAAAGCAAAAGTCCCTCGTGCGTCCGACGTCGGCCCTAGGGTATCGTGCTTACTGGGGGCTCGACGTTTATGTGCGTGTCCTTGACCAAGGCCGGATCATGATGATGACTGGGTGTATATTAGCCGTCCCGTTGGTTCACGCAGTACAAAGGGCGATTGAGTACAGTTGGATTGATTGATTAGTGAAGTATTCAACCCCCTTGTACATGCAGCCATCGGTACTGTAAACAGTTCCGGGGGTTGCAAGCACAAGCGGGTTAATGCCGGGACGCAATTTACGCTTAACTGGCTTTAGATTCGGTGTCAGTGTACGTGCTGTTTGCGGGTTTTAGAAAATGGCTTCGTGTATGACAACTGTCTTACTTCGCCATGGGGAGCTGGGTGGCTCGGTGGATTCTGGTCCGAAAGGACACGGTTTTCAATCCAGTTGGGGTCAAAAACTGCTTCTCACCGTATTCGGTGCCCTGTCAGTCTTTGAAGTCACCTTCGTGGTGGACAAAGGACGTTTATAAGCTCGAAACGTTACGTTTTTCCTAAGTCGCAATTCCAGGCGTCTCGCATTTGCGGACGTCGAACACAATGTACGCAACGGAAAATCACTAAAGTGTTTGAAGTAAACGCTGCATAATTATGACGTCAACTTATGATGCATCGCATTTTCTTGCGTCTGCGGCAGCCAGCAAGAAACCGAATGTACCTCGTCTAACAGCTGGCGGGATATAAATTGGCCATGGTAGTTCAAACTTCTTTGTTTTATCCCTACGTCACACGACCAATCCCTTTTAGTCCAGCAGCTTTTCGCAATTTCTGCAGACTAAGTAGTTCGTCAAAAGAGTAACAATGGTTTGCAGGTACGAAACGAAAGTACTAATGCCATATAGTTTATGCATGGCAACAATATTTGTCCTTAGGATGGAGACATTTTTGTAGAAGTGTTTTTCGAAAGCTATTTTTCGATGTGAGGGAACCAGTCCTCGTACACCGCCCGGATAAGGTGCAAGACATTTTTTGTGCATAACATTGAAAATTTCAAGCATACAAGTTACAAGTTTATTCCAGTGAGTAAATTAAAATCATCAGCAAGTAAACATGCATACATATATACGATAAAATAAGTTTAAAAGTATTATTTTTAATGCGGTAAGCATAGTCGCGTCGTTTTTCAAAATGGCGGTCAGCGAGAAGCCTTCTAAAGAAGTCAATCAGACGCGCACGGTTGATGAAGCTTTACTTTGCTCCTGAATTGAAACAGAGATTATTATCGATTTGAACATCTTATCAACGTCAAATACGTTATTTTTCCTGGTCTTGAAAACAGCCTTTTCCATAGAACTCGGTCTTTTGTGGGAGGAAAGCATATCGAAAGTAAACTCCCTTTGTGCATGTTGTGCAATGTGTCTGCCGACCATCTTCAACATTCTTTGGCCGGATACAACATGCATGTTGTTCGTCTGTTTTTCAGCCTAACGGCTCTAAGTGCAGGTCTGCTCTTTTTTTATTTATTTTATTAGTGGAGATGGGATTTTTAACTGGTCAAGCACACTCGTATCCGACTGGTCTTAAGCACAAGCCAGGCAGAGTGAAATCCATCTCCGAACCGTTTCCATCAAAATCACCATGTTCAGCTAAACACCTAAATATAAAATGTTAGTTTTTGCAACCAATTCAACCAATCCGCACTCAAGTACTCACAAGGACTCTTATGATTAAGCTTTATCAGGACTGCATGAGACACAATACAGATAGTAGCCCTCTCTATTATATTACATGTTTTATTTATTTATTTTTATTGATTCATGTATGTATTCACTTACATATTTATTTATTATTTATCCTTTTAATTATGGATGGAAGGAATTCCTTGATGCACATGATCACTATAGTGGTATGGTAGTGGTCACCAAGGAGAGGAAATTTGTTTTCAATATGCAAACATCTGTGCATATTCATAATCTATCCTTTACTTAACGTGCATATTTATAGGTCCCAGGTATCCCCAACTTATTTTATTAATTTATTATTTTTTTGTTTGTTTGTTTGTTTGTGATGTATTTTTGCACATACACATCAGCATAAAATGATTGATTGTACATTGTTTAACGTCCCAACAGCAACAAGACTTTCTCAGGACGTGCCTGCACTGCTTGTGAAAAAACCCAAACTAAACAGAATATTGAATGTATGTCGCCAGCTGGTCTAATACACTAAATAAACCTAACTAGACCCTTTAGCAACACACATCCAATATCAAGAGCTACAAGCAGTGCAGACAGTAGGAAGAGTTTAAAAAAGGTAAATACTGGTGAATGTACCAAGGGTAGACAGAAACACACGCCCATGAATAGAGGGGAAAACCCACCCTGTGGGGCTGACCAGGGTCACCCTGGGAACTAAAAAGTAGTTAACCCCGCCCAAGTCCCGCAGGGTAGACCTGGGTGGGGGACATCAGCATACAAGATGAGAACATACATATACACATATATGATGTGAACATAACATGTACACATATGGTAATAGGTGCATACCACCCGCTCCCCACCCCACATACAAAACCACAGAACAAACATCTGTGCATGTTCATAATATATCCTTTACTTGGTATTCATATGTCCTAGTTATTTAAATTTATTATTTATTTTTATTTGTTTGAAAAGTAGGTTTTGTTCATATGCTGATGTTCACATACACATATATGGTAATACTGCCCACTCCCAACCCCACTCCACAACCAGAGAACACCCACCAAACGACACTTACATCTGTGCATGTTCATAATCTATCCTTTACTGAGCATTCATATGCCCCAGGTATCTTGACTTACTTTATCTTTTTTATTTAACCGCCATGAGATGGCATTGGTCGCCTGCTCGACATTAAACCCAAATAAGTATATATTTAAATTATTTATTTATTTTGTTTGCTTGTAATGAAGGTTTTGTACATACACATCAGCAAACAATGATTGATTGATTGTACATTGCTTAACGTCCCGACAGCAACAAGGCTTTCTCAGGACGTGCCTGCACTGCTTGTGAAAAAAAAAAACTAAACAGAAAATTGAATGTATGTCGCCAGCCGGTCAAATACGTTAAATAAACCTACAACATGGGGCCTAAATAAAGCTAAGACTGTCTAGCAACACACATCCAACATCAAGAGCTACAGGCAGTGCAGACAGTTGGGAGAGTTTTAAAAAGACAAATACAGGTGAATGGACCAAGGGTAGACAGAAACACATGCCCCAGAATAGAAAGGAAACCCACCCTGTGGGGCTGACCAGGGTGACCCTGGGAACTAAAAAGTACCTAACCCCACCCAAGTCCCCCAGGGCAGACCCGGGTGGGGGCATCAGCAAACAAGAAAATATACACATATATAGATGGTAATAGGTGCCATACTGCCTGCTCCCAACCCTTACCTAAATACACACATAACACCGCAGAACACCTACCAAAAGAAGGACATACACATCTGTGTATGTTCATAATTTTTAATCTATCCTTTACCTAGCTTGCATATGTCCCAGGTACCTTAGACTTTCTTTATCTTATTTATTTAAATTATTTATTTATTTTGTTTGTTTGTTTTGTTTTGTTTGTTTGTAATGTAGGTTTTGTACATACACATCAGCATACAGCTCAAGAACATACACCATGGTGCCCCTGTGCATGTGGCCACCAGTACTATTCTGTCAGATCTGTCACACCCAGCCAATCATCTCTTCGAGCTTCTGCCCTCTGGCCGGCGGTTTCGTGCTTTTAAAGCCAGAACCTCTCGATTCAGATGCAATTTTTTTTCCAGAAGCTGTCCTCAATACATCACCATGCACGGAACAACGTGATTCCATGATTTGTGACATATGACTGATTTGTGTTTAATATTGTGTTTATCTATCTTTTAGTGCTGTATATAGGATGATCGCCAACTAAGTGTATGACATGATGAATGCCCTACAAGTGAGGACATATTTTACTGTCGCCATGCCACACAAATATCCTTGTAACGTTTTACTTGGTGAATAAATGTCTTATGTCTTATACACGTACATGGTAATAGGTGCAATATCACTCGCTCCCAACCCCAATCCAGTTACACACACAAAACCGCAGAACATCCACCAATGTACATCTGTGCATGATCATAATCTATACTTTACTTAGCATTCTTATGTCCCAGGTATCTTTGACTTACTTTATCTTATTTATTTAACTGCCATGAGATGGCCATAGTCTACCGCGCGGCGTTAAACCCAAATAACTATTTATTAAAATTATTAATTTATGTTTGTTTGTAATGAAGGTTTTGTACATACACGGTAATATGTGCCATACCGCCCCACTTTCAACCCCAGCCCACATACAAAACCACAGAATACCCACAAAAGTCATGCACAATTGTATACTGATGGGCATTAGTGGACTGTAAAATCTATATATAGAGACTTCAGGTTAAGCAAGTGGCTTGTATTGACTGCCTGTATTTTAGCTGCCCACCTACAAATTTCATGTGTCCAGTTAACCACACTGCACATGCAGCCATCAGTTCTGTGAAAAGTACTGTTGGCCTCATGCACAGGGGCACCAAAACTTAGAGATAAGGCCACACCTGATAACAATAACAGTACTAATAATAATATGCCTACTCAGCCACTAGTTCTGTAAACAGCACCGTTGTAAACAGTACCAGTGGCCAAATGCACACATACATCATGGATGTTGCTACCACTGATCACTTCAAACAATAGGCTGCCCAGTTCACATTTTGATACCGTGAACTAGCCTGCACATGCAGTCATCAGTTCTGTAAATAGTACTGGTGGCCACATGCACAGCGGCACCAAACTTAAAGGTGAGGCCAAAACTGCCACCTCAAACAAAACCAAACGCTACCTACACACACATATCAATGATACAGTCAACCTCTGTGTGCGTTAGGGGGAACACGCTTAAAGTATGTGACTGTAAATCTTACAGCGAAATGTCAAAACCAGTAAGAAGATAATGTAACAGCAACAAGTACATGTATTTTGTAAACCACTCAAAACATGACAACTCATCGAGTCTAATGGTGTTATGAATGGGTGATAGAAACACTGAACTGAAGAAATAGTACGTGTACATTATAAAGTATGTGCCTCCTTCTCCCCCCCCCCCCCTCCCATAACTAGCTGTTTATCATAAAACATAGATATCTCATTCATTTGATCACTTGACTGATTTATTAAATCATCTCTGTGTCACCTTTCTCCGTTTTCTTTGTCGTTTTAATCCCAATATGTCAGTGCTAATGTCAGCTGCTAAGAATCCTTGCAGCGAACTGCAAATGTCTATATGCAGACAAACTGCAAATAACACAGCAGCAAAATAAGTTCCTCTTTTGTGCAGTAGGCTACTGCTAGCAAGATAGGGTTCAATTTTAAACAAAGCATTGCATGAACTTCCAAGCGTGTTCACATTGTACTGTGTATTTTTTTTTTCAGTGTGAAGTGTACTGTACCATCAGTGATCACTGAGACTGCAAAATTGGCACTGGCAGTGATCGCACATCACAACATAGCTTGTCAGTGCAACTGATTAAAATAAATGTTACTGCTGCATAAAATAATTAATCAAGTTCCGAAACTTTGCTCAGCCATGACAGTTAAAACCAAGTGGTGTGGCACTCTTTTTCTTTTACAGAATGCAGCATAGGTTTTGAAGATAGCGTTTGTGTTGTGGGTCACGTTTTGTTTTGGTGCTGTGTTGTCGAAATGAAACGGGCAAAGCGATGGTAAAGTGAATGGAAATAAACGTGACAAACCTTTATCAAGCCGTAAAAATGCACACAGCAACTTGACACGTTTGCTTTTTTTTTTTAAAACAAACAAGCTTATGTAGAACAAATATAAAAGAACCCGTCGGCACACAGAAATTCACGTCCGCAGAGGTCGTGGCGTGACGTGATGTTTTGATCACGTGATTTTGGGATACCTTATTGTTGCGAAACAATATTAATTTTGCGTTCAAGGCAAGCGTTTTCGTAATTGTTTCTTCTCTTAATATATCTAAGTGTGAAAATATTACTTTAAAAAATGAAATCCTTTTAAGTGACATATAGTGCATACTACCACTGAATACAGGAACAATGAGACCCGTGTAAACTACTGATCCCCTGTAAACATGGCCGCGAAGGTCCTGGTTTCGTCTGCAGCCATACTGGAAACAAAATGTGCTACAGAAAAATGTCTCCATCCTCCGGCGGTTTAAAACGAGTGCGCACTGCTTTTATTCATACTAGACTTCATTTTGATCTACCCAAACCTTTGTTACTCTCTAGAAAATCACTATCTCGTAAACGGCTGATCGTCTATGAAGGGCAGCTGCTAGGCTATTTAGGGCAAACTGTACGACATGACCGAGCTACAAAAATCTTTGTAGCGACTAATGGCGGACTTCTTGTAGCCCGATTTCTGACGCCTCTTGGGCTGCTGCCAGTTTTGTTCTACAAAATAATGATCACCAAAACGTTCTAAAGTACAAAATTACTTCGTGTTGTTCGAAACAACAGGCACGCTACTGGATTTGTTTGCAGCACACATTTGCAGCAATATTGTGTATCAGACCACTGAAGAAAGAAACTTTACAAAATCGAAAGCACTGTGCGACTATTTTATTCTGTGATGACTTTTTGAAGTCGTTTGAGGCGAACAGTCACTCACCTCTTCCATTGCATTACTCTGACAATTTGTAGACAATGCTGCTGGTCATGCAGACGGCAACGTCATTACAGATCTTAATGAATACATTACGTTATAACTCTATTATGTATACGTGTGTTTTCTTTTGACGTGTCTGGTGTGATCCAGGTCAGAAGATTTCGGCTATTTTCTTTTACGAAAATAGTGGAGGAATGAAAACAAATACGTTATTTGTAACAGAGGTATGCTGCACGGACCCTTGTAGGTCATCGGGAGCCGTCAAAGGAACCATTGTATCCCATCAGGCCTTCGGCCTTCGGGGTACAATGGTTCCTTTGACCTCCCTCAAGCCTACAAGGGTCCGCGTATCAAACCCTTGCTACCAATAACTTATATTGTAACAGAGTAGCTTCAGTTGCGCTGTGCTCTCTAAAATCCTCCACAGTCGCTATAGCTGTTTACCTACTTTCCCACATTTTAAGTTTTCGCAGGGAGCGGATACGTCCCGCAACGGTTTAAAAATTCGATGTCACCGGCACCCAAATGCATGCAGACAGCGATGTTCAAAGTTAGGTAACCTTTCCACAGTACTAGTATTATGTTTGCCTGAACTGAATGCTTGTTATATGCAAATGTCATTGTATTTTTATTTTTGTGTACAGATTGTAAAGCGCTTAGAGCTTTGGATTAAGATTAAGCGCTATATAAATACTCATTATTATTACTGTGTTAATGTTGTTGTGCCTGCGTCGGTGGTATCATGAGAAGTTACTTTCCAGGCAAATTTCTGTGTATACACACACACACAAAAACACACACACACACACACACACAATTTCACCGCTGCCGACTGATTGACACAAGAGAAACACGCCAAACGTGTGCTAGTCTATGATTTTTGACCTTTCGGCTTTTAGCCGTAAGGTCTAAAATCACAGGCCAGCGTACAGGCAAGCACACATTGCACAGCTTTAAAATTGCCAGCTCAGTTCTTCAGACGCAGTGTTGAGCAGACAATGCTAATTTGAACACTCCAGTTTGGCTCCGTGTTTCAAAGGGGCCTGGGCCCTAAGCTCACAAACGGATCATTCGGTTCTGCATATGATCTGCCTGCCAAGGTAAACTAGAAAACAATCGTATGTTTACTCAAAGCATTGTGTCCCGCGTGCCCCCCCCCCTCCCCTCCTCCCTTCCCACCCCAACCCCCCCCCCCCCAAAAAAAAAATAAAAATAAATAAATAAATAAATAAATAAAAAAATAAAAAAAATAAATATAAATAAAAAATAAAAATAAAAAATAAATAAAATTTAAAAAAAAAAATAATAAATAAGCAAAAATAAAAAAAATAACAAATTGATCGCAACCGCGTTAGTTTGAGTGCAATGTCTGATTAGCACACTCGAGACATGCTGCATCCGGATAAGCGGCAAAAAAAGCCGCGTATCCAATGCGGCACGTCATGAATGTGCTACTTTGGCATCTCTCCTACTGCCTGCCTGGTGGCCGGCGCGTGTAACCTGCCTGCCAAGATAAATTTGAAAACAGTCTGTTCATTCCTTCTACTCTTTCAACCTTTTCACACACACACACACACACACACACACACACACACACACACACACACACACACACACACACACACACACACACACACACACACACACACGCACGCACACGCACACGCACACACACTTACTTACTTACTTACGCCTGTCACCCCTCCCAGGGTATAGGCCGTCGACGAGAGACCTCCAGCGACTCCTATCTTGTGCTTCTCCTTCGATTTTACTCCAGGTGGTTCCCAGTCTCTTGATGTCTGCTTGGAGGTCTCGACGCCAGGTGTTTCTCGGCCTGCCGTTTTTCCTCTTTCCCTGGGGGTTCCATGACAATGCCTGCCTAGTGATACTGGAAACTGGCTTTCTCAGACTGTGACCAATCCATCCTCATCTTCTTCGCCCAATTTCATTCTCTGCTGTTATCTGCTCTGTTCTCTTCCAGAGTCTGATGTTGCTGATCTTCTCTGGCCAGTGGATTTTCAAGATTCTTCTAACTGTTAATGAAGATCTGTACTCTGTTGACTGTGGTTTTTGTCAACCTCCAAGTCTCTGCTCCATATAGGAGAACGCGCACGCACACACACACACACACACACACACACACACACACACACACACACACACACACACACACACACACACACACACACACACACACAAAACCCACAGCCGCAAAGGCATCGATCATGAAAGTTTAACTGAAGAGCAGTCCCTGATTAGCTCTGGGTCTGGCAAGGCGCCGACACAAATTTGGCACGACTCTTAAGCTATTTGTCGTGGCTGTCCTACTTGTAACATCTCCTAGAGATAACAATGCCTTGAGACATAAACTGGGATAGTCAGAATTTGTTACAGTTTGAACCCATTTAACCCCAACGCCATAGAGCAGGGGATGGATCGACTGATGACAATTCAAGGGTAGTGCAAGATTAGCTTGGCGCCATCAGGCGCCAAGCTAATCTGACACTACCCTTGAATTGTAGTGGTCGCGCCATCTCTGCAACTGGTACACAGTCGTTAGATGACATCTAACAAATTTGAGAAATCTGGTCGTGAGGTTAAAGTGGTGTTTAGGCGAGGGATGAGTGATAAACATATTTTAAACGGAGGGAGAGAAGGCTGAATGCGTGGGCGAGGGATGAGTGATAAACATATTTTAAACGGAGGGAGAGAAGGCTGAATGCGTGGGCGAGGGATGAGTGATAAACATATTTTAAACGGAGGGAGAGAAGGCTGAATGCGTGGGCGAGGGATGAGTGATAAACATATTTTAAACGGAGGGAGAGAAGGCTGAATGCGTGGGCGAGGGATGAGTGATAAACATATTTTAAACGGAGGGAGAGAAAGCTGAATGCGTGGGCAAGGGATGAGTGATAAACATATTTTAAACGGAGGGAGAGAAGGCTGAATGCGTGGGCGAGGGATGAGTGATAAACATATTTTAAACGGAGTCAGAGAAGGCTGAATGCGTGGGCGAGGGATGAGTGATAATCATATTTTAAACGGAGGGAGAGAAGGCTGAATGCGTGGGCGAGGGATGAGTGATAAACATATTTTAAACGGAGGGAGAGAAGGCTGAATGCGTGGGTGGCGGGCGGTGTCCGGTGCCGTAGCCGAAGTACAATGTATGACTGACTAGGAGGGGAAATTGCCGACTGTGGAACGCTACGTTGAGAGATGGAGATTGAGAGAGAGATAGAGGGTGGGGAAGTCTGCGATATGCGGCGGCCGTCGGGTTAACTCATTCTACCCCAACACCGAAATCCCCAAAAATGTTGCCGTTGTCCTCTGAAGACTGCATTGCAGTGCAAGACACAGATCGAGCATGATAGTTCAACGGTGATGCCAGAATAGCTTGGCGCCCATGGGCGCCAAGCTATTCTGGCATCACCTTTGAACTATCATGGGCGATCCTTATCTTGCTGTGGTGTGTCTGGGGTAGAATGAGTTAAGACGATCGTTCTGTTGTCGCCCGGAGCCAGTCAGGGGCTCGAAACTCGAGCTGAGGCAAAAATTCTTCCATTCCCTCTCGGCATGACTCGGTCAGTCCAGACCCGCAGCAGCAAGGGCTTGTGATGTTATGTGCCATGTACTCACTGGATCGGCTGTCGGTGTAAATTGAAGTCATTGCTCGGGGTTGAGGGTTTAACCCATTTAACCCCAATGCTCGACAGCAGGAGATGGATCGACCGTGATAATTCAAGGGTAGTGCCAGATTAGCTTGGCGACCCGTCTGACGTTCTTCAACTGCGGGTACACAGTCGTTAGGTCAGTGACATCTCCAAAGTCGTTTAGGAAATGCGGCCGTTGGTTTTACTCAAATGGGTTAAGCTGTCAGTTACGAATCTTCCAAAAGTAGGTCCCTTAACAGAAAAATTTAACCCCCTTGTACATGCAACCACCGGTGCTATACGTCGTACCGCGGATGGCTTCACTGATGCACACGAGGGTTTTCAGACCCCTGGATTCTTTCAAACGTTCATGCACCGTCCACGTGACACGCGCATGCTTCATGTTTTTGTCCGACTTCTGTCTCTTGCATCCCTCCTGTCTAGTGTCTGGTGTCACAAAGATAGAACTCTTCACTTTAACCCCCATGTGCATGCAGACGCTGGTAGGCGTTACTCCTACCGGCGATTGCACGCACAAGGGGGTTAATAAGGGATTCAACCAGGTCACTGCCATTTGACCCAACTCATGCTGAGTTTCAGAAAATCTGTGTCACTTTAGCGTCAGACACCACGGCCGTCCAAAAATATGGACACAAAACGGTCTCAGCAAGTGGCATAAATCGTTATGTGCCCCTGCAACTGCCATCTATGTCTCTTAGTGCGGTTGGATTGCGGTTCACTTTTTCTCGGCATGGATGCCAAGCCGCCTAATTTTGCCTACGGTTAGAGTTCACGGGTTGCAAGTGCACAATGTTTCATGTACGATTAGTGTTAAAACAGACGTGAAGGTGTGGCAATTGTAATCTTGCCATGTACACCGTGAATTTCCCTCTTCTCCTTTGTGTCACAGGTGTAATTACCTAATACCTTTTTGTGTACTTTGCCCCCGCAATGGGATGACTCATGCATTTTGAGTTCGACGTCTGGGCAAAATATAACATGTATCTGGGTTGAATGGGTTTCGTTTCAAGGGATAAGATACACCAGAGCCTACAAGGTGGAATTACGACGGCGTTGCCGAAGACAATGATGGCACGCTTTGCCTTGAGCTTACTCTCACCTTGTAGTGCAGGTCAGCCCCGGTGTCACGCGCATCAGAATACGGAGATTGGATATAACGCGGCTAAGTCTGTGGCTCCTGAGTAGACAGTGAGCACAAAGTCCTCTGGCCGACTCCAGCCTTAGTTGGCCCGCGCACGACAGTGCGCAGGCCAACTAAGGCTGGAATCTGCCAGAGGTCTTTTTTTTCTTTTACTGTGTGTTTTTTCTTCATAAGCTTATGTAAGTTTCATACCACATTAACGTGATCACCAACAATGCTGTCTGACGTTATGGCTCCAAAGTATCACAGGTCAGTTTTGGGAGGCCGCCCCAGAAAGACCGCGAACAACTGAGCTGCAGAAGATAGATCATTCGTGGTTGCTCAAGGGTAGTGCCAGATTAGCTTGGCGCCTTTACGTGGATTTGCAATCCACAGTTTTCATCGACAAACGTCAGTGCAGATTTGTTCTATTCCTGCGTTCTGCACAACGTATATTTACAATGTAACTTTTAGAGCCCAGTAAAGGTCATCAATACGTAATGAAGGGAATCATTCTTATGAACAAAAATAATGGTACAATTACAGATGGCCTCCACTTTATTCTGTTTGTCCTAGTGTAGGTCTGCGTTTAACCCCTGAACTGCTGGGGGAAGGTGAGCGCTACCCCGATGCAAGAGACATAAATTCTCATGAGCCCCCGCGACAGCGGAGGCTCATGAGGATTTATGTCTCTTGTTAGTCGTTTGCTCTTTCTGTCTATTTTTGGGGTGACATTAAAATTTTCCACCTGTTTCTTCACCCAAGTGTCGGTCAGTGTGTAGCAGTTTCTGACGCGAAATTAGTGACACTGCCGGCAGCGAAAGGGTTAGTTGCAGTTTTGTGTTTCATGCCGTAGTCACGCACGGGACGCGCGGCAGCCAGGCAACGATCAAATTGTCAAAATGAATTAACAAGCGCATGGCAAAACGGAAATTTCAATGTACTTTCCGTTCGGCTTGAGTCAGCATTTCTTCAAAGACAATACATGCTGCCATCGATCACCTCATGCACAGAGGAAGCCACAGGTGCTGGAAGCCTAATACGAGTTCACTACCCTTGACGTTGCTCCTGGAAAATCTGTTCGATTTCTGTTTTTTGGGTTTTTTGTCACTAGATTTTGAGAAAACGCTAAATGTGCTCTGGTCTATGATTTTGGACAATGCGGCCTTGAGCCGGAAGGTCCGAAATCACAGCCCAGCCATGTAAATCGACAAAAACGCAGGAAAAGAAGGCGCCATTTTTAAGTCACTTCTATTTATAGAACGGACTTTTTAGGACGGGTCGCGGTGGGGCGAATTTAATAGCATGTCCATGATGTCAAAGGCGGGCAGGCTAAACCTCTAACAATTGAAGTAACAAGATAAAAATTACGTCATGTCTAGTTACGCTAACCTCGCTGCTGAACGTACATTTGGCGCGAAGCGCCGTATGTGTGTATGTATGTAAACAAGGGAATCTCCGAAATTTCTGTACACACAAGCTTGAAACTAGTCGAAATACTTTCTTAAGTGGGTGGCTAAGAGAGCTTCCGAGCATATTGTAATTTAATGTCTTATTGAAGACCTAAACAACCGTTTATAGGAAGTCGGTTGACCCAGTTTAGAGTCAGTAATTTTTGTCATATTTACTTGAACTTTTGCATATAGCTAGTTTGGAGAAAGACATTGGATGAGTTCGTTAGCCAGCTTTGTATCCTTTCAACTTCTTAGTAAAAAATAATTCTTTTCAGAAAAGAATTAAAATACTAAAAAACCTTTACTTCTTTAGAAAGTCAGACAGTGGCCATGACGTAAAAGAGGCAACTCCGTCACCACGCAGACATTGATATAATACTCTAAATATGACGTCATTCTCTCTCGCGCGCGCGGCTCTCTCTCTCTCTCTCTCTCTCTCTCTCTCTCTCTCTCTCTCTCTCTCTCTCTCTCTCTCTCTCTCTCTCTCTCTCTCTCTCTCTCTCTCTCTCTCTCTCTCTCTCTCACAGTCTCTCTCAGTCACAGTACCGTGAAGTTCTAGTTTTGTCACATTCTTTTTTAAGCCTATGAAGCGAAAGTGAAATTCATATCACGTAAAATATAAAATTACGTAAAAACTAAAACTTTCGTCATGACAAATGAGTGTGACAAATCAATGACGCGTATGTCCTGCGCCCCTTATAGAACTCACTGACGCATTGGCAGATCTGCGAGACTTTTTCAATAGGAGATAATTCAACATCAGAATCAGATCAAAGACAAAAGGTAGAGACCATTGACAGCGAGGACAGCTCTCATATAGAAGGGACTTTGTGGGTTATAGTTCATCCCATCTTGTTATCTGTTTCGACGCTAGTGGACGCATATTGTCTTTGAAATCATTGTAAATTCGAAGTCAAAGGTCCCCACCCGTCAACGGATGCAAAATGGTTTTAGCAAGAGGCATAGATCCTCTTGAGCCCCCGCAACTGCGGGGGCTCATGAGGATCTATACCTCTTGCAGAACTTTGGCGGGTTTTCAGTCATCTCCTCAGTGAACTGGTTTATAAGTGCCCGGGGTCTGTGGTGGAACGTTTAATTCTCACAGGAATATTTTCTGCATGTCGGGTATAGAAGAGAATAATTGGTGGCATGAATACCCAAGGCACCGTATATTATATATTACCCTTATGCATGCCCATGTCTGATTGATTGGCGGTCATTGCTCCGTGGCCCACATTTGGGCCTTTTGTTCTTCTTCCGTGCTAAATCATGTCTGAAAGCGCAGTGAACTTCAAATGATTATTAACCCATTCAGCCCTGACGCACTACAACAGGAGATGGGTCGATCATGATAATTCAAGGGTAGTGTCAGATTAGCTTGCCGCCGACAGGCGCCAAGCTAATCTGGCACTGCCCTTGGATTATCATGGTCGATCCATCTCCAGCAACTGGTGCATAGTCATTAGATGACGCCTCCAAATTTGGGTAAATACGACCGTCGTGCTGAATGAGTTAAATGGATCTGCTCCAGGCGACAAAGGGTTAACAGTTTACAATGTATCCTTTATAAATGTTCTTAGTATGTTTAACAAGAATGGTGCACAAAAGGTTCGTGCAAAACATGTCGAGTTGAAGACTTTTGCAATTTTCAGCTCTCGTTGAATTCGTCCTCGGGGGGTGGGGGTGGGGGTGGGTGGGGAGGGGGGAGGGGGGGGGGGCTTTTTTTCTGTCTGTCGCTGTCGCTCGCGCTAATTTTGGCTCACCCACCCATTATGTCCGGCCGCGCCTCAGAGTGAAGCGCCCCGGGAAGGGGCAAGGCCTTCCTTACCGCTCTATTCTGCTCCTACCCTATGCGAGTCCCAGTCCAAGGCCTCGGTTGCGTTTAGTTTTGCTATTTTAGGGTTTGAGGTTGGTTCTCTAAACAACCTTTACTTTTTCGTGCTTTGACGGAGTGTGTTTTCGATCCCTACTCCTTATGTTGTACCCCAGGGAGTGCTTTGACGAAGGATGCTATCTTTATTATTTTGATGGTTTGGCCACTGTACTCAGGCGAGCTCAGTGGGGAGTCAGGTGGTGGCGGAGTGCCAAAGTGGGTACCTCGTCCCCCTTGGATGTCCTATGCCCCCTGTCCCCCTCAAGTTAAAGACTTGCCCGCTCTTTATCTCCTTTATACACAGGAGAGTTCCACCGATCCGCACACGGGGCAGTAAAAAAAGAAAAACTCCGTTGCGTGTGCCTATGCACATGAGTCCGAAAGAGCGTCGGAGCAAGAGAGCGAAAGGAATCGCCGGGTCGTGGGTTCGAGTACCCGTTCCGGCCGGCCCCGGTAGCTGGACTCACAATCCAGGGAGAAAAGACGGGCTTGTTCCATAGCATGTCCGTTGAAAGGTCCTGGTAAATCAAAGTGGCACAGTTGCAGTGCGCCTGAATTGATCAGTGTTCAGGTCGTACTCCATAGGCAATAAATTTCCTTGTCCCTCATAACCCGCCCGCCCGTTCAGTAGGGCCGTCCATTATCACCCCGAACACACAAAAAAACCTATGCACATGAATTGTAAACGTAAAGGTAGAAGCGTATTAGCCCTTTGAGTGTTAGCCTTTTGAATGTGTGGCGCTCGAGGCTGTTGAAAACGGGTTTATCGCTGTTGGCAAATCACTCTGTCATTCACGCTAATACTTTGGCGGGAATGACTGACTTTTACAAAACGAGAAACACACCTAGGTCTAGACGTCTGTCGGGTGGCGCTGCACTACGACACGTCTTCCCGGCCCCGGGAAATCAGTGCGGCCGAAGATGTTCCCTTAGCCGTGCGACAATAAAGTAAAATAATTTAACCCATTTAGTGCCAGCTGATGCAGACTGTGTTTCTGCAATCTTCGTTGTTTCAACGCCGAAAAAAAAAACAAACCCAGCTGTCCCAGGAACGTGGATTCAAAGTGGTGTCAGCAAGAGGTATAGATCCTCATGAGCCCCCGCAACTGCGGGGGCTCATGAGGATCTATACCTCTTGCAGCTGGGTGGTGTTCAAAATAAATGATCTCGGCACTTAACTGGTTAAGGTGCGACATATGACTGTGCGTAAAGACAAACTGAAGGGCTCTGACCCTCTCTCTCTCCGTGCCTTCTGTGGTTCAACTCCCCATATGAGATTACCCCCATTTTCACACACAATTGTCTCTATTAGCCTCTTGCAACACAAAGCTATGAACGAAGAACCTTTCTGCCCAAACAAAAATTCCACAGGAGAAACATTTCCAGCAATTCTTAAACAAATTGTCTGTTAGCGTTTTCCGCAACACTCTAATGCACTAAGTACCCCATGACAAAACTGTCGTCTGCAAGCCTGCATTATTTATAACTGTGCACATGCCCCATATAAGGCATTCATGAAGGCACTAGGTCGACTAAAATTACCCAAATTTTGCACTTTTTCACACTACCTGTCATGTTTTTGTTGCTCGAAGCACCCAAAAAGGAAAATAATAATAAAAAAAAAAATGAAGTTTTACACCCAAAAACAACTGCAAATAGGGAGGACATTTTTTTCAACTATTTCTTGCGGAATAGTTACTACATGCACCGGAAGCAATTCGCATGTCAGGCCTGTGCACTCAAGTCGCACTGTCTCCGAAGACGGGAGATTATAGACTGCAATACTCTAACAACAAACATCGTATAACTCTGAGTGTACCTTAGTAAAAACCCACAAATCTACACCGACTAAAATCAGACTGCTCAATCGGCCCTAAATCTCTTCATCTGAGGACTGATGCAAATGGTCCGGTTCTCTGATCAGCAAGAGGCATAGATTCTCATGAGCCCCTGCGACTGCAGGGGCTCATGAGAATCTATGCCTCTTGCAAGTGGATCGAGCTGGATACGCGACTTGTCCACTCTTCCACAGAAGTGCGGTCCGGAGAGAGTAATAGTCTAGACAGGGAAGGAGGATATTGGCATTTACTGTTTCGCTTAAACAAGACTGTTCGGATTTGTCAGTGTATATCCAACAGACTGAAAAGTGACCCTAGAGGGAATCTGAGGAGTCCTGTTCTTTGTGTGGGCTTCCGTTGTGTCAGGAGGAATGCTCAAATTAATGTCGTCGTGGAGACAGTTTCGACACACCACCGTCTATTCGCCTACACATCGTTTAATTCCTCGCTGTCGAGTGGGTGTGTTTTTTCCAACTACAAACATCTCGTTACATTATCAATCAATCAATAGATCGATCGATCGATCGATCGATCCATCCATCCATCCATCCATCCATCCATCCATCCATCCATCCATCCATCCATCAATCAATCAGCCATTCAATCAGCCAACCAGCGAACCGTACATCCATCCAACCAACCAACCAGCCTGTCTGTCTTTCTGTCTAGCTATCTTCACAGAAGGTCAATGGGTGTGTCGCTGTAGCAGATCTTTAGCGCAGCTGGTTGGGCGCCAAGCTTATCTGGCACTACCGATGAACTGTTATGTCTGGTTCACCTCCTGCTGTGATGTCTTGAGTGTGAATGTGCTAATCTGAAGTGGCGCCCCTAGCTCCTGTCGTCTGCCTCCCATATCCTACCCACAGGTTTTCCTTTTGCTTCTGGAGTCATGCGCTACCTTTCTTATTGACCTTTCACAATCGTATCTCCTGCCGTTGGCGGTTTAGTTGAATTAAATGACTCTTTTTCTTTCAAAGATTGAAGGCTGATCAGGCAATGCCCTTGCGTTGACTTAGTTCCCCCCCCCCCCCACCCCCCTCACCCCGGTCATCCTGTTAAAAGACGATCATCGCTCCTTTGTCGTTAAACTCTTTCAACTGCCGGAAAAATGCAAGCGAACATCGCCCAAACCACAAGAGGCAAAGAACCCTCATGAGCCCCCGTAATTGCGGGCGCTCATGAGGGTTCTTTACCTCTTGCTGACCGCTACTCATATCCGTGTCCCTTGGATCAATGAGATTATTCGGGGGTGTTGAATCTCTCCCTTTCTTCAAAGACATCATTTTTGGGGGCGTCCACTGGCAATGACCAAAGAAGGTTGACGGCCAAAGGGGGCTGACGGCTCTGGTTTTTATCAGGATGTCTCTCGGTTTTGCCTGTTTTTTTTTATATCCGTATAGTTTTTAGCTAAAACGTTGTTAGCCTTTTTTAGAAACGTGTCGTGCATCAGTTTTCAAAGTGTTTTAAAACTTCTTTAACTAAAACGATTTTAACTTTAAAATGCTTTTAATTTAGAACGCTGTTAAGCATCCGGCCTCAGGGGGATGTTAAAAATATTTTTTTTAAATTTTAAAAAAAGAAAGAAAAAAATCAGCTGATGCTTTTTGTCCTGTTTGGCGCTGTAAACGGGAGGTAGTTGACTGGTATCGAGCTCACTTTGTTTTATCTCTATCCGTGTGCCGAAAACACGCAGCATCTCATTTTCACCTGTAGCCGTACGTCAGTGATGCTGACTTTTGCTGGCGCTGAAGCCCGTAGCGCGTTTAACCGTTGTTTCGCCTGTTCGCAAAAAAACGAACAAGCTCCCGGACATCTACAAGAGGCAAAGAACCTAAAGAACCTTGTGGGGGCTCATGAAGTTCTTTGCATCTTGCTGGCCCACATTTTATACCCGGGACAGTTACAGTTGATTTCGTCATAGTTTCCATAGGCATAGTCGCAACTCAATGGCGCTGAGGCGGCGTTTTTCAAATGATTTGGTCTGCTTTGGTTTGCCCTACGAAGGCAAAGAACAGCAAGTCTAATCATGTGAAAAGCGAGATTTTCATTGTATTACTATGAAAATCGCGTTTTTGACCAATATTAGACCTGCTTCCTTTTGCCTTCAAATGGCAGAGGGGCACCGGTGCTGCTACATGCATTATCAGAATATTTAGCTACTCTGCCATTTCAGTGTCGATGACAGGTTATGTTGATGTGTACCTCTGCTTTTTGCCAGTGGGTTCATGGTTTTTGACATTATCATATCGATGTTTGGCTGCTATTGTTTGGATGACTAACTGCGTTTTATGCTGGAATCACAACAAATTTCCTTGTTTACAAAAGCGAATATGACATAATAAACCTACAAATTATAGGATTTTAAGGAGAAAACGTCAAACGACCCGAGCTTTACCCTTTCAGTGCCGAGCAAATCTGAACCCACCCAACTGCAAGAGGCATAGATCCTCATGAGCCCCCGCAGTTGCGGGGGCTCATGAGGATCTATGTCTCTTGAAGACAGTTCTTTGAATCCACTGTTACTGGGCCGAAACCTATGACATTGTGGTGTTGGGAATTAACAAAGAATGCAGAAACACATTCTGCGTCAACGGGCACTGAGCCGGTTAACCGTACGTGTTTTGTCACCCCGCTCAAAGGTGCTTTCGAAAACGGTCCGGCACTGAACAGAGGTCTGTACAAATTTTGACCCTAACTGGGTTCGAACCGCCACGACCTCAGTTTTGGACGAGAGTCGGCGCCGAACACTGTGCGGGCCACCTCAGCTTCCCATCTCCCCTGACTGTAAAAAGAACATTCGCCATCCAGCATAGAGGGTCGCTACTATGTAGTCCCTTACAAAGAAAAAGACTGTTGGCGGCCTTCCATGACTGACTCCCGAACCCCTCTCTTCAAACACGGGGGGGGGGGGGGGGGGGGGAGAGAGAGAGAGAGAGAGAGAGAGAGAGAGAGAGAGAGAGAGAGAGAGAGAGAGAGAGAGAGAGAGATTTCCGTCCTAAGTCCACACATTTGATGTCCCTGCACGTAACTGTTTGGCTTCGAGCTAAAAGTTCAACACGCAGAACGTGGTCGACCCGCGCCGCACTGGAGAGGAAAAAAAAGCACAAAACTGAACTAAGCGCGCCAGCATTGTCGGAGACAGCAAGCACACCTCATCGTTGCATCAGCAAAACCAATCTCCACGCAGCCGCATGAGTCAAAGCTGTAACTCCCGATGGCATCCTCCAAGCGACGGAGATGTGAATAAACACGGCAGATCCACGGACAAATACGACCAAGCTATGTTCGTCCCCAAAAAAGACTTCACAATTCGATTGTTGTCCAGTCGAGGTCTCACTTTGGCCGATTTTCACCAAAATTTCAAGAGACGTAGATTCTCATGAGCCCCTGCGACCGCAGGGGCTCATGAGACTCTATGCCTCTTGCAGATGACGGGGCATGGCTCGAAAGAGTTAACTCTCGCACCTTTTACCAGTTACCGTTGCCGGTTTGTCTTTGTGGGGGTCTCGCTCCGTTTATATTGGCCGTGTCTTGTTGGGAGAAAATCAGTGTTGGAACAGTTTGCACGGCGAAGGCTGTCGTTTTGGGAGACATTGCAGTGACTTTGTATTTAACGTTGTATTTTGTGTTAGCGCTTAAGTTGTATCTGCAGTTCTTTTGATGGAAACGTTTGCAAGATTCTGAACTCAAACGACCGCCCTGCAGTATGTGACTTGACTTCAGTCGGTGCTGGATCAAAGATTAGAAGTAAACATTAATGCGAACGTTTTTGTATAGGGTGTTCGTGCTTAAATATCAATATTTTTTTTTTTTTTTTTTTAAAGCCCTTGGGTGTTGGTAGCGGTTTTAGTCGCGATGATTCCTGAAGGGTTAAGGGAACATTGGTAATACTTTGAACGTATAATTCTTTGACAGTGCGGCTACAATCGGAGAGTGACTTTATTCGTTGCGATGCTGTGTCCAAAAAGTTAGAAGTAAAATGCATAGTGTTTAGTGCTTTTTTTATCGACAGTGGTTTTGAGGAAGAGCTGGCAATATTTTGAAGCGACAGTGCCACAGTCTGAGTGACTTCATGCAGTCGGTGCGATGCTTCATCAAACATTAAAATTAATATACGCATAGAAGAATCAATTAGTTCATAGATTCCACTCTTCCACGCCCCATAGTAAGTGACTTATAAATTACAAAGCTCTCAATGCATAGACTACAGTTTAGCAGTGTCGTGAAAAGTCAGCCTGACTTGCAAGTTTGCTTACTTTATTTATTTATTTATTTATTTATTTGCTAGCTGTCAGAAGCACCACCGTGGCGAGACTGAGATAAGCTAGAAAGAGTTGTTTTTATGTTTCTTCGGCTGGGTGTACAGACTTTGTCAGGTGCTGTTCACGCCGTCAGTTTTAGGGCTAACCTGTAAACGCACGTAGTGTGTCAATTTGAAGGGATGCCAGATGCACCGCCTTATTAACGCGAGCTTTGAGGTCAAAATTCTCAAATTTAGCAGTTGTCCTCTGGTGACTACATCACAGTTTAGGAGACGGATCTGGCTAAGATACGGATCGACCATGATAGTTCAAGGGTGGCGCCGGAATGGCTTGGCGCCTACTGGCCTACTGGCGCCAAGTTATTTCGGCGCCACCCTTGAACTATTATGGTCGATCCATATTTTGTTGCAGTGGGTCAGGGCTGAATGGGTTGAATTGACGGAATTGCAACTGGCATCACTTAAAATTGACACTCTTCTTATATTTAACCTGCAAATGTGCAAAGAAGGTCAATCAGTTTCAGTGATGCCAGTTGCAGCGCCAACGTCGCCAATTTGAAAACCGTTAACCTTGATAGCCGCGGACATTGTAAATTTCCATATGTGAACCATAACTTTATGTGTCGGTAACGTTTAGTCGCCTTTACCTGTGAATTAAAGGTGATATCAGCTACAACGCTGTCAATTTCAAAACTGTGACCTAAACAGATAAGCCGGCCGGCCGGGCGTACATTGTCAGTTTCATTGCTGTAAGTTTCAGTGCACGCGCTGACGGCCTCTGCTGCTTCGTTGAACGTTGCCATGACTGTTGATTGGTAAACAATTACCTCAGCTGAAACTCGTTGAAAAGTGTCAGTTTCATTGATCAGCCGTATTTGCAATTGCAACACCGTCAATCAAGAGCATTGACCTAGATGAGTGCATACACAGTGTCAATTTCATTGATGCCCGTTCCAGTGCACGAGGACTTTACCGATCGATTCATTCAGCGTTGCTATGACTGTTTATTTGTAAACAATTGCCGGTGATGCAGTGATTGATGTCATTTGACACGGACGGAAATGATTCACAGTCAGGCGAGACAGGCAGAAAGCGACAAAGAGACAGACAACGGTGTTTCCATGATTACTATTTCCACACGGGCTGTGAGTGGACGAACATGGTGAAAATGATGAAAACATTTGGGGTAATTGAGTCAGTTTGTTCGATTTTTAAAAAAATATTAGTACACCATCGTCCGCAGTTGCAAGACGGCTTCTGGCCCACGACGGCCGCAGTGAGCCCGAAGACGTTTTGCTTACAGGGGTATTACAATCCAGACCTAAAAGGTGACTGCCAAGTTGTTGTTTTTTCCCGTTGGGTTCTTCTCTTGCTGGGGTATTGCATACACAGTAGAACCTGCTTTCAGCAACCGCTTGTTTTTGCAAGAAAAAAAATTGTGGTCTTAAAAACAGGTGCTATCTCAAGAGAAGCCATGAATGGCAAATGTGTCACCTGTCATTAAAGACCATCATTTAGGTGGCTACAGCCACCTAGATGATGGTCTTTAATGACGGGTAATCTATGATAAGGGTAGTCGCTCAAGACAGGTTCCGCAGTACAAGTGAACATCAAGCACTAACTGGTAGACCTAATCGCTGGGAAATTTTGTAAAACGAATTTGTTTTTTTTCATCTTTTCGTCTCGCTAATGCAGACTATGATGCATATCGGTGACTTAGAGAAAGGATATTCTGCGGTAGTGAAATCAGCAGTGGATTAAACGATGTGAGCTGGTCTGTGATGTTTTTTTTCAAGGGCCTTAAGGCTTCCTCAGACGGAGAAACGAAACGAAACATTTCGTCGAAATGTCCGCATTTCAGACATCATTTCACCGTTTCACGAAATGCGAAACGACACATTTCACGAAATAGAACTTGTCTCTATTTTGCGAAACATTTCGCCGAAACATTTCGACCGTTACCCAATCAGCGTCGTCCGCTGCCAATCTGACGTCATTCAAGCCCAAACACTGAGGATAGCAACGGGAAAGCGATGCCGTGGATTCAGGTCTATTATGGCTAGAATTGCATGATGTGACGCACGAGTCTGTAAGATTTAAGCGGAGAAATCGTTTTCGAAATGAAATCTATCAAGTATCATCACTAAAGTACTACCAAAATATGATTTTAGGTAAGTTTTCTGAACCCCACTTTCATCGGCTGCTCTGCGAAGCCGCCTACACAATGGCGGCTATCGCTTCGAGACGGCGGCATCCTCGATTCACTTGAACCAGCTTTGTTTACGCATTCAAAAGCGCTTACGGTTATTCGATATGGTAGGCAATTCACTTTAATTGTGTAAGTAAAGGCACACATGTCTTATATGTTTAGTTTTTAAGCGTCAGTAGTCAGAAATATGACCCGATATCCACCGATACAAACCAGAGCATGTGTCAGTGAAGAGTTACTTCCCCTGTACCAATCGAAATAAATTTTCACCGCGTTTCTACGTGTGCGGAGGAGGCATTTCAATGCAATGAAAATGTTTCGTTTCTTGTGCATTTCGTTTCTTCGTGTAGGGAAGCCTTTAGGACGCATGTACAATGGTGTTTAGTATCACACATTTACTCTCAGCCATGTTCAATGTGACGCGCATAGACATTGTAAATCATTAATATCTTATTATGACTTGCTTTCTTTTATTCTTTTGTTTTGATATTATTATTATTATTATTATTATTATATTATTTCTTTTTTTGGGTTGTTGTTGTTGTTTTACTTGCCTCTTCTTAATTTATTTTTACATTTTATTATTATTTATCACTATTATTATATCATATCGTTGTCTTCTTGTTTGTTTGGGGTTTTGTTTGTTTGTTTGTTGCTGTTTTTGTTTGTTTTGTGGTTTTTTTTTGGTGGGGAGGGGGGTTGGGCGGGCGGGGGGGGGGGGGGCCGGAGAGGGGTGGGAGGGGGGGGAGGGGGCGGGGCGAATCAGCCATGATAGATCAAGTCAAATGTCAGCTTGGCGCCTGGCGGAACTACCCTTGAACTATTATCGTCGGTCCATCTCGCACGGCGGTGCGAGATGAATCGAAAGATAATCGTTCAAGGGTAGTTTCCAGGCGCCAAGCATATTCGACACTTTATCTGTCGTAGTGTGCAGTGTTGCTATAGTTGTTATTTTATCAAGTGATCTAATTGTGTTTATTTTTTTTTCATTCAGAACATGGTTCGCGGGCCAGAAAGCGACAGAAGGTAAGTCAACTTACTTTTAACCCTTTAGTAGCTGCTACTGACGATACCGATGGCGGAAAAGACGCGCAGTTACATAGATAGTGACGTAGTTACGCGTCTTTTCCGCCGATTGGTATCGTCTGAAGCAGTCCAGGGCATTTATATCGTGTGTGTGTGTGTGTGTGTGTGTGTGTGTGTGTGTGTGTGTGTGTGTGTGTGCGCGCGCGCGCGCGTGCGCGTGCATGCTTGCTTGTGTGCGTGTGTGCGTGTGTGCGTACGTGCGTGCATACACGGGTGAGTGCGTATATCTATGTCTTACAAGTAAACTGTTTACAGCGGCAAATTCCGGTTAAACGCTGTATTTCGATTCTTACTGAATTGTGTAAAGAAATCCTAGTAGTGCGTCTTCCCCCCCCCCCCCCGTCCCCCCTCTCCCCCGCCGCCCCCTCCCCCCCCCCCCCCCCCCCCCCCCCGCCCCAACCTCCTGTTTTTCTCTCTATTTGCATGGTTTATTTTCTCGCTGCAAAAATTAATGTGTTTCCACGGTTATTTGAAAGACTATGGTTTTTGCTCCAAACACGCTCGCAGATTCTCTCTCTCTCTCTCTCTCTCTCTCTCTCTCTCTCTCTCTCTCTCTCTCTCTCTCTCTCTCTCTCTCTCTCCCTCTCCCCCCCCCGTCCACCCGGGTCTGCCCTGGGGGACCTGGGTGGGATTAACTACTTTTTAGTTCCCAGGGTCACCCTGGTCAGCCCCACAGGGTGGGTTTTTCCCTCTATTCTGGGGCATGTTACCCTTGGTCCATTCACCTGTATTTTCCTTTTTTAAACTCTCCCTACTGCCTGCGCTGCCTGTAGGTCTTGACATTGGATGTGTGTTGCTAAAATAATGGTCTTAAATTTATTTAGCGTATTAGACCGGCTGGCGACATAATTCAATATTATGTTTAGTTTGTTTTCTCACAAGCAATGCAGGCACGTTGGTTTGTCAAACGTCATTTGTTATGACGTATTTTGGGGGATCTTACGTAATTTTATATTTAACGTGATATGTGTTTCGCTTTCGCTTCAAGACTTGGAAAAACTTGATGACAAAACTAGAATTTCTCGGTACAATTTCAGTCTTGCTATAATTTGTGTGAAATCAGGTTGACTTTAGCTACATGCTATACTAAGTACACCTGCATGCTCTTCTGACAGCGTGTCGATGTGTGTGTGTGCATGTGCGTGTGCGTGCGTGCTTGCGCGCGCACCAATCATCCTCAATAGGCATACATTTTCATATGCCCTCAGGGCACATGAGGATCTATGCCTCTTGGAGATGCACGCATATGTGCGAGAGAGAGAAAAAATTACTTCATAATTATTTAGAGTATGTCTGCGTGGTGACGGAGTTGCTTCTTTTACGTCACCGCCAGTGTCTGACTTTCTCCAGATGTCAAGGTTTTTTACTGTTTTAATTTTTTCTGAAAAGAATTATTTTTTACTGAAGAAGTTGAAAGGGTACAAAGCTGGCCAACGAACTCATCCAATGTCTTCTCCAAACTAGCTATAACGGGTCACCTGAATGCTCTTCTGAAAGCGCGACGATGTGTCAGTGTGTGTGTGTGTGTGTGTGTGTGTGTGTGTGTGTGTGTGTGTGTGTGTGTGTGTGTGTGTGTTTGTGTGTGTGTGTGTGTGTGTGTGTGTGTGTGTGTGTGTGTGTGTGTGTGTTAGTGCGTGCGGCATGAGCGCGCGCTCCAAACATCTCCAAGAGACATAGATCCTCATGCGCTCTCCGGGCTCATGAGGCTATTTGCCTCTTGGATATGCGCGCATGTCTGAGAGAGAGAGAGAGAGAGAGAGAGAGAGAGAGAGAGAGAGAGAGAGAGAGAGAGAGAGAGAGAGAGAGAGAGAGAGAGCGGCACGCGCTAGAGAGAATTATGTCATATTTAGAGTATTATGTCAATGTCTGCGTGGTGACGGAGTTGCCTCTTTTACGTCACCGCCACTGTCTGACTTTCTCTAGGTCAACTTTAAAAAAAAAACTGTTTTAATTCTTTTAGTCTGAAAAAAATTTTTTACTAAAGAAGTTGAAAGGATACAAAGCTGGCTAACAAATTCATCTAATGTCTTTATCCAAACTAGCTATATCCAAAATTTCAAGTAAATAATAATATGACAAAAATTACGGACTCTAATCCGGGTCAACCGACTTCCTATAAATGGTTGTTTATGTCTTAAATGAGACATTCAATTACAATATACTCGGAGGCTCTCTTAGCCACCCACTTAATAGCGTATTTCGCCATGTTTCAAGCTTATGTTTACAGAAAATATCGGAGATTATCTTCTTTGCATACACACGCTCACACACACATACATACATATGCTTCGTGCCAAATGTACGTTCAGAAGCGGCGAGGTTAGCGTAACTAGACATGACGTAATTTTTATTTTGTTACTTCAATTGTGAGAGGTTTAGGCCTGCCCACCTTTGACATCATGGACATGCTATTAAATTTGCCCCGCCGCAACCCATCCTAAAAGTCCCTTCTTCAAAATGTGTATTAGCGTTCAGTATATCCCTGATCGAACTCTCCCCTCTGGAACTCCCCCCCCCCCCCCCCACCCCCCCCGGCCCCCTCCCCAATAAGCAAAACGTCTGACCCACGACGGCCGCAGTGGGCCCGCGTACGGCCGTGGCACTTGCCCACTGCGGCCGTCATGGGTCAGAAGACGTTTTGATACTGGGGTCCGCTCCCCCTTTCTCAGTCCTATATCCGCCTATGAGTTTTAAAAGTTATTGCGTCGTTTTGCGGTGGATCGATAATCCTCTCAGCTCATTTCAGTGTCAGACCGGACGCGTGCGTGACACACTCAAGGCCAGCTTGCTTGGTCATGATAACGCGGTGTGTGTGACAAACTGTGTGTCTGTTAACCCCATTTCAGTTGGCCAGACGTCGCTGCTGATGACAGAAAGCGATGATCACGCGGGCTGCTGTAGCTGCGGGATCATGGCTTTTTTTTATTTTTTGGTCGTCCTTAGCGAGTTTTCAGAACATGTTTTTGCATCGATCTCGAAGATTACCGACTTTCTCAACACTGTGCTGATTGCGCTGCGGCAAACTAACCTTTTTTTTTTTCCTCTTTTTTTTCTGTTTGCTAAAGATGACAAAAAGCGTTGGACACGCGTGTGCATCGCTTATGCTCATCAGTCAACAGCAAGTTCATCACTTTTTGTGATTAGCCCATATAGCCGCGACGCACTGCAGCAGGACATGGATCGACCATGATAATTCAAGGGTAGTGCCAGATTAGCTTGGCGCCATCAGGCGCCAAGCTAATCTGGCACTACCCTTGAATTATCATGGTCGATGCATCAACTGCAACTGCTACTACATTGGGAAATGCGGTCGTGGGGTTGGGGTTACACGCTAAGTTGTTCACGCGTTTGTGTTGATCACTACTGATTTTCAAAACGTTTTTCATTTGTGCTGATTTTCTTTCTTTCTTTCTTTCTTTTTTTTCCTTTTTTTTTTTTTCTTCTTCAAGTATCTGAAATGCTTCAAGCTGAGTTTGAATAATACACATCAAACCGTCACTGAAGAACTATAGGGGCATTCAGGAACACTTTGAGTAGGGGCATTCAGGAACACTTTGAGTAGGAGCATTCAGGAACACTTTGAGTAGGGGCATTCAGGAACACTTTGAGTAGGGGCATTCAGGAACACTTTGAGTAGGGGCATTCAGGAACACTTTGAGTAGGGGCATTCAGGAACACTTTGAGTAGGGGCATTCAGGAACACTTTGAGTAGGGGCATTCAGGAACACTTTGAGTAAAGGCAAACCATAACGTGTATTGATTGTGTGTGTGTGAAATTTTGGAGTTTTAACAAAGAACAGAGATTGTCAAGGGACCTCCATCTCCCTCAAGTTTCTTGTCTAACGCCTGCTCGCCAACTTCTTGCTGTCAAATGTTTAGATAACAGCGGCAAACAAGTTTTAAACAATTGCGCAAAATGCCTTTAACTTGGGGATGGTTTTCTTATGTGTGTCTGTATGTGTGTGCGTAGATTAATTTCGTTTAAAGGTAGTGAGATTCTGCATACATACCTTTTTTTGTAACGCGCTTAAAGCCCACTTAGCGCGGTATACAAATGCTCTTTATATAGTAACGAAAGAAATGTGTGCATAAAAATCCTATTCAAAACACGGCGTATCGTATCCTAAATCCGTTTTCAGATGAAAAGGAACAAGATGAGTACCATCCTAGTTCCTAGTACAGTGTATATAGAGAGATCAGATGATTCAGACACACGATTCGCGTGATCTGCGCCCAGCCCCCGGAGTCACACCTTCGAAGGGCGAGTATCAGACGACAGCAGCTCGCGCGACACAAAAGTTGCTTCCCTTCGATCGTATTGGATGTCACCCGCACTCGCCACCTCTGCACGATCACATGCTTAAACCCGACCGACTCTCTACCTCTGAGAAAGAGATATGTAAGCAAGAGGCATAGATCTTATGAGCCCATGCGACTGCAGGGGTTAATGAGAATCTATGCCTCTTGCAGACGGGGGGAAAAACACCTGATAACAGGGATCGATTTATGATGAATTCCGTTTCCGATCAAGATATCTCACTTGATGACTAAACAGGAAGATTTTTTAATCCATGTAAACACCTCCGCGGAGTTCGTTTTCTGTGTTTCAGGGGTATTTTATTCATCAAAACGCCTCCGCCTATGTTTTATGTATTTTGGTGTAGTATTTTATGTGTTGCAGCTTTGTAATAACACTAAAAGCACCATCTTCCCCATCGATTTTGTTCGAGTTAAGAGCCAGAGGCGCCGGGCGAAGTCAGCTGCGTAGTGTAATAATGTGAGTCATTACTTCATTTGTCAGCGCTGTTTTTTTATATATTTTATTTATTATTATTTTTTTTTTAAACTGCTGAAGACGGGGTTGCCGCAATTTTAAAAGCACTGTTTTGGAAAACCGAATTTCACACAGACTAGTGACCGACCTTTCCCAGAGATTAATTCCCCACCCTGTTGCCGCAGGCCTACTTAGTTGTATAAAATATGAACTTCCCCAGACAGAAGCGTCGGCATTAAAATAAAACAAAATTTAAGGCATTGACCAGATTTGGGAGTTGTTTTGTAGAGAATGCATTACAGTTTTCTTGGTAGACAGGTCGATTATGATAGTTCAAGGGTGGTGCCGGAACATGCAACAAGCTATTCTGGCACCACCCTTGAACTATCATGGGCGATCGACCTCCTGTGGAGTGTCAGAGGTGAGTGGGCTAACGCAAAATTTGGCACAAACTGAGCAACCGTGAAATGTGAAAGGGCTTTAGGTGTGTCTGATCTCAAGTTCTGAGCAATATACAGTTCCCTAGTAACAGGTAGGTTTGTCAGGTCTTTCGGCCAGCGTGGCCGCCCACAGGTTCCAGGGTGTAGTACGCGCGTTTTCACGATGTCTTATCAATGTACAGTATTTATTTCTTTTCTACGGTCCTTGTAAAAAGCTAAACTTGTCTCATTGTACAGTGACTGCCGAAGAAATAACGCACTGTGCATGGATTCATGTCGTAAAATCGCATCAGCTTATCTACACTGACTGTGTGCAGACTCGGTTCGGCTAGGGATGGGGTGGGTGGGGGGGGGGGGGGGGGTGGGTGGGAGATGTGGCAGTGGTTGTAAAAAGTCTGGAGGAGAGACAGAAAGGGTCATTTGCCGGTCGATTTGAGAACGTCACGGCGTCAGTTTCATGGTCCACTGTTAACTCATTCGCGGCCAGCCGCGAATGAGTTAACCGTGTCACTGCCGATGTACACAGCAGACAGCACCCCACTGCAAGAGGCATATTAACCCTCATGATTCCCCGCAGTCGCGGGGGCTCATGAGGATTTATGCCTCTTGCTAGTTCAATTTGTAGTGGGAGTCATTATTTTTTCATGCGGCGGACATGCAGATCGAGTTGATCAGTGTGCGATGCCCGGCTCAGAGTTCTGCAGAGACGCGGAAGTTCTGCTACTGCCAGTGAAGAGGTTCTTGGCGTTTCACGGTGTCGACTGTAGACAGGTTTATCGTCAGATAGGTCCATGGTTATGGGATTACCGGCCTGTACACTATGTGTGGGGTCAGTAACGGCGGCCAGGTGCAAGCGCATGGGACTCCTCTCTGTCTGTCTGTCTATCTGTCTGTCTCTCTCTCTCTCTCCAACCCCAAAGACCCCCGGCCACCCCCCACCCCCCGCCCTCGATACACACATACGACAAACCCCAACCCCTCTACCCCAACCCCCACACCCACCCCCACCCCCAAAAAATATAAATAAAAAAGACAACACCCACAATACTGAAAGGAAGACAGATAGCACCTGACAAAATCGAAGGAAAGAAAGAAACAAAGAAAGAACAAAGAAAGACAAAGAAAGAAAGAAACTAACTAACAAGTCAACAACAAATAAAACAACAAATAAACAAACAAGTAAACAAAATAAGCAAATAAACGAAGAAATGCTCTTTTCAAATCCTGCAGCGCTACCCTCACGTGATGAAATGCATGTTGATGAAACGGCATGGGTAGATAGGAAATTTACTGCCGGCAACTACTCCTTACCAGTGCCTTAATCCTTGTGGGCTTTGCATGTCTTAAAATTCTCCGACTTTGTGAGCTTGCGAAGGCCTCATAGATCTGCCAGTCCGCCGCATGAAAAAACAAGGATACAATTGAACTAGCAAGAGGCATAAAACCTCATGAGCCCCCGCGACTGCGGGGGCTCATGAGGGTTTATGCCTCTTGCAGTCGCGGGGTGGTGTTTGCTGTGTGGTAATAGCTCCAATGATCAACCGCAGGTTTCGAAAGTGAAGGGCTGATGCGCATCACGTGGCTCAGTGCGGTGGAGACTTGACCGACTGAAAACCGACTGGAGTCGCACTGCTACATCCTTGGACTTTAAATCCGGCTATACTGGTCTGTGATTTCAGATCCTAAGACAAAAAAACGTAAGGTCCGAATTCACAGACCACCACACACACACAATCTTGGCTCGACCTTGCTTGTCAGACTGCCGAGACAGAACGAATGCCCATGAGAAAACTTAAACCCCTCTCGGCAAGAAACATTAAAATTCCAGGTTTGCGTGCGGATTGTCTGCGATTTTATTACAACTGTATCGGCATTGATGAAACTGTCCTGCCCAGAATCGGGCTAGTAGGTTTATAAACCGCTCGTGTGCGTGGTCTCACCAATGAATCGTGGATAACTTGAAACGAGAAAATTCAGCTCTGGCTGTCCGACAACCCTTTGAGAAATTACTCAGCGCTGGACATAGTGGCACACAGTTCGATCTCGTGCCCCCACCTATCAGGCACCCAATCGTCAGCCCACTGAAAAATACGCAGGTATATGTACTGTTCTGCCTGCGCTAGCCTCACCTATCTGGTTTGTGAAGACTCGCCCTTTGAGAGCTGCTTACAATACCTCTCCGCGGAAAAGACGCTTGAGTAAACTGAGCGTCTTTTCCGCCGGTAACGCCAGTAGCAGTCAAGGGGTTAATCCGGTTTTTCTTTCTTTTTTTTTTCTTTTTTTTTTGGTCCATCGATCAGATGTTTCGCATAACCGGATTTTATTTTTCACCCCGTAATTCTCATGCCAATAACTGTGCGGACAACCGCCCATTCGCTTGCCAGTTTATACCGCATGTTTTAAACATCTTTCCTCTCCGGGGCTATTCATTTTTTGGGGGTTTCGAAAGATCACTGGAAATGCCATTAACCCCTTGACGAAACAGTTCGGCGGGAAAGATCGCGTAGTATAGAGTCTGCCAGTTCTGTCGAGCGGTGTCGTCAGTAGGCTAGCCGTCCAAGAGTTAATGCACATAGACCTCAGGTTTCCCGTAACTTACTTACTTACGCCTGTCACCCCTACCCGTCTATAGGCCGTCGACGAGAGACCTCCAGCAACTCCTGTCCTGTGCTTCTCCTTCGATTCTACTCCATGTGGTTCCCAGTCTCTTGACGTCTGCTTGGAGGTCTCGACGCCAGGAGTTTCTCGGCCTACCTCTTTTCCTCTTTCCCTGGGGGTTCCATGACAATGCCTGCCTAGTGATACTGGAAGCTGGCTTTCTCAGACTGTGACCGATCCATCCCCATCTTCTTCGCCCAATTTCATTCTCTGCTGTTATCTGTTCTGTTCTCTCCCAGAGTCTGACGTTGCTGATCTTCTCTGGCCAGTGGATTTTCAAAATTCTTCTAAGGCAACTGTTCATGAAGGTCTGTACTCTGTTGACTGTGGTTTTTGTCAATCTCCAAGTCTCTGCTCCATATAAGAGAACTGCTTTTACATTGGAGTTGAAAATCCGGACTTTGGTGTGTTGTGACAGCTCTCTGGAGCTCCACACTTTTTTCAACTGGAGAAAGGCTGCTCTGGCTTTACCGATTCGTGCTCTGACATCTGCATCAGTGCCGCCTTTTTTGTCTATGATGCTCCCGAGATAGGTGAAGGACTCCACCTCCTCCAACGGGGTGCCAGCAAGCAAGACTGGTTCTTCCCTGGTTGCGTTCAGCCTCATTGTCTTTGTTTTCTGTTTGTGAATGGTGAGGCCCACTTGGGACGAGATGTAAGCAAGCCTCGTGGTCTTGTCCTGCATTTGTTGATGAGTGTGGGACAGTAAATCCAAGTCGTTTGCAAAATCGAGGTCGCCAAGCTGTGTCCACAGTGTCCACTGTATTCCACTTCGTCTGTGCTCTGTGGTCATCTTCATGACCCAATCTATGGCCAGTAGGAAGAGGAACGGAGACAGCAGACACCCCTGCCTGACACCGGTTCTGACCTGGAGCTCCCTGGTGAACTGCCCTTCGTGGATCACGCGACATGTCATGCCATCGTAGCTGCTCTTGATCAGGCGGACGAGCTTTGTGGGTACACCGTAGTGTCGTAGGAGTTTCCACAGAGTCTCTCGGTCCACACTGTCAAATGCTTTCTCATAATCCACAAAGTTGACGTACAGCGGGGAGCTCAACTCCAGAGACTGTTCCACGATGATGCGGAGAGTGGCGATCTGGTCTGTACATGATCGGTTCTTCCTGAATCCTGCTTGCTGGTCTCTCAGCTGGGGGTCAACGGAGCTCTTCATTCTCTCCAGGATGATCCTGTTGAAGACCTTTCCTGGTACTGACAGCAAGGTGATTCCTCTGTAGTTGGAACACTTGCTGAGGTCGCCTTTCTTGGGAAGCTTGATTAGGTACCCCTCCTTCCAGTCAGCCGGCATCACCTCCTCTTCCAGATCTTTCCAAACAGTGGGTACAGCATCTCCACTGTTGTCTCTAGGTCTGCTTTCAGAGACTCCGCTGGGATGCCATCTGGGCCTGCTGCTTTGCCGTTCTTCAAGAATGCCACTGCTCTTCTGATCTCTTCCCGGCTGGGTCTGTCACAGCTGATGGGTAGGTCGGTCTCTGCCGGCTGGATGTCTGGGGGGTCGGGTGGGCTAGGTCTGTTCAGTAACTCTTCAAAATACTCGGCCCATCTGTCGAGTTGGTCTGCTCTGTCTGCAATAGACTTGCCTTCTTTGTCTTTTACTGGTCTTTCTGTATGGCCATACTTGCCTGACAATCTTCTGGTAATGTCGTAGAGCTGTTTCATGTTGCCGCTGCCTGCTGCCTTTTCTGCCTCTGCTGCCAGGCTGTCTGTGTAGGCCCTCTTGTCTGCCCTGATACTACTCTTCACCTCGCGGTTGGCTTCCGAGTATTCCCCCTGTGCCCTTACTTTGGCTGCTCTCGTGCGACTGTTGTTGACAGCTGCTTTCTTCTGCTTCCTCACTTCTATCTTCTTCAAGGTCTGTGCCGACAGCCAGTCCTTGTGATGGTGTTTCCTGAACCCTACAGTGTCTTTGCAGGTTGAGTTCAGCGCCTCTCTAACTGCCTTCCACTGCTGCTCTGTGGTGACCGCCTCCTCTTCATTTACTAGCTCCTGTAGCGCTTGAAACCGGTTGGACAGCACCAGTTTGAACTCTTCTCTAACTCCAGTTTCTCTCAGGAGGCCTACATTATAGCGCTGTCTTTTTGTTGTCTCTGTGCGGCTTTTCTTTAGCTTGAGCTTTATTCTTAAGGTAAGCAGATGGTGGTCGGAGGCGACATCTGCTCCCCTCCTCACTCGAACATCTTGAAGGGATCTTCTACATTTCTTGCTAATGCAGATATGGTCTATTTGGTTCTCTGTTGTATGGTCAGGTGAGACCCAAGTTGCTTTGTGTATTCTTCTGTGTGGGAAGATGCTGCCTCCAATGACAAGTCGGTTTAGAGCACAAAAGTCTACAAACCTCTCCCCGTTCTCACTCATCTCCGAGCCTAGTCCCTGTCTCCCCATCACCTCTTCGTATCCGGTGTTGTCCTCCCCTATTTTGGCATTAAAATCGCCCATGACGATGGTGATGTCTCGCTCCGCACATTTGTCCAAGGAACTCTGGAGTTGGTCGTAGAACTCTTGTTTCTCTTCCTCGTCACTGTCATTAGTGGGCGCATAACACTGGATGACGTTCAGCTTGAGCTTTTTCTTGGTTCTAAAGGCTGCTGTGATAATTCTTGGCCCAAGAGGTTCCCAGCCCATCAGCGCTCTCTGTGCCACTGGTGACAGCATGAATGGGGGGCATTCTCCTCTTCATGACCTGAATACAGAATCATCTCCCCACTTAACAGCCTTTTCTGGCCAGACTGTGTCCATCTGGCTTCACTGATACCTAGCAGGGAAATGTTGTACTTTTGCATTTCCGCTGCTATCTGGGCGGCCTTGCCGCTCTGGTACATGGTCTTGACGTTCCATGTGCCCATGGTTGTATCCCTGGATAGAGAGAGGCGGCTCGGTCCTGTGGCTTCCGAAGACTTCCGGCTTTCACCACAGGACGTCATAAGTCTTCTGGTAGAAGAACCTTCCTCCTCCAGGAATGGAATTACTGTTAGTCTTTTCGTCGGCGTTTTTGTAGCTATTTCCTTTTTTGCAGGGTGGGGAAGCTACCCCCACGCCCAACCCCCTTACTAGGAGGACCAGGGGTTTTCTGTCGGGGTCACCTTCCCTTAGACCATGTTGGTTCACGGCACCTTATTTCATTCGGTGCACCCCTCTCACGAGGGACCCCCTATCCACCACCCAGGGGACGCGCCTCAACGCCATATGGTCCCAGCGCGAGGAGGTTTCCCGTAAGCACTGAACGAAATCCTCGGACCGACCTCGGCCGCAGTGGGCCCGCGCACTGTCGTGCGCGAGCCCACTGCGGCCGATATCGGCCCGACGACCTTTGCCGTTTACTGGATTAATTTCAACATCGTAGTCACTGTGCACTGATCATAGACCAACTTTTTTTCTTCTTCTCATAGTAAAGTTGATCAGTATGAAGTAATTGTATCCCAATTGAAGAGTTGAAAGAAGATTTCTTGTTGCCAAAGATCGTGTCAGCATACCCTGACATGACAATTATCGTAGCCGTAGTTTTGTTTTCAACATGATTGTGTCTATCATTTCTGGAGCCTGGACTGAGCCACCTGTATGAAAATGTCAGACGGAACCCAAGGTAAACTAGCTTAATTATAAATCACAGTTATGTTAGGCTATTCATTTTGTGGTAAATCTGGCTGCCTTCTTTTGGCTGTCGGAATTTCGAGACACGTTGTCTGGACTAACAGCTAATAGAAAGTGACATTTACACACCATTGCAGCCGAACATCCAGGATCAAACGGGGAGCTATTTTCGTCCCAGGAGCGGCACGCACAGTAGACTAAACAGCGCGTAGCAAAACACAAGCTTGTCCCGGTCACATCTGCGGAATGGAGAAGAGAACTGGTGAAGACCCCCTCCCCGCCAACCTCCCCGCCCGCACCCCCCCCCCCCCCCCCGCTCCCCTCCCCCCCCCCCCCCCCCGCCCAACACACACACACACACACACGCTTCTTCGAACAGTCAATTCATCACCCTTCACCCTTAGCCAAAGGTGCTCGTGTGCGGTACGACGTTGATGAAATATGACGATTTCATCAAGTGTGCCCTCACGCGCCCTCAGGGCGCGTGAGGGCACACTTGATGAAATCGTCATATTTCATGCACGAGACCCCTTTTTTTTCTTTTTCTTTTTTTTTTAAGGGCGGGGGTGGGGGGGGGGAGGGCTGGGGGTGGGGGTGGGATGGGGAGGTAGCTTATGCCGTTTATCAGTTTGTCCAGACTGAACTTGACAAGGACTAATACGTTCGTGAAGCCGGCACTAATTTCCCCTTGACCCAGTGGCAACCTTGTTCGGAATTTTCCATTACCGACAAGATACATGTATTAAAAATCCGTTAAGTATGTTCTTTTCATGTTGCCCTCAGTGTTTTGGGTTCAAACAAGGTGCAGAGGAGTGATTTTGTCGCGTCAATAGGCTCGAGCTGCTTTGAAAGTAGGATCTATGGGCGGATAACCTGCAAACACACACAGCCGCTCTTCCGCAGTGCAACTTAGTTTTTGTCAAATTATATGTAAACAGTGATGATTATTGTATGGGTGGATAAGCATTACTGCCAAACCGGCAAACGGCTAATCATGGAATATTAGTGAGGTTTGTTTATTGTTTACGCCGAACGTCTTCCGGCAATAACAAACGAGTGCCAAGTCATGAGGCTATAAGCAGAGACAACCTGATGTTTGGAGTGTCTCCAAAAGGCATAGTTCCTCATGAGGTCCAGGATTATGATGATCTATACCTCTTGGAGATGTTTGGAGTGTTGTCTATGCCGGCTCATATCCCGACACGTGAGGATCTATGTCTCTTGAGGATGGAATGTTTATGTTTATGGGCCAAGCTGAATACTGGTGCGGCGACGTGAATTCATCGTCGTTGTGTTGTTAGGAGTAGTTCGTTGCAAACATAACCTCACTAATAAATTGCTTGATCAGCGCTACATCTCTTCGGGCGTCAAGCCAACCAGGCACTACCTTTGCCACTATAATGCGCGATGCAGGAGAGGCGGCAAGTTCATCCCACGGCCAGACTCGTTCCCGCCGAAAGGCCATCATGGACAACTGGCGGATCCATCCGCACCGCGCTGGACTAGACTTTTTAGTGCGAGCAGAAGACTGAAATAAACGCGGCTCACTGTACATTAACCTATATCGGCATACTGAGGCTAAAAGCTTCAAATGTGTACACTGCCATATGCAAGCTACATTATAGTACTTAAAGATAAGGATATAGACCCGGTAATGGCTACCCGTCTAGAGGCGCCAAGCTATTCTGGCACTACACTTGAACTATTTAGTCAAACTTATTTCACACACTGGTGACGGTATTCCGAACGATAAGGGTTAACAGCTAAACCGCATTTTTGCACCCCATGCCGCTTTGCCGGGTGGATCCATCTATACTGTCGGCACCTCGCACCGCTTGGCTCTTGCGTGATCCACAGATGCAGTCTAAATGTTGGAACTCTCGAATCTACTGAGTAAAATGCGGCATGACTCACTCGCACCTGGCAAGCTACTGGAAGAAACGAAGGGGCCCCGAAAGGTCAAGAGTATTAAAATAGAAAATCTTGGCGGCATCCCTAGTATCATGGTCAGTCCATCTCCCACTGCCGGCGTTGCGCGCACCACAGGCATGGGATGATGGCTGTGTGATTGACTACAGAACTGAATTAGCCTAGTTCGTTCACCTCTACAACACTGAGATAGTTGGAAATTCTAGAATTTCTCACTACCTTTTACAGAAGTGATCGAAGATTGATTTTTTTCAGTAGATCACAAAGCCATCATTCCAAGCCTGTGGTACGCATTGGACAGAAGATGACAGTGGTCCCCCAATTCAGGAAGCGGGGTCCCAGACTTTTTAAGCGTTAACCCCCTTCCCCATACGTACATTTTTGTTTCTGAAATCTTTGTTCATTCAACGCCCAAAAGTCAAAAAAGTTTAAGAAACATGGTTAAAAATTGGTCTCAGCAAGAAGCATAGATCCTCATGAGCCCCGGATGGGTTGAGTTCACATTTTTCTGGCAGTAAAAGGGCGGGTTAACCACCAGGTGCATGTTTGGAGTACCGGTGGCTGCATCAGTGCGCAAGGCGGTTAATTAGAAAAGATTTCAAGCGATCTTCTTGAAGTGTAAAAAGATTCATGCCTATATCATTCTTGGGGGAACATGTTGTGTCCCGGGGTGCCTTCAACCGAACGAACTGTAAACACGCGAAACGAAACTGCTCTGCTGACGCCCATGTTAAATCATGCAGTTTCATTATTTTTTTAACCTTGCGCACAGTAGTTTAATTACCTGCTTTAAAACAATCGTATGCTGAATATCACTCACAAGGGTGGGAGACGGGCTGACCATGATAGTTTAATGGTAGTGCCTGATTAGCGTCATGGCGTCTGAGCGACTTTTGAGATTTCTAGACTGACCTCAGTGAAAAGTCACAGTGGCATTTGCCACACACAAGCACTACCCGCCTTTTATCATCGTATGCTGAATAGTGCTGACAAAGCTGGAAGACGGGCTGAGTATGATAGTCAAAGGGTAGTGCCTGATTAGTTTGGCGTCTGTCCGACTTCTGAGGTTTCTGGTCAGTCACTCTCATACAGACATTAATTTTGTTTTACACTTGCCGATCTAGGAATTCGTTTAATAGGACCTCACTGCGAACTTATCCCGTGTAATCGGTACTGAAGAGTATCCACACCTTCGGTGGCACGATACGAGTGCTAGAATATGCGTGCCGCCTGGTCTGTGATTTTGGACCTTACTGATTTTAGCCGTAAGGTCCAAAATCACAGACCAGCACACTCAGATATCAATCTCTTTGGTGTCTGATCTAGGAGGTCACAGTATTGATCACAGTTATGAAGAGTTTGCTGGAGACCATATCGGAGCGACTATCTTTTGCCTGGTCCATGTCAGTCGTACACTCTGAGACCGCAGTAATATGCTCAGTGGGGCTGATATCTCGCAGGCAAGAAGCATAGATTTTCATGAGGCCCTGCGACTGCAGGGCCGCATGTAAATCTATGCCTCTTGCAGATATATATATATATATATATATATATATATATATATATATATATATATATATATATATATATATATATATATATATATATATATATATATATATATGCATAGAGAGAGAGAGAGAGAGACGTTAGAGATTGATGCAACACTTTACTATAATTTTTTAAAAAATACTATTATTTATTTTTATATTTATATTTATTTATTGTATTTTATTTTTTTTATTTATTTCTATATTTTTTAAAAAATTTTTGTTGTTGTTGTTGTGCGGGGTGGGGGGAGGTGGGTATTACTGTCAATAATAGTAATTACCCTTTGCTCTGTAAAATAGTAGCAACTAAATACATATGCCTGCCTATTTTGTCTCTCAAGCCAAACTGAGTCTCTCTCCCTACACCCCCCCCTCCCCCACCCCCTCCCCCACCCCCTCCCCCTCCCTACAACACACAAACCTCTTATCCTATTTATTCGGCGTAACTGACTTTGCGCGGTGCAGGTGCTGTTTGGCCGCCACAAGTTATTTACTGTTTGTTATGCAGCACGGTCTATCAGTTCCGACCGGATCGATACCCACACCCCTATTGATATTCGTGTCAAAGGTCCACCCCCTTTTGTTCCCAGGGTAAGGGGAGAGGCCGTACCAAGGTCCGGATCTGTTGTTAGCCTGAAATCTTAAGTATACATTTCAGGTCTGAGGTCTTCGGCCTCGAGCCCTCTCGTTCCCATACTATGGAGCATTGTTATGTGTTTATTTAGAGGTTAGTGTTTTCAGTGTTACTGTGGGGCCCGTAATTCATGACAGGATTAGTACAGACAAAATCCATGTCTTCTCAGTGACCGTCTCAGTGTGACACCTAGCAGCCATATAATTATTTGATCGACCATGATAGTTCAAGGGTGGTGCAAGAATAGGCGCCAAGTTATTCTTGCATCACCCTTGAACTATCATGGATGGAGTCTTCAGTGGAGAACCCATAGCAATTTTGAATTTAGGCCTTGGGGCTCAGTGTTATTAATGTAGGCTGTCTTTGCAGACTGCCTGCGCTCAGTGCAAGTTGAGTATGTGCGATTCAAAAATCCAACTAAGACAATATACAGTAGATTTTGAATATGATAGTAAATCATAACAATAAAGATTATTTATAAAGCCTATATCCTTAAAACAGTTCTATGCGCTGTACAGCCTAATACGTATTGAAGACAGACCATGTTGACAGTGCTAAGATCACCTAAAAGTACAACATATACACCTCTTCCACCAACAGGCACACTACAGGAGAGGGCAACGTCATGAACGATTTTAAATTACGTCATAAGTTTATTATGTATAAAGGAAAACAGAAAATAGAGATTGAATAAATGTATATTCCTTTGTCGTCAATCATGTCTGGCGTGATGCAGGTCGGACGATTTCTTCTTGATTTCTTTTACGAAAATTGTGGAGGAATGAAAACAAATAAGTTATTTGTAGTAGGAGCTTGCTGCACAGACCCTTGACGGCCTTCGGGAGGTCAAAGGAACCATTGTACCCCTCAGGCCTTCGGCTTACGGGGTACAATGGTTCCTTTGACCTCCCTCAGGCTTACAAGGTCCGTGTAGCAAACCCCTGCTACCAATAACTTATAGTATTTCACAAAATAAAGTCTACAACAAAACGCCGGGGTGGAGATACATTTTTGCGTGCTATGTCAGAAGTGTGTTGTACATGCTTCAATTTATAAAGAGAGACTACGACGGGACCACTAAAAAAGTCTTGTTATATCCATACACAAAAATGAGTCAAATCCTGCCTCATAATAAGCGTCAGGCTTGTGATGTCGCTTCCGCCGAGCGGCAAATCTGAAAATTTGTTCGGCAGTCTTCGGAACCGGGTACCGTGAATTAGAGACGATTTGTGAATTCTTATGTGTTTTTCTGCCGCTTGAGCTGTACACAAGTAAGTACACTTTGTGGACTGAAAGTGACTTTGATATATTTATTTTGTGGCTGATTGATCGTAAGTTCAATTCATTGCATCCGCACGAAGCCCCATGCCGAAATGGTAAGCGACCCATCGCCGGGACCACCCTTTTACTAGATGGCTACCCTTTAACCGATTTCAAAACGTCGTGTGAGACTAAATCGCGGTGCGACTGTTGTTTCGGGCGGTTACCTGGGGGGGGGGGGGGGGGGAAAGTCCTTCAATTTTTTTTGGCTGATAACAATGTTCAGCCTGTGCGCCGTTTTTCAGAGTGCATGCATACTGATGCTAGGTGCTTTGTCCCACATCATTATCACCTCAGTGCTTGCGTAACCCCGCCTCCGCGGTGATCGCGGAATTTTCCGTGTTGCTGATTAATCGAGGCTTTGATTCAAACGACAGGTTGAACAGTTAATCAGTTATGAGCATCTCCTCCGACACAGTTGCTGCCTTAACCCCTTCACTGTCAGGGAAAAAATGCAAACACCCCCACCCAACCTTAAGAGGCAAAGAACCTCATGAGCCCCCGCAGATGCGGGGGCTCATGCGGTTCTTTGCCTCTTGCTGACTTTATTAATCCGTGTTCCTTGGATTCGGGTAATTTGCTGTTGAATTTGCTCTGCTTTTAAAGAGAAATGTTTCTCCCGCACTGGCAGTGTTACGGCTAAACACCGATGTCGTCCTGCGTTGTAGGACCATAGATGTAAATGGTGCCCGATCTCGACCAGCAAGACGCATAGATTTTCATAAGCCCCTGCGCGCGCAGGTGCTCATGAGAATCTACGTGTCTTGTAGGAGAACGAGTTGCCCCACTGACATCAAAACGAAACAGCGTGTGATATGAGAACTGTGGCATACACAAAGACCGGGCAGACTGGCACCGGACAGGACTGAAATTCACAGCAATAAAACAGCCGGTCTTTTTAGTAGAACAATCTGAAGTTTAATCCTGAAGAACAATAGACTGTAGTTAACGTGTTTCCTGACTTGTCAAAGATAAAAATCCAATGGTGGACACAAAGGATATTGAACTAACCACGGCTGACACTTGATCGCCTTGTCGCCAACTGTACAAATAACGTCTACAGACTTGCAGATCTCCGAAAACAGCGGTACAGTGGAGCCTGTTTTCAACAACCACCATATACGTCAGAAAGAAGTGGCTTTAAAAGACAGGTTTTCTCTCGAGAAAAGTCCGGAAAGGCAGGAAGTGTCGCCTGTCATTTACCCTTGTCATTCGGAATACACCAGTGTGTGAAATAAGTTTGACTAAAATTGTTCAAGGTTAGTGCCAGAACAGCTTGGCGCCTCTAGGCGCCAAGCTATTCTGGCACCACCCTTGAACTAAAGCCATTGGTCTATATCCTTATCTGTAAGTACTCTAATGTAGGTTACATGTGGCAGTGTACAAATTTGAAGCTTTTAGCCTCAGTATGATATGGTTTAGAGATCACCATTTAGGTGGACATAGCCGACTAAATGATGGTCTTTAATGACAGGTCGTCTCGAATAAGGATGGTCGCCCTAAACAGGTTATGTTGTACTTCAGTGTCTCGCGATGGAAAACAGTCGAGTATTTTAGAACCGCGGTGCAGTACTCTCATGTGACATTGTGACTATGACCGGATCACACAGTTTTAGGCTATGACGATTGTGTCGAGGAATAAGTCGATGTATGTTCATCCTTGCGTTTTCGTCAGATCAAAGTGATTGCTAACAGCGCCTTAACTAAAGTTGGAAAATAAGAACAACAAAAACAGGAAAGGGTATGTAAACTCTTATTTTATTAGTCTGAAACTCTACAAAGTAAAATTTACATCGTGCTTGTTTAACGACTTTGAAACGGCTGGGGAAACCTCAACAAATACGTAGCAACAACGAATCATACCGCGAATTTCGTAATTTGTGTTTGTACTGCTTGTAGATTCTACAGACAGTGTTTTTGAACTTGATGGTGGTTCATTTGCACGGAGATCTGCGCGTGGGTGTACTTTTGGATCTGGTATCCAGCATTGCAATAAAGCCTGCAATTTTTTAAAAAAATAAACTACAGCACATTAGTTTCTGAAAGCCACTCGACTTCTAAAATATTCATTTAGTGCACTGTTTTATCGTCTCATCACACAAATGCCGTGGGCTAATTTATTCCAGGGTAATGTCCCATTTGCACTTTCTCCGTGTGACATTAACGCTTTCAACTGCACGCTGCAGTCTGACGCATTCACCTTTTAACTCATTCGAGACGTGCCGCCTCCGGATACGCGGCTTATGCCGCGTATCCGGAGGCGGCACGTCTCGAATGAGTTCGACACTGCAGCTGGAGTTGGATCGGCCGTGATAGTTCAAGGGTGGTGCCACATCTGGCACTACCCTTGAATTATCATGGCCGGGAATTCTACCGCATCTGCTACTTCAGTTTTTACATACACCTCCCAAAGTGCGGAAAAGATTCATTGTTTGAATCAGTTGAAGAGATGCACGGATAAATTATTATTATTATTATTATTATTATTATTATTATTATTATTATTATTATTATTATTATTATTATTATTAAAATAAATAAAAGAAATAATTTTAAAAAGGTAGGTCGAATGGCGCTACATCGCGAGGACGCGTTTTCCCCAAGGGAAGGCAGCCCAAATTTCCCTTAGCTTTAGGTGTGCTTGTATTTAGTCAGTTCTGTGTAGTTCTGCGCATCGGGGGCTGGCGCCGATTACTGAGGTTCCATAAGGACTGGAGTCAGGGCCTATCTCAATGTGTGTTTGTCGGCCATGCCGACTGATCTGTGATTGCCCTTGGCACCTACATTGTCAGCCGTGAATGGGTTAATGAACGGTGTAATGAAAGTTGGCGCTGGAGACCTATACATCCTGCTGAGCAGACACTGAAACCTGAGACAGTAATTATTTCGATTTTTGTGCCAACTGCAAGAACTGGAAGATGATACACCAACTGCAAGGACTGGAATACAAGGATAACGCTTGATAGCCGATCAGTACCGTTTAAGTCTGAAGGTAAAGGGTCGTGTCTTATTAGCTTGGCAGCTACAGGCGCCAAGCTAATAAGGCACTACCCTTTAGACACGCAAAGCTAATAAGGCACTACCCTTTAGACACGCAAAGCTAATAAGGCAAAACTCTTGATATCCGTTTCTAACCGCGATTCCATGTCACTTGCTGCTTAGAACCGATACCTCTTTCCAAGTGCGTCAGGTGACTGATTCTGTGACTGAAAGGGTGAAGAATTCTTGAGTAAAATGTAGGTGTTCGTGGCACGTGCACTTGACAATGTGCGTCAGTGGCGGGCGTAGCGAAGATCAGATGACTGAAAACTTCTTGTACTCAATGCACTTTTTTTGTGTGTTTCTTTTACCGCTCTAATGGCCGTATTCATTTTACACTGCCTGAGATTCTGCTGAGGGCAAGCAAGTTTTGCAGCTTTGCAACGTTTAACCCGTTTAGTTCTAACGCCCTGCAGCAGGAGGTGGATTGATCATGATAATTCAAGGGTAGTGCCAGATGAGCTTGGCGCCTTCAGGCGCCAAGCTCATCTGGCACTACCCTTGAATTATCATGATCAATCCATCTCCTACAACTGGTACATAGTCGTTAGACAACGCCTCCAAAATGTAGGAAATATGGCCGTGGAGTTAAACGGGTTAAATCAAGACTTGGCGGTGGTGGTGATACAAAGTGAGGTGTGTGTGTGGGTGGTTGTGGGGGGGGGGGGGGGGTCGGGGGCTGGATGGGGTGGGTGGGAGGGAGAGGGGAGGGGGGTGGGAGAGGCAATGGAAATTTTGCATGTCAGCCGAAACCGGTTCTATATATTATGGATGAGTATCATAATAGGCCGAAGTCAAGTTATACAGTTACGCTAATATTTTCTTCGTGCGTAAAATGCGCCGGAAATGATATTTTAATAGCCGCACTCGTTGCTTTATGCAGGCTCAAACGAGCTGAAAAACGATTCGGGGAGAGTTGCCTTCTTCATTATTTGAGTATGATTGTCACAAATATTTCAGAATATGCCCGTGAAATAATGTCCACAAATACATTTTTTAGCCTTAAAAGCTGTGCTGAATACAAGCAGGTTTGTTATTTTTAAACGGATATTAACCTTTTGGATGTCGGTAGCGACTGACAGTCAAACGGGGCTAAGGAAGTAACGCCTGTTTAACCCCTTGCCAGTGGACGCAGATTGTGTGTTTGAAGTCATGGCATGGGCGGATCTGGGGGCGGTGGGCGGTTCCGGACCCTCCCCCCCCACTCCCCCCCCCCCGACCCATAATTCTTTAAAATGCTATAACAAAGTCCCATTTGGGGTGTTTGGACCCCCCCTCACCCGCCTTCCCGCGTTCCCCTCCCCCCTGTTGTTTGATATTTTGGCGAATGGTGAGAGTCTTAAGACGCACGCACCGCCTCAGTACTACCCCCCCCCCCCCTCCCGCGCTTTTCGAATTTTCGGCCCCTGGAGGCAAACTCTAGCGTCGTATCAGGTTGAAGGCGCCAAACAAAAAGTTGGAACACCCCCCCCCCCCACCCCCCGCTCGAGGTAACTGATCCGCCCCTGCATGGTTACCTCAGCGTTCGGGCTGGGTCCCCAGTCGTCAAAGGAACATGCACACAAAGTATAGAGGCATAGATCCTCATGAGCCCTTGCAACTGCATTTCAGTTTTCTCGGCAGTGAAAGGGTTAAAACTCTCACCGTCACTACTATTTACTATGCTGGTGGTCGCAGCATGCACAGGCTGGACAGGTTAACTGATTTAACTCCAGTGATTCCACCCACCCCGGCAATGAGCTTTTTCAAATTTTACCATCAGGGCGCAGGTACAGGTCCATCAGTACCAAGACCAGCAGATTCCGCAACAGTTTTTTCCCTCTTGCTGTTCACGCTCTCTCTGATCAACCGGACTAATTGGAGAGAGCGCGAGTGGCGAGTGAGAATGATTGTGTACAGTCAGTTTTTAACTGTATCAGATCTCTCTCTCTCTCTCTCTCTCTCTCTCTCTCTCTCTCTCTCTCTCTCTCTCTCTCTCTCTCTCTCTCTCTGTGTGTGTGTGTGTGTGTGTGTGTGTGTGTTTAGTCTTAGTAACTGACATCAAGACAAATTCCAATGTTTTTATTGTTTTGTACATGGAAACATATGGCAATAAACCATCTTATCTTATCTTAACTCATTCAGGTCTGTGGCGGTGTAGTTTGAGGGCTGTAACCCTTTCAGTGGCTGTCGTAAAGGCGCATTTTTGCCTAGGTTTTCCTGCAGGCCGGCATCGCCTCGACACAAAGCGCTACGTCAGACAGCAACCATAACTGAAAAGACTTTTAACTTGTATCAAGTGCAGATCGTCAGTTTTCGGCACGAACCGTTGCCAGGGTGCACAGCTTTAAAAGTCTTGGGAGAAGACAAAGTGTGCTGGTCTGTGATTTTGGACCTTACGGCTGACAAGCCGTAAGGTCCAAAATCATAGACCAGCCCATACATTGTATATAGACGTAACCTTTTCGTCGCACTGACCTCTCCTTCGTGCTAAGCGCTTTTCGGCCCCCGCCGAGACCGAATTGTTTTACTGCCGTTTAAACGGTTCTTTAGAGTAAGCGTTGGCATTCCAGCCGGCGGGGGTCAGTTGCATGAGTGAGCTTAGTCCTACGCCAGCCACTAAGCAAGGTGCGCCGCTAATAGCGGCGCACCTTAGTGGCTGGTGTAGGACTAAGCTCACTCATGCAACTGGTCCCAGGTCAGTCTCGAGCATTGCGAAGGACACCCATTTGAGGTTCGCGTCAAGCCCGCGCATACCGGAAGAAGGGATTCGCACTTGACGACTGCGCTGCCCCGGTGTGCCTGAACCCTCTGACCTAGTAACTGCAGCGGTTTGGGCGGCACAGGGGCAAGAAGTCGATTTTTTTCTGGAGTAGCCAAGAGTTATGTCCCGTGACTGGCTCCAAGCGCCGATAGAATCTCTAGTGTAGTAACTGTGTGACGCTGGGAGCCCTTTGGGCGCAGGGAACATTAGCCGGAATCCCGTATCCTGTTGATTGAGCGTCATGATGTTTTCAAGTTCACGCGTCGTGAGTCCACTTGCACGAGCCAGGTAGGCCTATAGGGCTCGGGAAGCTGACGTCATCACGGTCCTGGCGATCATCTTGAGAGGATTCGCGATAAGGTCCTCATAGGGAAAGCGCTGTCAGGACAATGTCAGGAAAGTCCTGACGTGCTATAGGCAATAACAGCAAACACGTCTTGTCATCACCGTAGGAAACCGCTAGCCAGAATCTGTTTTTGTTTGTTTCCAAAAAGGAAAGAAACATGAAGAAAAACGTGTTGAAACACTACATCGCTACTATCTGAAGGCTGTTCTATCCTCTTAAGCCGATGGCGGCTGACGCGCCGATGCTGCTAGTCAATGCGGGGAACTTCCCGAGCCCTATAGGAGTCAGTGCTTGAGAAGCCGTGGGGTGGGGTGGGGGTGGGAGGGGGGGGGGGGGCTGGACTCGAAAACGCACACGCCAATCAGTTTGATAGAATCCTGTACGGCTGATTTACTGATTTACGGCACTTAATCGCCAGGCCAGGACTACACCGGCAGAACTGAAAGACAACAGTCATGCGAAATCGAAATATCATACGTTGTGACTTTATAATATATGTATACAGTCTGCCTGAACTAGTCCGGCCATTTTTTACGACGCGCTGGTCTGTGATTTCGGACCTTTCGGCTGGAAACCGTAAGATCCAAAATCACAGACCAGCACCTGACGTAACCTACCCGAAGGGAAAACAGCGCTGGACAAGCAAACAATTAAACTGCCTTCCCAAGTTGGTTTTGTGACTGAGTATTGATGACCAAGGATATGTCTCCCGCCTGGCCGCATTGACCACTGAGTTAGTTAGTTCGGATTTAACGTCCACAGCACCGAGGTGATCATGGACGGCCCTGACGGGCGGGTTATAAGGGACAGGGAAATCTATTGCCTATGGAATACGACCTAAACACTGATCAACTCAGGCGCACTCCAACTGTGCCACTTTGAGTTACCAGGACCTTTCAACGGACATGCTATTGAACAAATCCGTTTTTTCCCCTGGATTGTGAGTCCAGCTACCGGGGCCGGGACGGGATTCGAACCCACGACTCGGCGATTCCCTTCGCTCTCCTGCTCCGACGTTTAACCGCCTGAGCTATTTCGGACTCTATTGACCACTGGCCTTATCCATTTATTAGATACGTTGTAGGTTTTATTTCCCTAGACGTATGCTGATCTAGGCTTTGTTCGCCAGACGCCCACAGAGTGGGTCATTTAGCGCCGGACATTATCTTTACTTAACCTTTTACAGTGCGCATAAGGGGTTAATTAATATTGAACCCCCTAGCGCCGCTGTACTGAAAAGGTTAATGAAGGCAATACATTTTTTTTTCAGTGGACAGCTAATCGGATTTGATCGCCCACGGTCATTGATTTAACTCTGTGTCGGAATATAAAGTTATTCTAGTACTAGTAGTGGGCGCTGGAAAGTAACACCGCCGCCGCCAGTCATTATACTCTTGTGGCCATTAGGAGGGCGGTGGTCCCAATGTGCAAAAGGCCATCGGGCCGACGTCGGCCGCCGTTGGCCCGCGCAAGGGAGTGCGCGGACCAACGTCGGCCGATGTCGGCCCGACGGCCTTTTGCGCATTGGGGCCGTACTACCAAGTTTTTCTTAGACGAGTCATTCCTTCATCCCTCGCTCGTGTGCACTTTGGCCCGAACTCTTTCCAGCTGACGGCAATCATTCTTATAACCATTGAAATCCTCTACAAAAAGGCATAGATCCGCATTCAACCCTGCACCATATATTTTATATCACTTGACTTGCACAGTTTGCATCCACATGATCTCCGACCGCAGGCTGTATCAGTATAACGGGGAATCCTTTTTTTTTTGTTTTGTTTTTGGTATTTACGACAGTCCAGTGATAGCCTGCGATTCTTGTGCCGGTACAGCCAGTACCACTCAGCCAGCAATCTTTCCCGGACACGCCTGCAAGAGGCACAGATTCTGTGAACCCGTGCGTAGATGAGAATCTACGCCTCTTGTTGGGTAAGCGGTGTACTCAAATTTACTTTTTTTCTCCACAAACTGAGGAAACCGCAGGGTTGATTGAGACTGTGTGCGCGCTACTAATCGGCAAGGGGCTCGTCCAGAAAACTGCAAGACTAGGCATATATTCTTATGAGGCCCTGCTTCGCAGAGACTTATGATATTCTATGCCTCTTGCTCGTGCAGCGAACTGAGGTAGGATCGTTGGGCTTGACTGTGACTGCCTGTGTGTGCATTGCCGCTGAGTGATTTTACCGTACCGCCCCGTCATCCAGGCAGCGCACTCCCTGATCGGTAGCGGGATAAAGTCCCACACACTTGGCGGCTTGATTAAAAGTGACAGTAGTGGACCTCTCCGGTCGGCGTCAGTGTCATTGTGGGTGGTGGTGGATACGGCTGGACCTGTCTTTCAGTCGGATTTGCCAAAGAAAAGACAAAAATCTTAAAGTTTGTGTGGAGTGGCATCGTCTTACTAATAGGTAATGTGTTAATTTGATATTGTTGTTTAGTTGTTTGTTTGTTTGTTTGTTTGTTTGTTTGTTTGTTTGTTGGTTGGTTGGTTGGTTGGTTTCTTTGTTTGATTTGTCAACGTTTAGGTCCGTGGCTATAATTGTTATCCTAAACCTAACGCTGACATATTTTCATCATTTTACGCATGATCACAGTATTAGAATCAACGAGAGCTTTAACGATTCTTTCGGCACCCAGCTGATTTGGCAAATTCTTTAGCTAAAAGAACCAAGAGTCCGAAGCAAACTGAATTTGTATAAAATGTTGCGTTTTCTTTCAACATTGACTGAAAACAAAACGGGTCTCTTTGAAACGAGTATTTTTGCAACAGTTATCTGAAATACTGATTGAACCGTGTCAGAGAAAATACACAGGTTATGGTAGGGCACCTGATAATAATTACGTCACACGGTATACTAACTGATGTTCGATAGTGGTGAAATTGAAATCGAGTCTACTTCAGATAAGAAAACGATCCCGCATTATTGTACCCAACTCTAACTTGATTAAACAGGCTTTATCATCTTTACCCACTACAGCAGGCGATGGATCGACCATGGTAATTCAAGGGTAGTGCCAGATTAGCTTGGCGCCATCAGGCGCCAAGCTAATTTGGCACTACCCTTGAATTATCATGGTCGATCCACCTTCTTCAACTGGTACATAATGATTGGGTGACACCTCCAAATTTGGGAAATACCGCACGTGAGCCAGCTGCGTTCAAAATCTACAATGACGAATCGAGAAGAATTTCAGCTTTGCGTTTATTTGTACACCACGAATTCTTTAGAAAGGTCAGCCAACCGAAACAAGATTCCGAAACTAATTGTATTTGTGGAGAACGTCGCACTTAAATTGCTTGCGATTTCTTTAAACTTTCCCTGCAGACAAATTCCCTTTCAGTTAATGTGCTTTTGAGCCTGTTATCTAAAATAACGGCAGTTTGTGTTATGGACGAGACCCATTATAATTGGCTACAAATTAGACCTTCTCTTGTGATACTCGACAGGCAAAGCACAATCCCCTGCGGTTTCTTTTTTTCTTTTTTTTCCCCCTTCTGCTATTAATATCAGTACACTAATACTTTACTGCCGCTGACGTAGGCTACAAATAGACAGCTAAAAATGAGTCTGTAATACACGTTGCACTAAGGTTGGCCTTGCTTCGCTGATCACATAAAGGCTTGTGTAGGAAGTACGTACAGGGCAGCCTCAGTATACCGCGGTATCGGGTATAACGCGCACAGGTCTCTCGCTCCAGGTTCAGGAAACTTTTCCAAGCCAGCAACCAACACGCCCCTCTGCATTGCAGCGAGAATTCATTAAAAGAGCATAAAATAAAGCCGCTAGGACTATAGCAGACTATTGAAAATGACGTGCAGTTAGACCCTGATTACCACGGGGCCTGGCTATCCGACGAGACTATTATCCATCCCTCCCGTCAGGTAGCCTTAGTAACCTGCTCGACGTTAGACCTCAATGGCTAATTCCCACTGGGGGATGCTCGGACGGTAAGCGAAAAGGTCATCGGGCCGACGTGCGCGGGCCAGCAAAGGCTGACGTCAGCCCGACGACCCTTTCGCTCACCGATAGCAGTGTTATTTCACAAGTCTTATAATGTAAATTCAACACTAGATAATAACTCGATCGTGAATGACTGATGCGGTCTGACTTGATTCCTCCGCCGGGGGTACCGCCAGCGATACGTGTGTATAAATACCGAGGCTGACCCGTGTGGCGCTATCGGCCGGATCTGTCTTTTTACCTTGACTGTAATTCTATCGACCCGGCGTGACCGTCAGCACTCGGAGTCGGCTTCCAAACAACTGATACGCTGATCATGTCCGCTTTAAAACTTTACTGGCTTCTGTATCTCCTCCTACATAATTATAAAACATACCCATCTAAATCAAATTTGCTGCGTGTCCCTCCCTCATCCACACAACTCCATCTGCAAGAGACATAGATTCACATGAGCCTCTGCTGTCGCAGGGGCTCATGCGAATCTATGCCTCTTGCTGCCAGATATTGACTTCAACGTGTCAGACCTCAAATTGAGGGTGTCGTGTGGGGTTAGTGATGCACAACTGTTTATGTTAGTGCCTATTTTAGGGCATAGCGTGTGCGTGGTCTGTGATTTTGGTCCCCACGGCCTACAACCGTAAGGGTCCGAAATAACAGACCAGCTCACCATTAAAAGCTGTGTTCATTTTTTTTCAGAAAATGTGACCATTGTGATGCACTTCGACAGCGAAGTTCGCCCAATTTATGAGATGGACAGAATCATCATAAAACTCCGCAAATGCCGGGTCTCATATACAGATGTGGGCTAATATGCGTTTTTTAGTTCTATATCAACGTCTGCGATGGAGAGGAGCATACATTCAAATAGCAGATGCTGAAAGCTTTATTGTGCTGACATAAACCCGTTCCCGGCAACTGAATGCATGTGATGTTTTTAATATCTTTGTCCATTCAGCGACCAAAAATCTCAAACGTCCAAGGAACACGGATGCGCACTGGTCTTAGCAAGAGGCATAGATCCTCATGAGCCCCCGCAGTCGCGGGGGCTCATGAGGATCTATACCTCTTGCAGTCGGGTGGTGTTCAAATTGTCTAGGCACTGAAACGGGTTAACAACAAAATGTTGGCTAATCGGGCTGAAAATAAAAAATCTTAATTTTTAACTTTCTTGAGCTTATCAATAGTTGGTCTCAAAGCCGAAACAAAGTGGTTTTGATTGCTTTATGTGATGTACATGAAATGCAGATTAACTAATTACATTCGGGAGTGATAAATCAGAAGAGAAACAAACGGCCGATCAATTTTTGTACGGCTTATTATTAATATTTTATGTACCCAATGTAACTGCAGAATGTCACTAAATCACACAGCGAACAAAGTGATTTACAATTGTTTTTGGTGATAATCTGATGTTACTTTTTCCCCCGCTGTGAGATGGCCTTAGTCGCCTGCTCGGCGTTAAACCCCAATAACTAACTAACTAAAGTAAGTTTTTTTATACTCAATATTTTACAAGTGCACTCATAAAACGGAGTTCTTGCTTATAAGAGTTTTGTGTAAGCGATTTCTTTATAAGGAAGGAACGAAAGCGTCATTTCATGTTTGTCCATAAAACTTGTTTTTCATGATATAACAGATAACGCTTGCTGAAACTATTACAAATGTATTAATAATACTGCATTCACTCCAAAAAAAAAAAAAAAAAAAAAAAATAGAGTTTTGTGTAAGTGGATTTCACCGTAGCGAAGGCACGACCCAATACGCAAAATGCCATCGGGCCGACGTCGGCCGCCGTTGGCCCGCGCACAGGCGTGCGCGGGCCAGCGGAGGCTGACGTGGACCCGATGGCCTTTGCACATTGGGAAGCGAGCGAGTCCCTTCTTGTTTGTCCCCCAAAACTTCTCCCTACCTGCCGTGAAGGGGGAAACGTAATAGTGGGGGGTTATGTTTTGAAAGCCGGCACGGCTCTTGTGGCTTACCTGGCTCAATCAGTCTTTTGACAGGTGGTTTGATTGCACTGACAGCTAAAGACAGCTAAAGATCTTCGGACAGACGTCGGCCGCGGTTTGACCCGCGCACGGCTGTGCGCGGGCCAACCGCGGCCGACATCGGTCTGACGGTGACACTGCAGTGTCCTGGTCACACTGACCCGCGTCGCCCTCCATACGTCGTCCGCGATGGCTCAAATGTCTGTTTGCCGCCACGGTCTTCCTGGTTGATTCTGTCCAACAGACGAGAATAAACAGGACCGGTCCTTCGGCAAGCATGAGGCATAGATGCTCATGAGCCCCTGCTGCCACAGGCCGGGTCTCATGAGCATCTATGCCTCATTCTTGTAGACGTAAGCGGGCGGACAAGAGACTGTTACAGACTGCCTTATGTCTGGCACAGTGGGTCGAAAGACCCTGTGTAGTCCGCTGCCAGCTGTCAGAATTTTTAAGGCTTCGTCCGAAAAGAATTTTGTTTTAGTGTGTCTGAGTGTCACGATGGGAAGAACTACGTGAATAAAATCAAATATAGGAGATGAGAGCTCTTGGTGACCAAAATGATGTTTGTGATTGTGTGCTGTTTGGTCGTTTTGTCTTACCACTTACTGTTTTAAATTTGAAATAATCTTTTGCTTTCCCAAAAAAAAAATCCCGAAGCAGAATTCAGTTTGGGCGCTTACTTATTTAAGACTAAGTACACATCCATCCAGAAATTTGAGGCAAAGTCTTTTTAAAATAAATTTTAGTGACCTTTCTCATGACATATCTACCGTTTGGATGACTTATTCAGCATCTGTAGAATTCTAAAATCAATGCCTCTCTATATGACTTGGAAAGAACTGTTTTGATATTAACCCTTTGTGTGTCGGTAGCGGTTTTAGTCGCGATGATTCCTGCAGGAATCATCTCGACTAAAACAGCTACCGACACCCAAAGGGTTAAGATCATGTCTCCGGCCATTTTTTTATCTGTGGCTGGCGCAACTACCACGACCGTCCTTAACAAAACCAGTTAGTACAAAGCCCGCTGGCCGCCGTCACCCTGTTGGCGCAGTAAAAGTTTACCGTGGGCCTGATAGCTGTTTGTCCGAGGTGAGGTGGGGAAAGGGAGAGGACTCCGGTAGCAAAATGTCTTCGGGCCCACGCCGGCCGCAGTGGGCCCGAGGGCCTTTGTTGACTGGGGAGGGTGGGAGGAGGGGGTCGGCCGGGGGGCATTGTCACCGACTAAGTGGGATTCCTGCCTTTTCTTGTCCTAACGGGACTCCATTGGAGTGTGTGTGCCCATTTCGACTGAACCGCCGGTGCTAGTGTAACCCCCATTGACGCCACGAACTGTTCAGTATAATTTATAACCTCTATTACAGCATACGTACGTCTGAGAGAATTGTTCCGTGTGAGAGATAGAGGAGCTGATAAGTAAGTAAGTACTAAGAGGCATAGTTGTCATGAGCCCCTGCTGTCGCAAGGGCTCATGAGAATCTACGCCTCTTGCCGATGAATTTCAGTATGTGGAACCGGTACTGTAAATGAACGGGATAAGCAGTAAGCAAGAGTCATGTATTCTCACGACAGAAGGGGCTTATGAGAATTTATGTCTCTTGCAGATGCCGGAATTTCAGTATGTGGAACCGATGTGTAAATGAACGGGTTTGATAAGCAATAAGCGAGAGGCATATATTCTCATGAGTGGCCTCGACTGCAGACCATCATGGGAAACTATATCTCTTGCAGATGAACTTTTAGTATGTGTAACCGATACGTCACAGTAAATGAACCGTACCGATCTGAATGAGCAAAGGGCATTGATTCTCACGAGGCCCTGAATTCGCAGGATATATGTCTCTTGTAGATGAATTTAGGGACTGTCTATCAGACTTACTGAAATTGTGTTTGCGCACAGAGGTGCGTGTGAATGGTGACACACCTCTTCTCATTTCTATCATTTTGCGCGGAGATAGTCAAGTGTCGATCGTGCCTCCAACAGATCGATTCATGCTTGCGTGCTGTCAATAGATAATAAAATACACCGACGAGCGAAAGAAATGCGGCATTTTTGGGAACCATCGGAAACACTAAAGTGTTTCCGACGATTCCAAAAATGTCGCGTTTCTTTTGCTCGTCAGTATTACTTTAACTGTCCGCTTATCTGGACATGAGCCGCTGACAAAATACACCTTGAGTCAGTCTCAGCGACACACAGCCAGATATTAAGGTAGAGAGAGAGAGAAAAAAATGACGAGAGATCAAGAAAGAGAGCGTCAGAACGAACCCAACTGGTTGTTTGACTGGGGCAACGGACGTCAGAGTTTACCTGGATTTTTACCTGTGTGTGTTTAGCCGACATGGAGTCGGGGGAGGTCCGTTTCCGAGGCTGACCTGTGTTTGTACACTCTTGTTCGGACGTGTTCAGTTCTGGGCGACAGAAAAAGGCATAAGTGAACCGTTTTTCATCCAGCTGTTTAGTCGGCAATGGCCGAAGAGAAAAAGGTTCATCAATAAAAAGTTTCGAGTTTCGATTGAAGTTTGCAATTGGGCGCAAATGCCTAAGTGAAAACGTTTTCATCCAGTTTGAGTACGGTCTGCAATAGGCGTAATAGAGGCCTGTATGAGTTTTGTTTCACACACACACAGCGGTGTAGTTTGCAACTGGCGTAAAGACCAAAGCACAAACGTCAGAAAAAGACGAAGTATAAATTATCTGCAATTTCAATTTTCATGGCCGCGGCAACTTGACATGGCTATCAGCATTCGACGCAGGCATGTCATGAACGCGGTGCTGTAAGTATCTGTTACATTTTAACCGCTTGACTGCTACTGACGATATCACTGGGCGGAATAGACGCGTAACTACGCCGAACGATATCGTCAGTACCCAATGCGCAAAAGGCCATCGGGCCGACCTCGGCCGCGCCGTTGGCCCGCGCACACGCAGTGTGCGCGGGCCAACAGCGGCCGACGTCGGCCTGATGGCCTTTGCACACTGGGTAGTAATCAACGGATAAATCGTCTCGTCATCATGTTCAGTTTGTTGTGATTCTAGACATGCATTAACCCTTTTAGGGATTTTGTCGCGATGATTCCTGTAAGAATCATCGCGACAAAACCGCTACCGCCACGCAAGGAATTAAGCCAGTACGAGCACAGCGCACATGTTCATACCTCAGTATGCATGTATTTGTGTACTTCTGTTTTTCTTGGGGGGTGGGGGTGGGGGGGGGGGGGGAGGTGGTTTACAGAACAGACTCGGAATTTGAAAGTTTGTTTTATTCCCACATGGCTCAGGTTTACTACCGCTACTACCAGTTTAGTACAATCACGTAAGCGTGTCATAAAAATTTCAGGATTTTCTCGAAATCCCCAGAATTTCTAGAAATCCGTGAGAGAAATCCCCAGAATTTCGTGAAATTCTTTGAGAGAAACAGTTATTTCATGAATGTACTGTGACATATTTAACTCACCGATAATTTTCACTGTTGATCAGCGGGTCCAAATTACATTACAGTAGTCAGGATCATCTCATGAATGAATGATCAAGAATGACTATTCAAAGTGTTTGAGCTGTAGAACCACTTCAGGTTCAAAGACGTTCTCGTGAATAAGCTTCTGTTCCAAGAAATAGTTTTGCGTCCACTGATAGTGAAGAGGTTAGTAAAAGTCGCCGGTTATGCGATGCAAAAGTTTTCATCTGGTGCATTCAAGCGAAGAAACAGTAGTGTTGTGTTACACCAGCTTGACGAACGCCTTTGGTGTGTTTCATCAAAGATCGCTTTCACAGTCACCACTGAGCTCAGCTGTACGCTCGTTCGTTTGATTCTCGAAATGTTAATGAGTCCTTTGTTTGCTAGACACTTACACTGCTTTCCGCGATGCGCGTATTTATTCTCTCTCTCTCTCTCTCTCTCTCTCTCTCTCTCTCTCTCTCTCTCTCTCTCTCTCTCTCTCTCTCTCTCTCTCTCTCTCTCTCTCTCTCTCTCTCTCTCTCTCGCAGTCTCTCTCTCTCTCTCTCTCTCTCTCTCTCTCTCTCTCTCTCTCTCTCTCTCTCTCTCTCTCTCTCTCTCTCTCTCTCTCTCTCTCTCTCTCTCATGTTAGTTTCAATGGTCTCAAAGTTCTGTTTAATAACCTGCCTTCTTTGTGTTGCATCGAAAGCAATGGCATTTGTCGACGGAACAATGCTATGGCACACACACACACACACACACACACACACACACACACACACACACACACACACACACACACACACACACACACACACGGCACACACACACACACACTACACACACACACCGCACACACACACACACAGAGAGAGAGAGAGAGAGAGAGAGAGAGAGAGAGAGAGAGAGAGAGAGAGAGAGAGAGAGAGAGAGAGAGAGAGAGAGAGAGAGAGAGAGAGATTAAGATCACACACACACACGGTTCTTTGTTGTCGTACTCAACATAAACACAACAAATTGGCTGTAATCATTCGTTCACACTCAGCTCGTTTATATACCTCCATGGCCGAGTTCTATCAATTTCTTTCTTATGCCTCTGACGACCACATGCCAGTTGCAAGAGATGGAATGGCCATAAATGATAGTTCAAGAACTGTGCCAGGTCCTGGCACTGCCCTTGAACTATCATGGCTGATCTTTACATCGGCTGTGCTGTGTCCGGCCGTACTGTGCTCATAAAGAAACCTGGGATGTTGCCAGTCAGCAAGTGCACAATAACAAAACGATGTTTGTAAAAAGCTGTTTACGTTACATTATGTTAAAGCCGTCGACTAGTGTTTTCAATAGCTCACTAATTGATTTAGAGGAATCACAAATATTGATTTTTTTCCCTGGGATTTCACCATAATGTAGCGTGGTGGCGAATAGGAGAGTCTGTGGTGACTTTTTATTTATTTATTTATTATATAGCTTGGGTCCCTTTAAAATAATAAGTTTGTTTGGCCGGGTTTTATTTTTTAAAAGAGGATCTGGATTTTAAATATATATATATATATATATATATATATATATATATATATATATATATATATATATATATATATATATATATATATATATATATATATATATATATATATATATATATATATATATATATATATATATGGGTATCGTTTTGATCGTTTGACCTTCGATGATAATGGACTTTGGGATACATAGCGGCTTTTGATATTGGGTAGGCTTTTGTGTAAACTGAATTTGAGTAGTTGCTAAAAAAAATAAAAATAAAAATATTACGATCACTGCACATGACATGTGAAGTACAGTGAACAATCACGATGATTATACATTAACCCTTTCACTACCGGAAAAATGCGAACACCACCCAACTGCAAGGTGCAAAGAACTTCATGAGCCCCCGCATCCGCAGGGGCTCATGAGGTTCTTCGCCTCTTGCCGAGCCTATTCATATCCGTGTTCCTTGGATTGATAGGATATTTCGGTGCTGAATTTGCCCTGCTATGCATTTATTTTACGTCTACTGACATTGAAGGGTTTAACTCATTCGCGACGTACCGCACGGGGATACGCTGCCAAAGGCCGCGTATCCCCATGCAGTACGTCGCGAATGAGTTAAACCATCCCCATCTCTGTAACAGATTTTTTTTCCCACTGACATTGAGTGCCCGTTGCCTGTCCGCAATTTTCAATGCTGCTGTGCAGTTTAGTTTTTCAGTGCATATCAGCTACGTACACACAACTAAAACGCTGTAACGCCGAATTAGATGAAATGTTCGTTAAACCTTTCGAAATATTTGCTGGTCTGTGATTATGGACCTTACAGCTTTAGCACATATATGTTTATTTGCCAAAATTTCTGACAGTTAAGGATGAGCTGAGGGACCCGAGTACGGGTCATTGTCGTGCGAACAATTTCCCAAATTGAGTTTCATTGCCACAAAGGGATCTCCGTGTCCTAAAATATACACAGAGAATGGGATATCTGATGCATGTCGGCTAGGGTGGGGAGCTTGCGTCAAGGCTGATACGGAAGGACAGAACTTGCCAATCGGATGATGGGGACCCGCGTTGGATTGGAATCGGTGGCGCACACTCGGCATATTATTACTGGTTGTCTTGCGCTCCGTGACATGCTCGTTAACACCTACGCAACCGGTGGACGCAGACTTGCGTCTTTTGAAAGCAGTCGAATTTACGATGCGGAATAAATGAACCCAGCAGTGCAAGGTACACGAATATGACTAAGTTCAGCAAGAGGCAATGTACCTCATGAGCCCCCGCATCTGCGGGGGCTCATGAGGTTCCGGCTTTGCCACTTGCAGTTCAGTAGTGTTCGCATTGGAAGGGAGGTAGAGGGCTGGGGTTAACCCATTTAGCCCCAACGCCCTACAGCAGGAGATGAATTGACCATGGTACTTCAAGGGTAGTGCCAGATTAGCTTGGCGCCTGAAGGCGCCAAGCTAATCTGGCACTTCCCTTGAATTACCACGGTCCTGCAACTGGTATAGTCTTTAGGCAACACCTCCAAATTCGTGAAATGCGACCGCGGGGCAAAATGGGTTAAACTGTGGTGATTTATTTGCTCTGATTAAAGAGCAGAGCTGAAAATAGAACCGATCGGTACAAACAAGGGAGCGTAGATTCTCATGAGCCCCTCCAACTGCATGTTACCATGAGAATCTATGCCTCTTGCAGACAGTTGGTTGGGAGGAATGATTTATAAGCCAGAGGCCTTTTGGGAGCCGTAAATAATCTTTACACGAAGAAATATTGGTTTTGCACTTGATTGCCTGTGATATCTTTTATTTGCGACACTTGCGGGTTGTTGCCTTTGGTGTCCTTGTAAATCATATGCCTCGTGCAATCCAATCCAGTGGATGGCGGTCATGAGTTAAATGGTAACTAGGTGCTCCGCGTGGCGCGGCAGCGCTCGGGAAGGCGGCGCAAATTCCCCCTCGAGGGGCAATACCGTAAAAGACAACGCATTTTCCTTTGAACCAGCTGAACCAAAATAATCATGCCTCAGGCCACCCCGGAGGATCCTTTGAGACCAGTGCAAGCAATTCTACTTCCATCACACATGAGGTACAATTAGATTTATTTTTTTTTCAGTCGCAGTGCAGCCATCAAATGATAGGCCGACGCCCATGCTGATTTATGACAATGATGGATATGACAGTGCCTTAACCCCTTAACTGCCAGATACTAGAAATGATGTCTCTGGAACGATTCCATTACTGAGATTAATTCTGCTTTACGCCCCTCGCGCTCGAGTTGATAGGACACGCCCGGAACCATCGCATGCTCACGGTCTGTCTTGCCTGTGGGACACGTATCTCAAAGAAGTCAGCAAGAGGCAGAGATCCTTATGAGCCCCCGCAATTGCGGGGACTTATGAGGATCTATGCTTCTTGCACTTGACTGGGTGTTGCTTGTCCGTCTTGTTCCGGCCGTGAGGATGTTAAGGTTGACCGGTGCATAATATGAACTCTGTGTTTGCAAAATTACAAACAGGGATCACTAGCGACAGTGCTTTCAACCCTTTCCGATGGGCTTTGGTGTACCATGCGACCTCGTGTGGTCCGCCTGGTTCGGCGAACTGTGGATGCATTTCTGTCGCGAACCCTGTACATTAATTTCGAAAAGTGGTTTTGGAAAAGCTCTTTGACAGTCAGTTCTAGATATGAAGGCTTTAGTGACACTTAGAAAACATTTTACCACAGGCGCCAGACGAGCGCAGTGCGTGTTGATATGCGAGTCAACCGCCTCGCGCGCGCAGTGAGTGCACTACTCACTCTACAATCAGATCGTAGAGTAGAGCGAGCGTGCGCGAGGGCATGGCTCAGTGATTCGGCTATCATATTGTAGAATAAGTAGTGCACTGAGCACGCGCGAGCCGGGGAGAGGGGGGGGGGGGCGAGGGGGGATGGGAGCTGACTCGCATATCAGGTTGTAGAGTGAGTAGTGCACTGCGCGCGCGAGGGGGCTGACTAGCATAATAATAATTATGAACACACAATGTGCTCGTCAGGCGCCTTTACTTTTTAACACTAATTTTTCTTCGATTTTTGTATGGTCGAATGGGGTGACGTGGGGAGAGGACGGCGGGGGGGGGGGGGGGGGGGGGGGGGGGGGGGGAGGGAAAGGGGTAGGGGGGTGGCGGGGTACGGGATGAGATGGTGAGAACTGGGGTGGGGAGGTGTACACTGTGACAAGTATAACGGCCAGTAACGGCCAGCAGCAGAAAAAAAAAAAAAATCCTCTCCGGCAACCAGCACCAACTGTTCTGGTTTCTCCCTGGCCTTTTCAAACAGAAGTGTGATGTAAATCACCCAGGCAACACAGTCTGCTGTCCGGCACGCTATCAAACATCGATCAAACTCCACAAAAATCACATTCTTTCTGCCTCGGTCGGTCAGCCTGCTCTGACGCGACCTTGGCCTGGCGGAAACCAAAGAGAAAAATAAAATACTCGGGCCGATGTACGCCACAGTTGGTTCGCCCACCGCTCACGTCTGGAGCAGGACCACAGACTGGCAAAGCTTCTGAGAGGTGGGTTTTTTTTTTCCCGGTTCTTCCTGGTCAATAGGCCAAAAAATGTTTTAAAAAATTGCACACGCTGTGAAAAGATTACAAATCACTGAAGATGGCGCGAGCTCAGTCAAAGCCCTTGATCTTACGCCACCTTTGATTCAGGCACTACCCTTGAACTGTCAAAATCAATTCTTCTCGCGCGCAGGACGTTGGGTCGAAAAGAGAAAAGTAAGGCAGTCAGGAATACAACGAACATCTAAAAAATCTTCATGATCGCCTGTTGGCTCCTTTGGTCAATCATATGCGGTCTCTTCCTGCATCATCATAGTATTAGCTCCATTTCGCTATCGCCTTTTCTCAAACGGAGTAAGCCCACCAATCGCTCTCAACCCATTGACGTCTGCTCGCTCGAAGTAAAGGGTCTCTTTCAAATGTTTGCACCCGACGGCAGGTGATGAGACAGAGTACTCCGAGCGGACGGCAACCAGTGTTTACACAGCGGGCATTCTGGCAGCACTGTTCCAACACTCCCCGGTGTGTACAGCAAGCAGTTCTGCTGGTCCCAGCAACAGAGAATACTCGTCTTAATGAGGCGGCCTTGGTGAACTTGAATGAGGAGGTCGATGAGTTTAACCCGCTCAGTGCCGAGAAAATGTGCACGCCACACCCAGCTGCAAGAGGTATAGATCCTCATGAGCCCCCGCAGTTGCGGGGGCTCATGAGGATCTATGCCTCTTGCTGGCACCACTTTGAATCTATGTTTCTGGGACATGCAGGTTTATTTATTTATTTTATTTTATTTTGGTCTTTATTATAGAAAGGTTGGACAAACACAGACGTCTGCGTCAGTTGGCACTGTATGGGTTAAGCGCCGACTCACAGTGACTGGCTTGAGAGAGAAAAAAAGTCCGGCTTCAGTTTCTTTCCTTTGAAGTCAGTAAGATGTCACGTGGTTTAGTAGCCAGGATTTAACCTTCTCGCGGCGGACGCAGATTATGTTTGTGAAACTCAGTATGGCAAATGAACATGCCAGATAAAACCCCACCATTCATCAGTCCAAGGAGCATAGATACACTATGAGGACAGCCAGAGCCGGGCAATGAAAGAACCTCATGAGTCTTTGCCATGGCCGCATTTAACTTTACAGGTGTAGGCTGCCAGCACTGGCACACAATATGTGTGCGGTTCCGTTATTTTGGACTGACCTTACGGCTTTTAGCCGACACATAGTTATATGCACAGAGATATCGAACGTTTTGACATTGCTATCACACTTCTTACACTTGACTATCGGAACTTTATGGAGCGCCGCCGCGTAAGGGCCTTTCCGACCAAGGGCCGGGCAGAGATCCCATCTTCAACGATGAACTAAACTTAACCATGCCGGTTCTTCCCCCCGGTTTAATGTGGGGTTAAAAGGAGGGTGTTGATTTTAACACGATTATATACTGCATTTTTGAGCACCCAGACTGAATAGTCAAGCTGCTCGATAAACCATTTTCGGAAACGGACGATGACTTCCAAACCGCTCTTCCGAAACGACAGCACGCGCACCCGATGACCCCGGCCGGCACGCGCGCACGAGCCTCTGGGTGATATCCTATGCCTACATCTTTCCTTCCCGCTCTTAGTCACAGGCTAAATCCCGGCCACCTCCTTCGCCTCACATGGGGAAAAAAAAAACTATAGATGTAAATACGGCCGATCCTTGGATACATGCATTAATTCTTGCGAGCCCCTGCCCGAAACAATCTATGTATTTCTCGTGCAGATGGAAAGATTTCTGCGGGCCGGACTGCCCAGTGCTGACGTACATAGTTCCAGTTTTATTTCAGTTGCCGTCTCGGTGCTCGTGAACGCAGTTTGCACTCGGAGCCGAATAACGTCCACTGATAATAAAAACAATTTAAGGAGAGGTGCCGAAAGGAAATGGACAGATAAACTCATAATCAGTTAGTATGTGGGTGTCGTGTGGTTTATTAGTATTGAATATGGTGAAATTTGCTTGGTTTGGTTGCTTGTGGGTGTATATTTATATTGTTTTAATGGGTTTGTGTTCGTAGATGATTCCAACGATTTCAGTGCAGATTTTCGGACATAACTTGAGTTGGGCCATTTAAGAGATTAGTAGTAGCAGTAGTATATTGGTATTATTGGTATTTAATAAAATTATTATAATAATTATTATTATTATTATTATTATTATTATTATTAGACATAATATACCTATTAAGATACCACGACAGATGGATCGATCATGATAGTGCAAGGGTAGTGCCAGATTAGCTTGGCGCCTTCAAAGGCGCCAAGCTAATCTGGTACTACCTTTGAACTATTGTCACAGTGGCCGATCCTCTCCCACAGATAGCACACGAGCGCCAAGCTAGTCCGGCCATGGCGCCACGCTTGAACTGTTAACGTCGACCCATCCCCCCACACAGATATAGAAACCTCCCTAAATTGGGCGGAAAGTTATTAAGAGGAGTGGATGTGTCCAACTCATTCTCATGCCAAAGAGCGCGTTGATACGGGAAACGAATAGGACGTTAAGTTAAGGCGGATGACATCACTATCATGCGAATAGAAGAGTCAGAAATAACTTACTCCTTGTATCCGTGTTATCATCATACAGGCATGGCATTTTTCAGCGAGGCAATTCGCCTCGGAAATCCGGCGTTTTAGAAAGTGGCGTCGGGGACACACAGGCATGGCGGATGATCGTTGCGTGATCTATCGTCTCCATAACACGGGTAGTAGTATAAAAAAAAAAAATTTCAGTGTAGGCTGCCTGTGTCTAGCGATTTCGCAAACGATTATGCCAGTGGTCCTGGGGTTCATTAGTATGTCCAGACAACACGGATTCAAGTCAGTTGGCGAGAATCGTTCACACAATGAATTCTTGTGAGCACCTGCAGTGGGTAAAGGCTGACAGGAATATTTGGCTCTTGCAGCTAGAGGCTTGGTAGGCGGTAGCATTTTAAACCCTTGCGGACTAACGAGAGAAAGTGAACACGATCCAAATGCAAGAGACATAGATCCTCATGAGCCTCTGCTGTCGCTGGGGCTCACTGGAATCTCAGTATGTCTCTTGCTGACACCACTTTTTTTTTTTTTTTTTTTTCAAGGAACGCAGGGGATCTTCGGCTTCTAAAATTAACATTGATTTCAGAAACACAGTATGCGTCCTGGCAGGGAAGGGGTTACTGAAGCTCCGTCCTTTTCAGAATATCAGGATCTCTTGCCAATAATAGTACCAGTTACATGAATCATTACTAAGGTGGAAGAGTAATTGTTCCGTTAATTTCAATTATGTGGGTTTCGCAGAGATTTATCCAGTCATCTCAGAAAATACACTACTTTTTTTCATATGTGTGTCTTTAAATTTTAATAGACTGGATGTACATGTACTCATTTACAAACACAAATGTAACCCCTTCATTGCCAGTGGACGTCGGCTGTGTTTCTGCAGTCTTATTAATTCAACCCTAAAGAGCCCCTGCCGTCTGACGAACATGGACCCAAATGATGTCATCAAGAGGCATAGATCCTCATAAGCCCCCGCAACTGCGGGGGCTTAAGAGGATCTATGTCTCTTGAAGCTGTGTCGTTCACTTTTCTCGGCAGTCAAGGGGTTAACGCCGCATGTCAGTACGCGGCAAATCTCGAATGAAGGTATATTCGTATATTCGACGTGCGGCGGCGTAAGTGGGTTTGCATGCAGTGCTCAGCCGGCCAAAGGGTGACGAGGTAAGGTTAGGCAGCGGAATACTGGGACCGCATTGGCACGCTTGATTTGAGTGATCCCATAGGTGGGGAATTATCGCTACTGGATTATCGCATAACAGAGCACAACAGTGCTATAGCCTGGTACCGCAGATTAAAGCTATACGTATGTATTTACCTGTGTACCGGCTGTAGCATAAGACTGCACACTATGATGAGGAGTAGGCTGGCGTCCGGCATAGACGCCGTGTGCACGTTGAAATACACAATACGGATCCTGAGGGTCTGCCGCTAGTTGACACTTTTCCAAATGCCAACCAACAGTCCATCTACGTTACAGCGAGATTTATTTTATTTTATTTTATTTTATATTTATTTTTATTGTTTTGTTATTTTATTTATTTTTATTTTAAAAAAAATATTTTTATTATTTATTAGTATTTATTTATTATTTATTTTATTTATTTATTTATTTATTATTTATTTATTTATTTAAATTTATTTATTTATTTATTTATTTTATTTTATTTTATTTATTTTTATGTATTTTTATTTATTTTTAATTATTATTATTATTATTATTAATTTATTATTTATTTTTTGGGGGGTGGGGGGGGGGGGTTGCGTGGGTGATAAATAGCCCAAACAAAGCCGCTATGACAGTCAGTATTGGCTATGGAAAATTACAGCGAGATTTGTATTTATTTATTTGCGTGTGGCTAAACATAGCCGAAACAAAGCCGCTATTGGCAATTATGTGCAACTCGACCCTGGTGCCAAGATGCGCGTGCACGGCCGCACACATACGCAGTAGTACAGTAAGGTTCTATTGAGTAGGAGTGCCGTGCGCGCGCGGTGGGGATGACTCGCAGTTTTTGTACATCAATCATCACACTCACTTCATCGCCTGTGGCTGAAATGCTATGTGCAAGTTTCTCAGCTATGTGAAAAGGCGACTGACGTAGTACATCTTAATTTCTGTATTTCGTATCGACAATCTGTCCTACTGGTGAGGTTACGTTTGAGCCGAACGACTCCCAACAATGAACGAGTGTGAAGTCACGGCGGCCGCTAGCCAGCACTCTACCATAAGCATAGATAACACTTCAAGTTCAAACATCTCAAAGAGGCATGGATCCTCATGAGCCCGCAGGGCTCATGGGGATGCTATGAGGATCTATGCCTCTTGGAGATGTTTGAAGTGTTGTCTATGCTTATAATACATGCTGGTTATTCTGTGGTGATTTCACGCTCAATTCACTCTCGTTTCTTTGTTGGAACTGAATTCGTTCTTAACACTTCGAAACCTTGCTATTGTTTTCTCACATTTTTCTCGGTTCATACTGATTAACTTGTACACACATCTGGGCTGCGTCAGACTGAAAACACTTTGTGACCCCCACCCCCTCCCCCCCCCCTCCCCCACCCCCTCCCCCCTCCCCCCCGTCTATATTTTTTGCGGAAACTGTTTCCTTCACCATTTGCTGCTATACAGTTCGGCCTAGAATAGACTGGCACACACTTTGTTTTCTTGTTTGTTTTTTGGCCTACATAATTTATCTCACCTCGTCAGTGTGAACGCGTACATGTTCCTAGTGACCTGGTTCATTTCGGATTGGTTTTTGGAGCGTCGGGTTCGGGGTCGGTTGTGAGTTTGTAGAAACGCGTCCTGGTCTGTGATTTTGGACCTTTAAGGTCCAAAATCACAGACCAGCACACACGTCAGCGTGTGAGGCTCGGAGAGTTTTTTCATCTCCTACTGGTGTCTGACTCCTTTTTCCGTTTGTTTTGATCTCACTAAAAACGCACTACGGGGATTATCGCGGATTAATTTTCCGTAACCACCCCCCCTCTCTCTCTCTCTCTCTCTCTCTCTCTCTCTCTCTCTCTCTCTCTCTCTCTCTCTCTCTCAGACCCACCACCACTCACCTCCCACTTTCTCTCTCTCTCTCTCGCTCTCTCTCTCTCTCTCTCTCTCTCTCTCTCTCTCTCTCTCTCTCTCTCTCTCTCTCTGTGTGTGTGTGTGTGATGCACGCACGCATACACAGAAACACACACGCACACCACACGCACACTCTTTCGTCTGGCTGTGCGAGTATAGAGTGGAGTCAGCCTGTGTGGCCAATCTGCAGTCCCTCAGCCAACCCCCTCAGTCTTCAAGAGGCATAGACTCTCATGTGCCCCTGCAACTGCAGGGGCTCATGAGAATCTATACCTCTTGACGACGTAGGTTGCCGGAACGCGAAGTATAAGCGTACAGTCCCATGCAGCGACAATCTTCAAAAAGTTTAGATTCTCATCAGGCCCCGAAGGCGCAGTTGCTTATGAGACTCTGTGCCTGCTTCACCGTTTCGCTGTCGGTAGCGGTTTTTGTCGTGGTGATTCCCGGCTGTAAAGGATTAGCTTGGTTCTAGCTCGTTCCCAGACGTAAGATATACTTCAGTTGCAGCTGTGCGATCGTTTCATAGTAGTTGTTGTGACGGCAGCTACTACAGACGTATGAACCAAGCGGGACCGCTATACTACACAATACACTATGAAAGAAAACACTCCTGTGGGTTATTATCACTATTATGTTTCTGCTTTGGTGACGCCGCAGTGATTCTAACCAGTAACAAAACATCATTGAATCGGAGCTCCTATTTTTTTTTTTTTTTTTTTTTTTTTTTTGTGCGCGACACTTCACACTTCGTATCACAAAAGCAAAAAGGTATGTGGCTGAAGATTTTGTTTTCTTATCTCTCGTATGTGCCTGAACTTGTTGAATTATTAGTCATACATTTAGTCACACGAGCTGGCTGTCACTGTGTTGGATTAGATCTACCCCGGGTGGGTCGTTCATTATACGGGAACGGTCAGCGCTTACCCTCGACCTAGCATGCTGAATTCACTGTAGACACATACCGCGTACGGATTCGCGGCTCATTGCCGAGTATCCGTACGCAACATGTCTCGAATACTTTAATTCCTGTTGTAATAATACTCATAGTTTAACTTTCTTCGAGTGTGAATATCATTGAGAGTATAAAAAGTAAGGAACCAGAATTCTTATCAGTCATAATTATTAGGAGACTTATTGCTTTGTAGTGTTTTCTTTTCTTTTTCTTCTTTTATTTATTTTGTTGTTTGTTAAAGACGTTAAAATCATAGTGTCCAGGGCATTTGTCACTATCAACAGTGTCACGTAGATTATAGATAAACCGCGTCGTTGCCAGTGTTTCTTGAAATCATTGTGAATTCAACATAATCAAAGATCCCCACCCGTCAAAAGAACATGGATACAAAGTGGTGTCACCAAGAGGCATAGATGCGGGGGCTCATGAGGATCTATGTCTCTTGCGGTTGGATTGCCACTTTTTCTCAGCAGCGATGAGATTAAGGGAAGTCTTATCAGCAACGGGCTCAGTATCACTTTTTTTTTTCGTCTTGAAGTGGGTGCCACTGTAGGCTAGACTTTTTTGTTTACCACACCCAACGCGTGTTACTACATGCACGGACCTTGCCGTGCCGTACCTGTGTACGCGCATGCCGCCTCTCTGCAGGAGGGCTTTGTACCTGTAACATGCAATATGAGAGACCCACTTACGTTCTGTGCCTGTCGGTTGTTCGATACACTTGAGAAACGGGCAGGTGGTACAATTGCAGGTCTTTCCGTGCAGTAGTGGCTGCACGCCTCCTTGATGTAGTGTTTTAGTACTCGCATAGCCATGTTATTTACAAGGTGGGTTGCATGTTGACCCAATCAAAGATATAGCACTTAACTTTGATGTGACGAGGAGGACTACCAGAGGGCATATAAAACTGTCATTGTAGAAAAGTAAAGGATACGGCGGATATGATATATGTAGGATAAAATAATAGTTATTACAAGGGTAAGAGTGGGTGGGGCGGGGCGTGGGGAGGGCTGAGAGAGAGAGAGAGAGAGAGAGAGAGAGAGAGAGAGAGAGAGAGAGAGAGAGAGAGAGAGAGAGAGAGAGAGAGAGAGACAGAGACAGACAGACAGACAGACAGACAGACAGGCAGACAGACAGGCAGACAAATTAAATGAACATAAACTTGATTTCTGAATGATGAATAAATATATAATATGCGCGCAGGCCCTTTCAGTGTTCATATCTGACCGTACTAAACTATTAACCCTTTCGCTACCAGTGGTCGTAGTTGTGTTTCCGAAAATTGTTGTTCACTCAAGAGAGTCCAAGGAACCAGCGGATTCAAAGTTAATTTAGGAAGAGGCATTGAACTATTAACCTTTCGCTGCCAGTGGTCGTAGACTGTGTTTCTGAAGAAAAAAAGTTGTTCGGCCAACGCCCAAGTGCCCCGCCTGCCCAAGGAACAAAGCTACAAACTTCTTTTGCACTTGGATCTCAAGTTGTTCATTGTTTTCTCAGGCAGTGAGCGTGTTAAAGTAGAGCACTGAGAGTAACAATTAGGACGGGTTAATGAAATGCTGGCACGCACGGAATTAAGCTCAGTACACAGTCAGGCGAATTTCAGTTCAGCTGAGTGAACAGATGAGTCCGATGATTGAACGAGTCTCCAACCACTTACGCCAGTTACTCTTATGTCTAGTGCCGCGAGGTGACTCAGTTCCAGCTGCAAGAGGTATAGATTCTCGCGAGCCCCTGCTATAGCAGGGCGGCCTCACGAGAATCTATATACATCAGTAGTCTTGTGGGTGCGCTTATAAATCCAGTCCCATTATCACATTTTCGTTTCACTGACGGAGGTCATCGTCTGGTCTGGAGACTTGCAGCCAAACTGAGTGGTCTCAATTAACACGAGTAACTGCTCGTTCAGTCTATTTAGTACGGACTAATTTAGCCGGCCTAAATGAGTGTGGGGTGGTCCGCCACACAGGTTTGAGACAAACGTCCGGTCTCGACAAGACCTTTTCATCTTGCAAAAGGCATATGTTATCATGAGCCCCTGCTGACCGGCGAGGGACCATGAAAATCTAGGCTTCTTATCATGCTGGCTTGCGGAAAACTTCAGCCGGAATCATCTGCATTCTCAGAAAGAGGAGTCATACAGGTATACTTCTGAAGAAAAAAAAGAAGAAGAAAGAAGTATTTTCATCTGCAAGAGGCATAGATTTTCATGGGCCCCTGCAAGCAGGGGCCCATGGAAATCTATTCCTCTTGCTGGGACAGATGGGCATCATTCGCTTCTGACAGAAACGATTCATGTTAAAAATTGACGACTGACTCAGGAAGCGCGTGCCAGGGCGGGGCACCGTTAGAACAAATTTGGCATCAGCCACTGCTCGTTTGCTTTGTCCCGTAATTTCGGTTTGTTTTTAAACACGCAATTAGTTCGGGGGTGAAATCCGGAACTGGGTCTCTGGCACACCGTGTCCGCATCTCTCTCTCTCTCTCTCTCTCTCTCTCTCTCTCTCTCTCTCTCTCTCTCTCTCTCTCTCTCTCTCTCTCTCTCTCTCTCTAATAATAATAATAATAATAATAATAATTACGGTATTTATAATGCGATTATCTTATAATAATTATAACTCTAAGCGCGCACTCACAACTCGCACATGCATGCGCACGCTTTAGACAATGACTCACGTAACACAAATAGTGAAAATACCTTACGACGGTCAGCTTGGGGTGGGGAGTGTGGTGATATAGTGCTAGAACTGTTGAAAGAGGTGAGTTTTGAGGGCGGACTGGAAGGAGGAGAGCGAGTGTTTCTGACGTAGAGAGAGTGGGAGAATATTCCAGGTAGATGGACCGTATACTGAGAAGGAGCGGGGGCCGAAAGTGCTGAGTTTGGTGCCTGGGATGAGGAGGCGGAGAGGGTCGGAGGCGGAGAGGAGGGAGCGGGGAGGAGTGTAGGGGTGAAGTAAGTTGGAGAGATAGGCAGGAGCGTAGTTGTTCAGGGATTTGTAGCAGAGAGACAGAATCTTGTATTGGATGCGTTGGGGGATGGGGAGCCAGTGAAGGAGCTTGAGCAGGGGAGTGATGTGGTCGGATTTTTCTCTCTCTCTCTCTCTCTCTCTCTCTCTCTCTCTCTCTCTCTCTCTCTCTCTCTCTCTCTCTCTCTCTCTCTCTCTCTCTCTCTCTCTCTCTCTCTCTCTCTCTCTCTCTCTCTCTCTCTCTCTCTCTCTCTCTCTATCTCTCTCTCTCTCTCTCTCTCTCTCTCTCTCTCCCTCTCATATCTTCAGCTAATAAAAGATGCTAATACTACAAGTATTTTTTTGTGTGTGTGTATGTGTGTGTGTGTGCGCGCGCGCGCGCGTGTGTGTATGTTTGTGCTTGTGTTATGAATGTGCGTATGGATATGTACACTTTTACAACTGTGTGTATGTGTGAGATTTTACGGGTGTGCAAACGCCTGGGCGCGTGTTTCTATGTTTATTTCCATTTCCTCAACGATTAAAAAAAAGTTAATATTTCATTATTTTGTTCGTTTTATATTTCTTTTTTCCTCAATTTAAAGATAGTATTTTGTGATTTGTACATTATATGTAAAGTAGATTAGCAACGGCCAGTTCGAAAAATGGTTTCACCAAAACTTTCATTGTTGTAAAATAAAGAATCATTCTCTCTCTCTCTCTCTCTCTCTCTCTCTCTCTCTCTCTCTCTCTCTCTCTCTCTCTCTCTCTCTCTCTCTCTCTCTCTCTCTCTCTCTCTCTCTCTCTCTCTCTCTCTGAGACACCAATAGCACAATCTTTTTTTTTTTATCCAGACCATTAAAAAAAAAATTAGAAACGAGCTTTCATGTTTAGTCACTTCCCACCCCCTCCCCTTCCACCCCCCTTCCCCTGAATCGAAAAAGCTCACTCATGAAAGAAACTCACGTACGATCAGATTTTATGTTCCTCGACGCGTGGCGGAAAAAAATTCTGTGTGCATGCCAAAGATCTTCCAAAAGATTCTCAGTCGTCTGAGTCTAAATCTGGAGTGGGCAAAATTATCTGACTTAAAGGAAGTGCCAATTTAATATGAGAGGCTATTGCCCAGACATGCCTTTTTGCGACATGGGCACGCCTCGAATTTGGCCTTTCATGTCTCATGAAAAAGTGTAGTAGTAGAGTCAACCTTGATCATCTCCGTCAAAACGATGATGAAAAGAGGCCCCTCTCTTCCGTCAAGAGACATAGATTCTCGTGAATCCCTGCTGAAGCAGGGTTCATGAGAATCTATGTCTCTTGCAGATGGAGAAGTTTGGATACACGCGTTTTACACTGGTGATTGAAAGTCAGAAAATCAGAAGTCGGCCCCAGGCTTTCTATTCGAAGTGAAGTGGACATCTTGTATATCATCGCACGAGGAACGCAGACACAAATAGGCCGTTAAGATCTACGCTTCTTGCGGACGGATTTGCATTCAGTGCACGATTCTTATTTAACCCGTTCAGTGCTAGCTGACGCAGACTTGTGTTTCTGCAGTCTTCGTTGATTCCGCCGCAACTCCGAAAAGCCTTAGCTGTCAAAAGAACATAGATTCAAAGTAGTGTCAGAAAGAGGTCTAGATTCGCGTGAGCCCCCGCAACTGGGAGAGGGGGGGGGGGGGGCTCATGGGGATCTATACCTCTTGAAGTTGGATGGGGTTCACATTTTCTGAACGGGCACTGAACGGGGTTACAGCGGAAAGAGAACTTTTTGTGCCCAGTTATTCCTTGAGAAGGTAATGTGCCAGCAGTGACCAAAAGCTTTGCATCAGTCTAGTCACTGACACCTGATAATGTCATTCGCAGCGTCGGGAGACAGCTTATAGTGGATCACAGACCTCAGGGAGATGGGCCGCCTCGTTAGTTCAAGAATCGTGACGGAATTGCTTGGGTGCCTCCATCTGTCACCGCCCTTGAACTGCGGTGAAGGTCGATCCATCTCCCGCTGTACGAAATTGTCAATATAGGTCGCACGCTGGCTGAACTACGAAACCCCCGCAGTGGCCTGGAACCGTGACAGCAGAAACGGTAAAAGCTTTGGCTGTCTAGTGTACCCGCGCTTTTTGTCGAGGTGATTCCTGCCTGCAGGAATCACATCGGCAAAGAGCACTACCGACAGCCAGAAAGTCTATGCTGAAGCAGACGGGTTGTACTTGTCTTTCTAAGCGTGTTTCTTTCTTTGTGGGTACTTTCTGTCAGTGAAGAAGTGTAACGATCTCTGTGTCTGCAACACTGGGATCTCTGCATAAACATAACAACATAGAGGTATTTCGAGCCAGCAAAGGACATAGATTCTCATCAGACCCCGCACCCTGCGACGACATATGATAATCTGTACCTCCTGCAAATGCTGAGCTTTTTCTTATGCGTTTGCTACAGGGATCAGTTGCATGAGTGAGCTTAGTCCCCGGCGCCAGCCACAAAGCGAAGTGCTCCGCTATAGCGGGGGTTAGTGTAGTGGCGCTATAGCGGAGCACCTTACTTAGTGGCTGGCGCAGGACTAAGCTCACTTAAACAACTAGCTTAGTCCTGCGCCAGCCACCAAACAAGGTGCTCCGCAACAGCGGAGCACCTTGCTTGGTGGCTGTCGCAGGACTTAGCTCATGCAACTGGCCCCAGGGATTTCCATCGTGATTAGGCCCTGGTTCCACTTCCAGAGACTGACCTTGCTGTTGAACTTTGAACGCACCATTGCGACCCGAAGGGACAGTGATAGTTGCCGCAACTCGGCCACAAATGACAATGTGTCACTGAATAAAATATGATTTACAACGATGCTTGGTCATGGTTTAAAGTGCGGCCGGTTTTGCCATTCTTTCTATGAAGTGCGTTAGCACGAAAATGACTATGTCCGTGGAGCAGTTCCTGTACCGAACGTCACACATCACAATGCGTCACTGAATAAGTAAAAGACTTAAACGATGTCAGGTCGTTAACGATGTCAGGTCGTTAAGATACAATTTGTCCCCCCCCCCCCTTCTCTCTCTCTCTCTCTCTCTCTCTCTCTTGGTATGCTGTGTTTGTTTTTCTGTTCTGTTCTGTTTTGTTTACAGGACAGCTTGTAAGACAGGCATTGAGTTACCTGATAGCTTTATCCTGAATAAAATATTCATCATCTCTCTCTTTCCCTCTCTCTCTCTCTCTCTCTCTCTCTCTCTCTCTCTCTCTCTCTCTCTCTCTCTCTCTCTCTCTCTCTCTCTCTCTCTCTCTCTCTCTCTCTCGGACCCTCCCGTCTCATTTTATGCCAAGGTTAATCAGACATCCGTACATCCCAAAGTGAACCAAGTGGCATTTAATTTCTGTCGCTAATTGCTCTCGTTGCAGCGTTCAGCCCGTCAGCTCCCGGTTCCTCAATGACACAGTCAGTAACACAGTTACACGAATCAATCAATCTATGAATCTTTATTTGACAACGGTAAAGATATTGACAGAGCCGGAGGCAATGTCATTTTTCACATCTACTCACAAACCAGATAGGTGAGGCTAACGCTGGCAGAATTGTACAACAAACCAAGGGGAATTACTCAGCGCTGGACAACAGTTAGATCCCCTGCCCCCGCCTATCAGGCACCCAATCGCCAGCCCACAGAGAAATACGCAGGTATAGAATAAGACGATCATTTGCATCTTCTTACTATAATATATTAATATATTTGAAGATGCAAATGATCGTCTTATTCTATACCTGCGTATTTCTCTGTGGGCTGGCGATTGGGTGCCTGATAGGCGGGGGCAGGGGATCTAACTGTTGTCCAGCGCTGAGTAATTCCCCTTGGTTTGTTGTGTATTTTTCACATCTGCCGTTGCTACTTCTACAGACAAACAACAATTATATACATTAGATACATAGTCTGAGACTAGGAGGTGCGGGAGAAGGGGAGGGGAAAAATTAAAATTTAAAAAATATTTAAAATAATCGCACGCAGAATATAGTAATAATTGCGTGCGCACACTCATTCACACCGGACAGGTATACATGTCCATGATCAATCCTACTAACAGTGTGCGAACTGAGCATGATTTGCTCCTATCGCAAGTAAGTATTGTAGCTACTTATGATTGCGATAGGCTAGGTCTTTAAAAAGTCTTTCCTTATAACATGATATCGTAGGAGTGGTTTTTACATAGGATGGAAGAGAATTCCACAAAGTTGCCCCCAAGAAAGCTAAACTGGTTTTAAATAAGTCAATTCTGGTTTTGGGTACGACGTACATGCTTTTGTATCCCCATAGCGGGACTGAGACCGGACTAGCAGCTGGGTATTCAGGAGTTACTATGTTATTTCGAATCTTCAACATGAGAATCGCTTTGTTATAAACAAACTGATTCTTAAGAGAAAGAAGTCCCGCTTTGTGCATCTTATCATCAGTTGTCAGAGAAGGATCCGATAAGATTAACTTTGCTGCTCGTCTATGTAAAGAGTTCAGTCTTTTTAAATGTACATCGATGCAACCATCCAACACAGTCGAAGCATAATTAATGTTGGACTGGATATGTGCATAATAAAATAATTTTATGCTTTCAAAATCAGTGAAGTGTTTCTGCTTGGATAGCATGAAAATGTTCCTTGAGACAGTTTTACACACTTTATCTGTGTGTGCTTGCCACTTGAGCTGATCATCTATGATAATAATTAGCAGGCGGTGTTCCGAGACTTGTTCTATTGAGTTACTTTCCAGCGACAGCACAAGAGAAAGGGGGGCTTACTTACTTACTTACGCCTGTCACCCCTACCCGGGTATAGGCCGTCGACGAGAGACCTCCAGCAACTCCTGTCCTGTGCTTCTCCTTCGATTCTACTCCAGGTGGTTCCCAGTCTCTTGATGTCTGCTTGGAGGTCTCGACGCCAGGAGTTTCTCGGCCTACCTCTTTTCCTCTTTCCCTGGGGGTTCCATGACAATGCCTGCCTAGTGATACTGGAAGCTGGCTTTCTCAGACTGTGACCGATCCATCCCCATCTTCTTCCCCCAATTTCATTCTCTGCTGTTATCTGCTCTGTTCTCTCCCAGAGTCTGACGTTGCTGATCTTCTCTGGCCAGTGGATTTTTAAAATTCTTCTAAGGCAACTGTTCATGAAGGTCTGTACTCTGTTGACTGTGGTTTTTGTCAATCTCCATGTCTCTGCTCCATATAGGAGAACTGCTTTTACATTGGAGTTGAAAATCCGGACTTTGGTGTGTTGTGACAGCTCTCTGGAACTCCACACTTTTTTCAACTGAGAAAGGGGGGCTACTTGGTGCTTTTGTTGTGTCGCAATTACCATGGACTTAGTTTTAGCAGGATGGATAATCATTGAGTTATATTCACACTAGGCATTAAGGTTTTGCTGTAGGTTTTTATTTGCCGTGTGGATTGAAGTATCATCGGCAAACAAATCACACTGGACAGATTCGGATGTTAGATAAAGAGGTAGATCGTTGATATATAAGCAAAATAATAGAGGCCCTAAGACCGAAACTTTAGGCACTACAAACTTTACCTCCTTCAGTTCCGAGTGTGATCTGTTGTCTACTGCTTGTTGCCTTCGAGATGCAACCAGCAAGAGACATAGATCCTCATAGGCCCAGCTGGACATAGTTCAAGAGACAAAGATCCTCACGAGACCCCGCATCTGCGCGGGCTCGTGAGGATCTTTGACTCTTGCGAATGGGAGCCGTTCGCAATTACCTTAATTTACAATTATCATGAGCTGCTTCTGATCAGGCAGGTTTTACCGACTTCCAAATATGTTAGCCCCCAGTGATGACGTAAGTTTATTTATGACGTACACGGGCTAGCTGCATGGGGGAGCCTAGTCCTGCGCAAGCCATTTAGCAATGTGCTCCGCTGTCGCGGAGCACATTGCTAAATGGCTTGCGCAGGATTAAATTTGCTAACGCAACCGAGACCCGGAACTGCGAATTATTACTCGAATTATTCGCACGCGATAGTCATTGGTTCTGCATATGGAGGGGCGGGCGCACGGCGAGCTGTAAGTATTAGTAGTAATACAGTGAGTTTTCTCCATTGAATATATACGCGAATTGTAGGCGTACTCCCATTACTAACACTTTAAGCCTCTAACATTGTGCGTTGATCGCTGTGCTCTGGTAGTGAAGAGGTCTATGGCAACTGGCAATCTGACAAGATGCACTTAATTCCACCTTGGCCCAATGCTCAAATAATAACCTAACTTAACCCGTTCAATGCCGAGAAGTTAGTGAGTTAGTTAGTTAGTTAGTTAGTTAGTTAGTTAGTTAGTTAGTTAGTTAGTTAGTTAGTTAGTTAGTTAGTTGGTTGGTTAGTTGGTTACTTATTGGGGTTTAACGCCGAGCAGGCGATTCAAAGCCGAGAAAAACGGAAAACGATCAAGTTGAAAGAAAGAACAGAACTGAATTAAAATGAAATAATATGAAATGAAAGATCCTCATGAGCCCCCGCACCGGGTTTCATGGTGATCTATGTCTCTTGCTAACGTTACTCTGTATCCATCAAACATGGATGGATGTGTCTCTATGGCGTCGAATCAAGAAAAACACGCCTTTTGCCGCTACTGATAGCGATGGGGTTAACCCGGATGCTTTTTTCCGTTCGAGGATGCAAATGTGTCAAGTCTGCCAGCAAGAAGCATAGCTTCTCATGGGCCCCTGCGGCTGCAGGGACCCATGAGAATCTATGCCTCTTGCACATGAAACGGGCTAACATAAAGACATCTCTTTCTTGGCAAATACCACACAAAGAGCTCCGCCAGCGCATCCCCGAAAATTAACGGGCTTAATTAACATCTTTTCAAAGGTCAGTGAAAGTTTGTTCGGTCGGTTACGGGCTAATTTGAGCTCGTAAGGCTATTTAACCGATTAAATCCTTTTCATTAGTGTGTATTGCCCAATGAAGGCTACATTAAAGATTACGAAATAGATCAATTATAGATCAACCATTTTAGTTCAAGCGTGGTGCCAGAATAGCTTGGTGCCTGTAGGCGCCAAGCTATTCTGTCATAGTCCTTGAACTATCATAGTCAAATGTATTTCATCCCCACCCGGGTCTGCCCTGGGGAACTTGGGTGGGGTTAACTACTTTTTAGTTCCCAGGATCACCCTAGTCAGCCCCACAGGGTGGGTTTTCCCCTCTATTCTGGGGCATGTGTTACTGTCTACCCTTGGACCATTCACCTGTATTTTCCTTTTCTAAACTCTCCATACTGTCTGCGCTGTCTGTAGCTCTTGATATTGGGTAAGTGTTGCTAAATGGTCTTAGTTTTATTTAGCGTATTAGACCGGCTGGTGACATACATTCATTATTCTGTTTAGTTGTTGTTGTTTTTTTCACAAGCAGTGCAGGCAAGTCCTGAGAAAGTCTTGTTGCTGTCGGGACGTTAAGCAATGTACAACCAACCAACCAATCAAATTTATTTCATGCGATTTTATACGATAGTGTATAAGGATGGAAAGAGTTAAAACATCAGACGCGTCTTAAAACATCAGACGCGTCGGGTTTTTTTTTTAATCAGAAGTTAACTTTCATGTCTATCGGACATCTGAAAATGTCACCATTTGTCTCTCGTCGAAGGAATGACCATAAACGTGAAGATTTAAATGTGCAAAACACGGAAGGGGGACTAAGCCAGTTACCTGAACTTTGTACACAAAATACAAGTGAATAATTACGGACCTGTGAGGCAAAAGGCAGTAAGTCCATTTTTGTGAAGAGCGAGATTTGCATTGCATTACAATGAAAATCTCGCGGCTTTTTACAAAAAACTGATTTACACCCTTTTGTCACCACAAGGCAGAATAGCAATTTTCCAGTGATGTGAACGTGTCACGGAAGAGAGTTTTCCGACAAAAAAAAATTAAGACGAAAATAAATGGTAAATTAATGTTATGACAATGTTCTCTCAACAATGGCAATTACATTACAACAGAGAATTATTTTCAGAAACCTTTGTTCTGTTAGCGTCAGTGAGGTTTACGCAGGTTTGTTTTACGATTATTTTTGTTTTCACACCTCGCCATCCGAGCACTGCTGACACACGCGCATCGCTAACGAGGTGCTGATGAACCCACCTCAGTCGTCGGGTTCGTTGTGCTTGACTCCTGGGTAGTCTTTTGGTGATCGTTAACTTGACTAAATTTTGTCTTAACTGTCGGTTTAAAACAAATATGTGTGCAAGTCCTATTTGTTCATTTTTTTAAATGACATTCTTAGAGTACATCAAAGAAAATCCCAACACAAAAGAGCCAACGCAAATATAAGACAATTGCAACACAATTTATTAAATTTTCGAAATGGACACACAGATAAATATGTAATGTACTTATCTTTCTTTGGCGAGATTTGCAGTTCACTTCGCTTATAACAAGATCTGATATAACAAAAGTCGGACTATATTCACTGACGAGCAAAAGAAATGCGCCATTCAACTTTTTGATAAAAAATGTCGCATTTCTTTTGCCCATCAGTGTATAACAACAGTTGACTTTTCCGAGGTCACTGCAGCACACTTTCTATGTACATTACTTCGCTTACAACAAACTTCGGATGTAACAACGCCACAAATTGGTTTCCCTGGCCCATTCGTTATATCCGGAGTTTACAGTACATGGATTAACTCATTCGCGGCCAGCCGCATCCGGACGCGCGGCTTTTGCGGCTGGCCGCTAATGCGTTAAATCAAAGACGGTACAATCATGCCGTCATAAACAAGTACGATTAACTCGAACAAATTCCTACCAGTCTCGGACTCTGCAGTAATTTTGTTGTCCGCTCGGTCGCCAGCTGTACCATGTACCCCCTTGGCAATCTTGCACGGCCATCTTCGCATTGCTAACCGTCACGCCCAGGGAGTCCTCGCGTGCTCTTTTGCGAGCACCTCGGATCCTAGAGGATCCCTGACTGACGGATCGCAACCGTGCGGGACGATTTTCCCAATTGTTGTAGATGAATCGGCGGCAAGAGACATAGATTCGCATGGGCACCTGCGGCATTTTGCAGGGGCTCATAAAAATCTATGCCTCGTGGACTTTGAACTTGACAAACGAAGGTCTGTTCCGCGAAGGTTTTGTGGGGGAAAGATTCCGTTTCTCGCTGATCTAAATGGGACAGAGCGTAGCCAGCAAGAGGCATTAATTCTCATGGGCCCATGCTGTCGCGGGGGCTCATGAGAATCTATGCCTCTTGCAGATGGAGGTGGATGGACGGCGGACCTTTCCATAAAGATTGTGTTCGGAATTCAATTTGTAGCAGGGTCCCTGCGCGCCGCTTAGTGTCACAGTGACAGAAAACCGCGCGTGCGGGGGGTAGTTACACTCTTTTCGCCTTCCATAGCCAATAACTCGCGATGCGGAAACAGCCGTTGACACATTCTACCCCAGGAACGAAATCCCCAAATTCTGGAGAGAGGTCGAGCATGATAGTTTTTTTCTTCTTTTTTTTTTTTTTCTCTCAGTAATGAAGGTGTTAAATATATAATTATCTGTCCCTCTGTTGTCATATTGTTTCTACGAGACGTGATTCCTCTTTAAAATAACTATAAAGGTATTGTCAATCAGTCGACGTTGCAAGAAACATTACTCAGAGCCCCAGATACGCGTACCCGTGTGATGGTCCGTGATTTTGAACTTTGCGGTCTAGAGGCTGTAGAATCCAAAATCGCAGACCAGCACACACACACACACACACACACACACACACACACACACACACACACACACACACACACACACACACACACACACACACACTGATGTCGAATCATGCTGACGAAAAAATCTGACGTTCACGCAGAGTCTGTAAATGAATTTCATTTCTGCGAAAACAACTTAGCCAGTCCCAGATAACAGAATGGACTTCATAAGAAGTAATGTGACAGGCGATTCTGATTCCATTACGTGAAATAAGCTGATAGCGGATATTTTTATAGACATTTCTGTTGCGTAGAATCACATCTGCAATATTAACCCATTCCCTGCCGAGGAAAAAAATGAACACCAGCCAACAAGAGGTATAGATCCTCATGAGCCCCCGCAGTTGCGGGGGCTCATGAGGATCTATGCCTCTTGCTAAAAAAAAAAATGTATACATGTTAGTTTTTTTACGCCTGGAGATCTTTGGCGTCGAATTAACAAAGAAATATTTCACCGACATAGTTTGTAGCCCATATGCACTGGGAGTGAATGGGTTAAACAGTTTTCCCAGAACTGTATCGAGGGACTCCGTGAGGGGGCCCGGGGAGAGGGAAAGTGGAGAGGAGAGGGAGTAGGTTAATGTTAGTTTGCCCCAGATTATCAAGTTCAACGACCGCTTTCTGTTCCGTCTCCCTGACGACCCATGATCATGGTCAGACGATCCGATCCGCACTGGCGCAGTAGGGCACTGGAGCAAAGGGGGAACAACCTGCAGGAAGAGCTGGCTGAGTTATTGCCCCTTGAACAACAGTTCGGTAGACACTGACCTCTCCCTTGACAATGGCCGGTGTAACTCACTGCTCGCGTTACCCACGCACAGGTACGCGGCAAAGAACATTAGCGTTCGAGATGTGCCGCGTATCATTCAGCGTGACTTCATTTTGCCGCGTAGTTCGCCGTGTGCAACACGACGACACAGAGAGAAATCGTTCCGGTTTTGCGATCGACCGGCCTTTGGCTGTCCATAGTGCTTTTAGTTCAGGGGATTCAGCAAAAAGCGCTGAGGACAGCAGATGGGTTAACCCATATATTACACTGAGGCTAACAGCTTCAAATTTGTACACTGCCATAATTATGCAAGGTACATTATAGTACTTACAGATAAGGAGATGGACCAATGGCTTTAGTTTCATGGGTGGTGCCAGAATAGCTTTCCAAACACAGGGGCTTCTTTTTTTTTTCTTTTCATTTTCTTTTTTTTTTTTTTTTTTTTTGGGGGGGGGGGGGGGGAGTGGGGAGGGGGGTCGGCTGGGGGGGGGGGGGGGAGAACTACCTGGTTCCTAATGAGCAAAAGGCCATTGGGCCGACGTCGGCTGTCGTTGGTCCGCGCACTACCGTGCGCGGGCCAACGACAGCCGACGTCGGACCGATGGCCTTTGCGCAATGGGTTGCGAACCCGGCAGCCGAGACATTAAATTTGACAAAACGGCCTGTTTGATCTACTGTGTTCTGGAAAACGCTATCACAAACAGGGTGTTCCCTTATTGTAAGGTCAATGTTACGTGGCTTTTGAATCGATTATTACAAATATACAATATAAGAGGGGGTTTGGGAAGGGGGGGGGGGTTGGGGTAGGGGATGGAGTCATTTGACTGAGCATGAGCATTTCTTTCAAATAAATCTTTTAAATGATCCATTATTCCTTTAACTGCGCAGTGAGTGGAATGACAACACGATATTGTTTGTTATTGTTTGTTACACTCGTTGAAGAAAAATATGTCACAGAACAGGATTGCTTGTGGAAACTTTTGACAACATCATTATTTCTCTGATAACCTTACATTGGCCAACCACGTTTCTTCCTGTACTCGTTTTTGTTGGGTGATTAATTACTTGAATGGAAAGGACATCTGCTCTGATTTGACAAAAGCCAGTATCTCCATCCCGGCTTTTAGAACAGCGAGATTTTCATAGTATACAATGAAAATTTCGTTTTTGGGTGTATGGCTTTTGCCAACACAGGGCGGACTTGCTATATAACTTCGGATCATGCAAGCTTCTGGTGATTCGACAGCGTCAAAGCGCTCTGCTGCCTGTAGAGTTTACAAGCGCTCTGCTGCCTGTAGAGTTTACAATACATGTACTAGTTTGTGTGCCAGTTTGTGATTTACTGTTTTAGTTTTTACCTCTTGTAATGTGTGTACTTGTCTGTGCTTTTTTTAAAATCACAGACAAGTACTTAGTACAACCACATTTTATCTTTTAGACGTCGTCAGTCCCGGTGAGCAAATGGTCCTTGGGCCGCCGTCACAGACTGTGCGCGGGCCAACTTCTGGCTGCCGACATCGGCGCTATAATCTTTTGCTCACTGCGCTTGCGTTCAGTTTTCATGACGGGAGAGTCACTACAGCCATGTCTCTCAATAAATCCGCACAAGTTGAAAGGAAACTTAGGACACCCAACGGTGCTCCTGTTGCCTTTCTGGTTCTCTGAGCTCCTTGGGGGTAACCCCGAACGTGCTCCGTCTGACGAGGATCGATGGATGTAAACAGCACCGATCACTAATCTGTAACAGGCATAAATTCTCATGAGCTCCTCCTGCTGGTGATGCCCTTGAGAATCTATGCTTTCTGCCGATGGCAGGGTCCGGTTGAAGAGCTTCGCATTTAGAGGATGATGACCCGGTGTACAACGCAGAAAGGAAAAAAGCTATATCCGGCAGGGTTTCGTTTTATCCGCTTTGGCTTAAAACAAATTTCCCTAGGGGCAGCCCTGTGTGAAATGTAATCCTTTTATTGTTGAGGTTTATTCTCATATTGGCCGTAATCAACGTGTTTTGGTTAATTGTTTTGTGCAATATTTCCCCCCCCCCCCCCCCCGCCCCCCCGTGGTTGTTTTTTTTTTTTTTTTTTTTTTTTTTTTTTTTTTTTTGCCATTCCGGTTCGAACGCTGGTCTAGTTTGACTGGCTCACTTCGTCCTTTACAGCTTATTCTGTTCAGCTCTGATACACTACAGATAGTTAATTGATCGCCCATGATAGTTCATGGGTGGTGCAGTAATAGTTTGGCGCCTCTAGGCGCCAAGCTATTACTGCAACACCCTTGAACTATCATTTTCGATGTTTTTCTAGGCATCAAGCTATTCCTGCGGCACGCTTGAGCTGTCATGGTCGATCTGTCTCCAAAACCGTAGTTTTCAGCGGACAACTTCTAACTTTCGAAAATTTTCTGTTTTCTTCAGTGCCCACTACAAGAGATGACCGGACCGTGCTCGTTGTACGTGTTTGGTAGTGCTTAGTTTGGCGTTTTCGATCGTCTGCGACGGCTGTAGCCGTGGGGTTGTGCCTGCTAAGCTGGCTTGGCTTGGTGTCTGGAGACTGGCCGTGACCAGTTTGCAGCGGTCAGCAGACACAGGTGTTAGCTTATGATTTCTTTTTTAATGTACAAAATAAAATAAGATTGTCGGTCAGACGATATTGTTGGGAAACTATGTCAACATGGGCGTTTAATCGATCGTTTGACATTCTAAAACATACCGAAGTCCCAGTTCTCATCAATTTATGTCTCGTAGGTGATGGAGTAACTCCAAGCAGACGACGACATTTTAGACACCCATCACAGCAGATTGTGCTGAGCAAAGCTGTTTTAATTTTTGCAGTCGTACTTACTTACTTGTCCAGAATAGCACTCCGCGAAACTTTACAATCAGACAACTGCAAAGGGTGTAGTTTTTGTACGCTGCACTTGTTGCAGATCCTTATCCTATTGACAAGACGAAGAGACTAAATAAATCTCTCCTCATTCTGAGAACGGAAATAGTGCCAATTGTTCGTCAGCAAGAGGCATAGATTCTCATGAGCTTCTGCATCCGCAGGGGCTCATGAGCGTCTATGCATCTTGCACATGGTGTTTGCTGGTCGATAAGAACCTCATTGACAAGACGAGGAAAGCAACAAACAGATGGAGACAGTTCACCGCAAGCTTAACTTATGGTCGGAGGCTACAAATTGGAATCGGCAAGAAGAAGAGAGCAGTGCACAGCTGATCCAGTGCATCTGCAATCGGCATAGATCCTCATGATCCCTCACAGCCTGATAGGGCTTGGGATAATCTAAGCAATGTGCTCGTTCCTCCACGGAAATGTGATGCGTCGCGTTTTAGGGGCCGCTGCGGTCGGCCGGCTTCGTTTCAGACTTTAAAAAAAAAAAAAAAAAAAAAAAAAAAAAACACGATAAAAAGAACATGAAGGATTTACTAGCACTACCACCTTGACTTTCGAGACATTGCCAAGTGGGTCATCTGTTTGAACTCGTCTGGTGAGAACGACATGGAAGTCGGGAAAAAAATGGTCAGACACACAGGCACAGGATTATCATTATCAGTGTTATTCCAGATGTGATCAAGTACGCCAAGAACATGTTCGACCAGCGATGGCCTGGGAATCTTCACATAAAGTTAACTAAACTACCTTCGAGCTATCATGATTATTGTAGTCAACGCTGAAAGTGAAAAGTTTAGAAGGAAAAAAGGCATGACAAGATGTCAACCTGAAACATATAGAGACTAGGTCAACATTTGAGGGTCACCATCGGTGTCCAGATCTGAGATTTGGGAGGACTCCGTAATGTCCAAGATTCAGACCAGACACTTCTACCCATCTCGGAAACAAAAGACGGGAAGTCCATTATTGTGAAAGGCGATATTTTCATTGTATTACAATCGCTTTTCACAATAATGGACATGTGTGTGATCTGTTCGTCGTCCAAGACAATTGAAACCAAACCAAACGTAAGAAATATCTTTTTTTTTAATGTGATGTATGCGTGTGTGTTTAGATCAATCTTAACGTATTTGTGTGTGTGTGTGTGTGTGTGTGTGTGTGTGTGTGTGTGTGTGTGTGTGTGTGTGTGTGTGTGTGTGTGTGTGTGTGTGTGTTGCAGGTTAGAGAGTGCTGGCAGCCTGTATAAATTTGCACGGAAGCTGAGTCAGAGAGATCGCACCAAAGACAACAGCAACCGGCATCGCTCCATAAGTCTAGACTGGTGAGTAATACCTGTCTTTCTATATCTGTTCTTTGTTTCGACCCCTTGACTGCCAGTCGACGCGGATTTCGCGCCTGAAACTACGCACATTGACCGCAATTCGCGCGAAGAACACAACTGAAAAATGGGACTACCCTTGAACTGTTGTGGCTGATGCACCCCCACCCCACCCCCTCCCCACCCCCACCCACCCCCTCCCACCTCCACATCAACTCTGGTGCACGGTCTGTATTGAAGCCCCTTTAATTTACACATTCGAGACGTGCCGCTTCCGGTTACGCGGCTTTACGTCGCGTACCCGGATGCGGATATTCTCGGATGAGTTAGAGTGGTGAAAGTGTTAAGTGTGCATTAGCTAATGTGCTGCTTATCTCCATCTCCAAATGAGAGAGACTGCTTCCGATATAGCCAGAAGGCAATACAGAATTAACTCATTTGCGGCCAGCCGCATCCGGATGCGCGGCATAAGTCGCGAATGAGTTAAATTGCGCCTTTCCGACGACCGTGGCTGCTCACGGGTAGTGCCCTATCGGTAGAGAAGCGCCAAACTGATCAGGCACTACCCTTGTATTGAGCAGAACGACCGACCGACCTGTTGGCTGAAATGTTTGTCCAGCGGTTTTATTAGGAAGCGCGCGATTTTTTTATTCCAGGAAGTTGACATCAGAAGGTATAAACCACTGCTCCCTCGGAATGCAAAGCAAGTCCATTTTTTGTGAAAGCGAAATTTCCATTGTAATACAATGACAATCTCGCTTTTCACAGAAATGGAGATACTGTCTTTTGCTTTCAAAGAGGAGCACTTTCTGCCTTACCTGTGATCAAGCCTAGGTATAAAGTCAAATACGTGTGCCTGAAATTGTTTTCATGATCTTTGTCTGATCTTGTCCGTGTTATGACGACTTCCTTTCCTTTACTCTGCGCGCGTGTAACTCGTTAGTGAAGTGTCTGAGAAGAAAAAAAATTGGTATCATTTCCCTTCTTTCTTCTTTTTTTTTTATTATTTTAAATTCTTTTTGGGTGTATAAATTATAAATATAAATAGCTTATTTTTTTTTTCTTAGGACCGGGGCGACTCAGGTCGTAGAGGGTTGTATCTCGACCGTAAGGTCGTGGGTTCGATTGCACGGACCTTATCTGTGCGCCGTCTTCGAAATTACGTTTTGGGTTGGCAAAAAGCGCCAATTCTTTACGAAATGTTTGACGTTTAACTCATTCAGCCCCGACACACCACAGCAAGAAAATGGATCGAGCATGATAGTTCAAGGGTTGTGCCAAAATAGCTTGGCGCCCATAGGCGCCAAGCTATTCTGGCACCACCTTTGAACTATCATGCTCGATCTGTCTCCATAATTGTAGTACAGTCCTTCAGGGGCAACTTGAAAATTTGGGATTTCGGTCCTGGGGTAGAATGTGTTAACGTTTTCTTGTTTTGTTTTGTTTTGTTTGGTTGTATTTCTGAGGTTTCTCTGACCTGAACTTTTCCACAAAAGTTTCTTTGCACAGCTCTGCTCTGTCTAAGAGGGAGTAAACATTTGTTTTACGGACTTTGAGTTCAGATGTACTTTTTGGCACTGCCGTCTGGCGTTTTTGGCCTAGTGTAGCCTCCGTATATATATCTTCGTTAAGATATAGCGACAGTCTAATTACCGTGTAATTACGGGGTATCACTGTGATCGGGTGAGGCATAACAGGAGCCGACGCGAGCGACGTCAAGACGTGCCAAAGTCGTACTTTTTACGACAAACTGAATTGCACACTGGTTGTCTGCCTCGATTGCAGCCCGGCAATCGAGGGAGACAACCAGTGTGCCGGTCACACAAAGATGGAGTGATGGCCAAAAGCAACATCTAAGGGCCACAGTCTGTTCCAGTTTCGTGACGAAACTGTGTCGAGGTGTAAGATGTGATGGTGGCGGGTGCGATCACGAAGTACTGTCCATAAAGAGCTGTTCCAATGCTGACTTATCTTTGGCAACCAATGTGGGTCAGCCCCTCTCACCCCTCCCCTCCCAACCACGGCCACCAACAACCCCCACCCCTCCTCCTCCATCACGTCCATCATTTTAGCAGGGCTGATGTGATGTCCTTATTTGCTAGACCATTCCCTAGTCGCAAGTCATAGAGTCAAGAAGCATAGAGTCTCAATAGCCCCTGCAGTCGCAGGGGCTCATGAGAATTCATGCATCTTGCTTCCATTACTTATATGGAGCTTGTATCTTACCTGCACAAATCGGCGTAATTTGATTTGTGTATCAGCTCGTCAGTCGGGAGGGGGTGAAATAAATTCTTTTGTGGCTATGTATTGTGTAATTATCGCGTCAACTGAATAGTCGATCCAAGAAACCTTCTCGTCTGCGAGAGGCGTATGTAGATTCTCATGCCTGTGCCCCTGTGTGGAATCCATGCCTTTTGCATGTACGTACATGTACCTGTCACATTTACCTACGATACTCCTTTCAAAAAAAAAGGAAATTTTAAAGTCACTCAGCCAAAGTCACTCAGAGGATTTGAATTCAGTCAGTCATAAGTCGGAGGGGCCGGGGGTTGGGGGAAGGAAGGGGTACCTTATTTTTTGTCTGCTATCAGTATCACGTTGCTTGTACAAGAAAACGTGATGTTGCGTTGAAAGGGGGACGAGCAGGTGTGAAGTGGCTGTCAATATCGCTAAGTCCCGTCTCTCTGTCTTGGCCACCCTCGCAACGCTTGTCCTAAATTAATTTTCACCCCACAGGCTGAGGAACGCGTAAACCTGATCTTGATCAGCAAGAGACACGGATTCACATGAGGCCTTGCTTTAGCAAGTCCCCGTGTGAATCTGTGTCTCTTGCAGACGGAAAACGTTTGATGCTAAACTTGTTTCTCAAGTCGGCAAACCGCTCTGATGACGTCAGCATTCTTCCTCGGGGACTCTCAGCCTAGCTAGTCACCAGTGGAGTTTCTCAAATGCCGACGAATTCCCCGACGGATTTACACCTGTAGGAGGCACAAAGCCTCATGGTGCCCTGAAGAATGTGTCCGTGGATCCTCTCACGTGAGCCTTTGCACGCTGTGTCTGTCCCTTCTGCGAAAAGCATACATCCTCATGAGGATCGAACATGCATATTCTTCTTAAACCTGCTGAAGGAGGTCTTTGCTTCATGACGATAAAAGTCAGTGGAATTTGTATTTTGTAGCCTTTCATTTTCTTCCCGGTTGCCGCTGGTGTGAGAAAGTAGGACCAATGCCTGAAATTGTGTGACACAGCTCATTGCTATGTACGTCTGTTCCATAGTCAGATCTGGAGGAGGTCAGTTCACCTGGGTTTCCTCGCCTTTCTCAAATTATGGAACCGAAACATTTGTCCGTACTAAAATTCATCCAAACACTCACCCGCAAATCGAGGGACACGGGTGTAAATGGACTGGAAGCTGCAATGCAGTCATCGCTACTACCACTGCCCCTGGGGCTCACTGTTCCTGGTGTTCTAAGCTTCTTTCCGCCAGTGCCGTACCTATTTCGCAGTGTGCTGACGAGATGCTCGAGTATGAAAGTTATCCTGGACCCCCTCCAGGCTCCCGTGCTTGGAATATCGTGCTTGGCATTCTCACTCGCCTGACCCACTTGGAGTCATAGCTTCTGCTCCTGGCGTCCCTTCTCTTATTGCTCCCCCCTTTGTGAGCAAAAGGTCTTCGGGGCGACGGCAGCCGCGGTTGGGCCGCGCACAGTAGTGCGCTGGCCAACCGCGCCTGCCGTCGCCCCGAAGACTTTTGCTTCTCATCTTTGCCCCAACTGGATCACTGGGTCACCAGGAGAAGTTTTAAAAGTCCTTTGTCAGAACTTATGTCAGATGATTTAGAAATTGTCTGATGTTTTAGATACAGTTTTGGGGGTAATTGTCGCAGAAGCCAGGTTGTACAAATTTGAAATACGATCGTATGGACTTCAGTGTGGTTAAGTAGAGGCTGATAATTAGGAAATCGAAGTTAGTCAAGGATGCTGTTTTTTTGTTGTTGTTGCCAAAAGTCTTATGCCTGAAATAAGGTGTGGTGATTGTTTTACGTGGAGCCGGACTGATAATTAAAAGATCGAAGTGAGCCGAGTTTGATGCTGTTGGCCTTACAGCTTTAAGCCCCAGATACGGTGCATCTCTTAACTGGTAGCTTTATCCATCTCTGTACAAGCGAACTTTTTTTTTTTGTCAACGGTGAAGGCAAATTACAGCTTTAGTTTTTCTTCCGAACTTTCGCCACCGTACTTTAAGGATTTGGCCATTTCAGCTGAGATTTCTCAGGTAAGTTGTGTTATGCACAGTTTGTATTTTGATGGACAGTGAGTATATTTTGATAGTTTAACCCCTTCACTGCCGAGAAAAGGTGAGCACGGTGAAACTGCAAGAGGTAAAGATCCTCATGAGCCCCCGCAGTCGCGGGGGCTCATGAGGATCTATGCCTCTTGCTGAGACCAGTTTGTTTCCATGATCCTTGGTCTAACTGTTTCGAGTGATGGACAAGGCTGTAGTCATCAATATGTGACGTTTATTTTTCAATGTCATGTCCACTTTTGTTGAAAGCGCCCCTCGCTGTCACTACACAAAGAGGCGAAAAGTGAAGCAACACGCGATAGACCCCTTGGTTTAACAACACCTCAGATTTAACCCTTTGGCTGCCGGTAGCGGTTTTAGTCGTCATGATGATTCATGCAGAAATCATCGCGACAAAAACCGCTACCGACAGTCAGAGGGTTAGCTTAATGAATAATGGCACGCTGTACTGGTGTATTTCTGAATGCGATATCCGCTTTATTTCAAAGTAACCCACTGTCACTACACAACGCGGCGATAGAAGCTGTCACAGGCCGATCAGCTTCATTATGACAGCTCAGGCGCCTATTCTCTCCAGCTTATAACAGCGCTAACCGCGCTATGTTGAGAATCTACATTCAGTTAGGATTTCAATTTTCGCGATCACACTCTACCTTAATATCATACTCTACCTGAATCAGCAAGAGATATACATTCACATGAGCCCCTGCGACAGATGTTGAGACCATAAAGGTGGTGAGTGGACAGGGACGCGCGAGGCTTTGTGTCAGAAATGATGGCCCGTCACGGTTATAGGCTACACTATTACGCGCGTTCGTTCTGCTTCATTAAGGCTGAGAAGGTAGTAGACGTGCACATGTACCATAGTTGTCTACGTATAATGTGTGCGGGGAGCTCAGTCTGATTTTCTATAATATTACACTCGTTATCCGTTCCGTGCCAGCTGACCAAGACAGTCAGTGTTTTTGCAATCTTCGTTAATTCAAGACAAAAGCCGTAGAGTTCCCAGTAACGTGAATTCACAGTCGTGTCAGCAAGAGGTATAGATCCTCATGAGCCCCCGCAACTGCGGGGGCTCATGAGGATCTATACCTCTTGCATTTGGGTAGTGTTTAAATGTTCTCCGCACTGAACAGCGTAAACTTCGGACATTCTTGTTCTTCTTCTGCGAGTGATGTTTGTCTAATGCCTTGAATTGCGGGCTGCCACGAAGTGAACCGTTTTCAGGAGGATATAACAAAACCAAGGAACTGGCCAGAGGTCTCTGTTGTTATATCTGTTAAAAAGCGAAGGGAATGACATAGAATGAGTGTATTCGGGCAATCTGAAAGCAGTGTTTTACTAGTAACCGATTTTGGTTATATCCGACTTTGTTTTAAGCGAAGTTTACTGCCGTACCTCTATGTAATTATAAACCTACGCGCATACTGCTTGGAATATATAAACACACGATAGTCGATTATTTACGACTAGACAGCAGCATCTGTTGACGTGACACTTATTTAAAAAAAAAAAAAAAAAAAACTTTTTCGCAAAGTCAGTCCAACATCGGCCGGGAACGCTATTTGCGTTGGTGTCAACGGAAAGAAGTTAAACTGAACGTATAGCCTTGTCACTGTTGTATACATGGTTAATCCTAAAAGGTGACTGCAAAGCGCAGAAGCAAAATGCAAAAGAAAGAAGCACGCTTAGAAAAGACAGTTACAACATAGGCACGCATTTATTTTATTTTTTTGATTGGTTGTCATTATTTGCTACTTATAGTGCAGTCACAGTCGTCGCTTAGCTAAAGAATCATTTAGATTTATTCTCTTATCCAGTAATATTATATTGCATACCATAGAAACAGCTATACAGTTTAGCTACATGGGGTTAGGAATAAGACATTTCGTAAGTTTCAGTCATGTGTGTGCTGGTCTGTGGTTTTGAACCTTACAGCTGAAAGCCATAAGGTCCAAAACCACAGACCAGCACATTTATGTAATACCCCATCGTATCTGCCAGGAATTGGTCAGTCGCACAGAGGGCCGAGGTGCCGTTATTAATTTCCATGGCTGGAATCCAGCTTGTCGTGGATTGTGTTTGCTAACCCTTACCTACTGGCGCCAATCACTGCACCCCGCGCCCCCCGTACAGTATCAAAGTACTAAGTGTGTATGAATAAGGATTTGTGATCCGCTCTTGGTCGGGTTCAGGATTACACGCAGCGCAGCCTTCAATATGTCGGTATTTGGGTCGCTTAAGAAATAGGTCTGAACGTGTTGCTGCAGATGAATTTTACACCTCACCAGTATCATAATTGATACAAAAACTTTTTTATTTCTTTTATTCACTAATTGTTGGGATACTTTGATTATGTACTAAAAATGATCAACAATCAGAAAAAAGAAGTACCGATTGTTTGTACTGAGTAGTCTTATGTACATACAGATGGTACAGAAATACATCTTAACGAATCAGAAAGCGCTCGTTTATTGAATAAGTCCTTTCGAGACACACACGCCCACTAGAACATGGAATATTACACTACAGGTTTTCAGTCTTCTCGGCCATGTGTCCCTTTATAGGTCCCTATTCAACTGTACGACCTTCATGAACAGTTGCCTTAGAAGAATTTTGAAAATCCACTGGCCAGAGAAGATCAGCAACGTCAGACTGGGAGAGAACAGAGCAGATAACAGCAGAGAATGAAATTGGGCGAAGAAGATGGGGATGGATCGGTCACAGTCTGAGAAAGCCAGCTTCCAGTATCACTAGGCAGGCATTGTCATGGAACCCCCAGGGAAAGAGGAAAAGAGGTAGGCCGAGAAACTCCTGGCGTCGAGACCTCCAAGCAGACATCAAGAGACTGGGAACCACCTGGAGTAGAATCGAAGGAGAAGCACAGGACAGGAGTTGCTGGAGGTCTCTCGTCGACGGCCTATACCCAGGTAGGGGTGACAGGCGTAAGTAAGTAAGTAATTCAACTGTACCGGTCCCGAGTACGGTCACACCTGATTTCAGGTCGGATCCTTTGAGTGGTCTGCTTGTTACCTACCCTGGTGATTCCATAAGACTGCTCAGTGTTCACAGATTGTACCCGGCACTCCGCTGACAGTTCCTCCGGCCAAGACCTGAACCCAAAGAGACTTCCTCCTGCAGAGAATGTAAACAGGACTATATAAATACATAGTCTCTTCTAGCAAGAGGTGTAGATTCTCATGAGCCCATGCTCCGCAGGGGCACACGAGAATCTACGCCTCTTACAGGTTATGGGGCTAACTCACAACCTTTAACTTGTCAGGTTTCGCGGTGTGGCTTTGTTAAAGCTTTGACTGTTTAGTCTGTGACCATAGCGCTTGCAAACTGCCGAACCAGATGGATGTAACGTCTTCGCCGTGCCGGTCCACTCGAATCTTGGAACACATTTGGAACTCTGTACACGTGTGTCATTGAGGTCTTTGGAACTGTGCTTCATCCGCGGATACTATTTATTTTTGTAGTTACTATTTCCCGATTTTGAAACACGTCTGGAAACCATACCCGTGTGTGTGTGTGTGTGTGTGTGTGTGTGTGTGTGTATGTGTGTGTGTGTGTGTGTGTGTGTGTGTGTGTGTGTGTGTGTGTGTGTGTGTGTGTGTGTGTGTGATGGTGTGTGTGTGTGTGTGTGTTCAGCAAAGTTTTAAACTGTTCAGTGTCAGTTGCCGCAGACTGTGTGTTGGCAATCTTCGTTACTTCAACACCAAAAGAACCGTGTATGTCCAAGGAACATCGATTCAAAGTGTTGTCGGCAAGAGGTATAGATCCTCATGAGCCCCCGCATCTGCGGGGGCTCATGAGGATCTATACCTCTTGCAGTTGGATGGTGTTCAAATTTTCTCGGCACTGAAAGGGTTATACTGTGCCTTGTCCGAAGGAAAGATTTCTTTTCTGTTGGATGGGCGACAACTGACTCAAAGACGTGTGCTTTCTGTCTACACAACAGATTTTGTGATTGTGGCGACTTGCAGATGAACTTTATGAGTGCTGGATTAGTAGTGTTGCTTCTGGAAACCCTTAGTTGCACGTGCATGCCCTGTAGATTTACCAATTTCCTGTGCTCGACGGTTACTTCGGCCATGTTCAGTTAAGTTCTACGGGTTTGCATTCCCTTCATTTCATACGAGTTTCAACACTGAGGAGGATGCGCTGACACTGAGTGACAGAGCCGTAAGAGGATTTACCAGCAGTTTTATTCACTCAAGCCTAATTATCTTGTGAATGAAATCGCCATTCAGTTCTGATTATTTTATGAAGTGAATCAACGTTCGAAGGCGCAATAATTGAAAAATCTTTATCGCCGTACGAACTAAAAACCTTTGCCATGCTAGCACATTTTAACCGATATATCCGATAGATCGCAGCCTTCTTTTTACCACCCCTAGCTTTGTCGTCGGATCCGAAGAAGTCCTCAGCCAATCTCCCTCTACCTGCAAGAGGCGCAGGTTCTCATGAGCCCCTGCCGAAGGCAGGGGCTCATGAGAATCTACGCCTCTTGTAGTCTTCAGATATTCTCCAGTTGTTCCTTAAGTCAAGGATGATGTTAGTGGAGCCAACACACACACACGACTTCAAGACGTGATTGGATTGGTTTCACGATCTCGGGTTGTCTTACTGAGCGCACACAATGTCCTCGGTCCGACGTCGGGCCCGCTTGGAGCCCACAGACTGCATGACTTCAAGGCGTGATGGGATTGGTTTCACGATCCATGGGAATGTCTTAAAGCGATCTGCTCTGTGGCAAGAGTTGACTTCTGAAATTCGCCGATAAAACGGTGGGGGGGGGGGGGGGGGGGGGGAGGGGGGGGAGGGGAGGGGGGGGGGGGATTGCGTCGTGTGTCTTGCCTCAACTAATACGTTTCTACCCTTCTTTTCACAATCCATGTCAGTGAGTAGACACACTAACCAATAAGATTTTTTTTTTGCAACTGCCTTTTGAGAGTAATGGACGGAACTCTCCTGCATACACAAAAGCTGAAAGTCGTTCATTTTACATTTAAACTTCATAATTTAAATAATATTGATAATTCGATTTTTGTCCGGCATCGCTGTACGACGTACTAGCAACATTTATAAAGGAGTTAATGCGGTATTGCGGCCTGGTGTAGGTCGCTTGAAGCGCACACAAGGTCCTCGGGCCGACATCGGCCCACTACGAGCCGATGTCGGACCGAGGACCCTCAGGCTGCGCACCCAGCAACGCCTGAGATTTGTTGCCATGCCCTGACAGTGAGGAAGCAGAAGGGGAGCCCCCGGAGACCCATTGCCTTTCTGGAGACGCGGCGACGATACGTAGGTATGCACGCGTCAGGTTACTGAGACAGAAAAACCGATGCGACGCGCCCCGTGAGTCGGTATAGAGTTCCTCCGTAAAGTGGTATTGGTAGGCCATTTGTCTGTGTTGGAAATTTTCACTGATCTGGTCTGGTCCGCGAGCTGGCGACACTATTTAGCCCCTTTCCGGCAGCTGCACTGATCGCGGAATTTTCGCGTCTTAGTAACAACACGCACACTGACGGACAGTCGCGCGAAAAGCATCAACCGAAATGGGACCAGAATTTTTTTTTTTTTTTAAATGGGCACTAAGGACATATAACTGACAAGAGACATAAACCCTCATGAGCCCCCTTGCGGGGGCTCATGAGGGTTTATGTCTCTTGCAGCTGGTTAGCGTATAGCCTTGCCCCGGCAGTGAAGGGGTTAAATTTAAAAAGATTTTTTGCTTTCTTCTCTTAAGTATGTAAACTAAATCGAAGAAATCTGATGATCGCAATACCGTTACAAGATAACTATAAAAAAATGAGTCTGCACTGAACGAGTTGTATTGATGTATAATTATGTCGGAAATTTCCAGTCTGCACCGATCTGGTCTGGCGACACTGTTAAATTCAAAAGTTTGTTGGAAAATGTGACAAAAGTTAAATGTGGAACGAGGAATCGATAATGTTATTACAAAAACACCCACAGTTCAGCCTGCACTGAGTTCCCGTAAGTGTAACATTTCCAGGCGACATTTGTCTCGATTGCCGACACTGTTCATTGCAAAAGTTTCTTTCCTTGGAAAAAAGCAACGCAATACGAGAAAATAATGACAATATCACCAAAGATACACCAAAGATCTGTTTTCGTCTGCTATCTGATGATCTTAAAACAGGCCCCATGTGTTGCATTTCAAAATGTAAGTAATTCGATATAATAATACGCAATAAGCTGGAATAATCTCTACAATGTGATAAAAAGCCGAGGGCTTTTTAATCCAGGTGGAAAGATTATCAAAATATAATAAGTGTGACCTACTTTTAGCTATCTACCTTTGGAATTTTGCACCTTTGATTCATTCTGCCCGCGACACACCAGAGCGAGATATGGCTCGACCATGATAGTTCAAGGGTATAGGCGCCAAGCTATTCTGCCACCACCCTTGAACTATCATGGTCGATCTGTCTCCTCAATTGCAATGCAGCCCTCGGAGGATAAATCCAAAATGTGGGTATTTCGTACCCGAGACTCAATGAGTTAACGCAGAGGTCATTGACAGAATTGTAGGTCCAGCACTGGCAAGATTTTCTTATATCGAAAATTAGCGATAGCCTGAATAACTACCTCAGTTTGAGGGACTGCTGGAATCGATCTTGGCCGGCAAAAGACATACATTCACATGAGCCACTGCGACTGCCGGTACTCATGTGAATGTATGTCTTTTGCTGAGTCGCGGGGATGATTAACATGACCTGTTCCGCACCGCAGCGGAGTAATAGCTGTACTGCACCCCACAAAGAGTTGAAAACATTCTGTGGACCGTCTTTTGACTAAAGGTAATAGAATAGAAATACTATCTCTTTGAACAGCACTGTATAAATGAAGTGTTTACGGTTTATAGGACGGGCGCTCCTCGTTTAAAGGCCCTGCTTATTCAAGCTTTTATTCATACGGACAACACGTTTCATATAACAATTCACGAAGCTTTACTAGATTTTATTAGCTACACCCTAAGAGAATTACCACATCATTACTGCTAAGTTAAACACAAAGTTTTAACCCATTTACTGCCGGGAAAGCAAATGAGCACGAACAATTTCAAGAGACATACATCCTCTTGCTTTTTTTACAAGACTATCATGAGCAATTCCTGTTTAACTACAGCTTTAAGATATCGTCAGAAAATGGAGGGGGAAAAAGGCAAAAGAAGGCAACCGCATCAAGACGGGGGTTTCGCGCTAAAATGTCACTTACGAGGTTGCATGCAAACACGTGCCATCGCCATGTAAAAGATTTCCGCACCTTACATGTGTCAGCTAGTTGACCCACTCGCTAACGTCCCATATTCGCGTACCTTGTCAAATCGATCTGTATACATGTACGTGTTGGAAAACCATGTGAACTCTATACCGTATCTCCGCGTGGCCCATATTGGAATGCTTCACAAACTGTGTCTTATCACTGCCTATTTGCCACCTAAGCTAAAGTTACCTCGGCACAATACGTGTCTTTGTGGTCTGTACTTTTAGGCCATACGACTTGGAGTCGTAAGAGCAAAAATTACAGACTCAGCGCACCTTTATTGAAGGCGTGGTTTTGTCAATAGGAAATTGTAACTTTGGCATTTTGTCATAGCAATCCGCAAGCCAAACCAAAACATTTGCAAGAGGCATAGATTCTCATGAGCTCCTGCACCGCAGGGGCTCGTGAGAATCTATGACTCTTGCTATCTTCACTTCTCGAAATTATTCAGTCATCTGGGTTTTAAGTTTCACCGGTAGGGTATGGATACGCGCTCAATCTCTGAGAACCCGGCTTGTGTAGGCTGCAATGCAGGTACGGTGCAGTCAAACAAACTCGGCGTCTCTCGCTGGCATGAATTTATTTTGTTAGGAATGACGTACGTGAGCAAGAAATGCTTACATACAGTCCGACGGCCGCCGCTTCCAGGACTAAAATTCCAGTGTGTAGGTCTGTGATTTTGGACCTTACGGTTTAGAGCCGTAAGGTTCAAAATCACAGACCAGCACACCATCGACAATCCAAACAAGACTGATACACTGTTTCATGCAGAAAATCCGTCAGTCGATACACACGTTCCTGGTATTGTGTTTGTCTCAGCATGCCGGCAGTTGACACTTTGAAAATAAAAACCAAAAAAACAACAACTATGGTTCAGTTGACCCGTTCAGCCCGACGCACTACAGCAGGAGATGGACCGACCATGATAATTCAAGGGTAGTGCCAGATTACCTTGGCGCCTGTCGGCGCCAAGCTAATCTGGCACTTCCCTTGAATTATTATTATGGTCGATCCATCTCCTGCAACTGGTGCATAGTCGTTAGATGACGCCTCCAAAGTTTGGGAAATACGTGCGTCGGGCTGAATGAGTTAAAGCGATCTGCTCCTTGTCAGGCTTTGATTAGGCCTACTTAAATTAGCCGATACAACCGGTTATCAATGGTGTCTTGCCTCAACAATGACTGTTGTATTTCCTTCTTGTCACAATCCCTGTGAGTGGGTACACGTACCAGAGGTTTTCCACTGCCTTTTCAGCCTAACGTAAGGAACTCTCCTGCGTACAAAGGAGAAGAAGTGCAGAAAAGTCTTTCATTTTGCGACATTCAGACTTCGTAATGTAAGTCAGCCCTTTTGTCCAGCAATTATGGTAACACATACTAAAATCATTTCTAAGGAGATTTTTCGGTCTATGAACACTTTGCTGCCTAGGGTAGGTCGCTTTAAAAAGGAAAGGGCAAAATATATAGGTTTTTATAGGCAATGAAACACTGCCGTAGTCATGTTTGTGATGATCTATTATTTTGAACCTTATGACTTAAGGCCGTAAGGTCCAAAAGTACAAACCACATGCCATTTTGGATAGTAATGATTGGCCTGAGAATTTTTTTAAAAGGACAATTTGAATCCTTTCACTGCCAGTCGCAGAGAGTGTTTTTGAAATTATAGTTTAGTCAACGCCGAAGGGCCCAAACCGCCGTTCAAAGAACACGGATACAAAGTGGCGTCAACAAGAGGTATAGATCCTCATGAGCCCCCGCAACTGCAAAATTGATACCAGTCATGGTACGCAAAAGCGCGTTATATTATTTTGACATTGCAAAATTGCCAGCAGTCTCTCTGCGCAATTGTGCGTCACACCAATATTCACACCTTGGGAATAATCAGACTTTGATACAATTTATCAGTTTCAGACTGTGTTTTCACACTCAGTTGATACCTAAGATCTGTGCGCGCCCCACATCAGCTTCAGATTGTGCAATAATTGTACGTGCGCGAGTTTGTCAGCCGTCTTTTTTTTTTTATGACCGCATACCGGTTCAAAAGACAGATCGACCATGATAGTTCACGGATGGTGCCAGCTACGAACGCGCGCTTAACTCACTCAGCACGGCGCACGTGTTTCCCAAATTTTGGAGGCGTCATCTAACGACTATGCACCTGTTGTAGGAGATAGATCGACCATGATAATTTAAGGGCAGTGCCAGATTAGCTTGGTGCCGACAGGCGCCAAGCTAATCTGGCACTACCCTTGAATTATCATGGACGACCCATCTCCTGCTGTAGTGTGTCAGGGCTAAATGGGTTAAATGCGGACAGAAAGAAAGAAAAGGACATTCACACGACGCTGGACATATCTGGAGCATCAGGGGACTGGTCGATAACAGAAGCCATTTTTAAATCATACATGCGCACTGGATTTCGCAGACTGTTAAGGCGTCTCGGCGCCTTTTTATTGTCTCTCGAAACAACGGAAACAACTGGATTAATTTCAAGCCTCCAAGACCGATTAAAAAAAAAAAAATGAGATAGACGCTGTTCATAGTCTTGAATTACAGTGGATTGGAGTTGTTCATGTGTCTATGAGCTCATGCATAGTCCTACACGCAGTTGCATTCACTGACTCGGAGCAGCTGGACGAATCAAACGCCGCACACTATATGTAATTGATTATTGATGCGTCTGGGAGGTCATTCATTTTTGAACACTGGATTTCCTGGATTCTGAGGGCGTCTTGGAGCTTGTCCTTCGTCTTGCAAAAAAAAAAAAAAAAAAAAAAAATGTTAGCAAAATACACGTCGTCTTGCTTGCATTGTGTGAGTTGATTTAACCGACGCAAGGTCAGAACAGAATGTGGAGGGGGATTGAGGATGGCGTGGATAGCATCTGGAAGACAGAGGTTCTTGTCCTGCGTGGCTCAGGAGATGGACCTGGACGACATCTCCGAGGAACATGAAGAAGAGGAGGAAGAAGGGGAAGACAACTACGCATTTACTCCTCCTGTCTGCCGAGTGCTGGAGGTCATTCTCTTGTGAGTTCTTTGTCCAAAACAACGAAGCTTATTAGTTACTGAGGTTTAAAGATGTGCAGACTACGAAGACCACCTCATGGCGTAAAGCTGCCGATGTGCTTTTTCTTGAACTTACACGCTTGCAGGTCTGTGATTATGGACTTACGGCTTTCAGCCGTAAGGTCCAAAATCACAAACCTGCACACTGACGTAGTTTTGTATGTACAACATTTCGGCACTGATGTATAATTGAAATAACCGAGACAGATGCTGGCGATTAACACGTTCTCGTAAAAAAAAAAATTCACGAATTGTATGCCCCTCTCTTCGCTGCATGTTTCTAGCATTTTCCAATCAGTCAGCGAGCCATTTAGAGTGCACGCAGTCTATTCTCAGCCGTTTATCCCCAGGGTACCTTAACCCCTTCACAATACGAACATCAACCAAGTGCAAGAGACACAAAATCTCATGAGCCCCCTCAGTTGCGGGGCTCATGAAGATCTATGCCTTTGCTGAGACCATTCTACGTTCGTGTTCCTTGCACTGCTATGGTTCTTTGGCGTTGTGTTAACAAAGATTTCAGAGGCACAATGCGACCAATGGCAGGGAAGGGGTTAAGAGACTGTGGCAACGTCCTTTCTATTTGTTCTCTTTAAAAAAAAAAAAGGTTTGTGAAGATGCAAGGTTTCGCATTTTTGCCCTGGATTTTTTTTTTTCCTGAGTAAACTTTTACCTTTCTTTTCTATGCCTGCTATTTTTCGTTGCTGAAATAGAATGTGCAATGGGCTTTTCTGTCACTGAAAGCTTTACATAAATATACCTGTACTTGTCTCATTTAATATTACATTTTTGGGGTATATTTCGCTGACCGGCTGCTCAGACTAGGTGAGACAATACATGTATTTGATTTTAGCGTTTAAATAGCTCAATATAATGTCAGTATCACTTTTGTGTGCGTTTATGAAACACATGTGTGTTCCTCTTTATCAATAGCTCAGCAGAAAATCAGTGTCTACAGTATCTTGTATATTTAGCTTATATTACCCCACCTGCATATTTACCTAAGGCCCGGCAAAAACTAGGTGACACCATTTGATTGAGTGTATTAACCCATTCAGCCCTGACGCACTACAGCAGGAGATGGATCGACCATGATAATTCAAGGGTAGTGCCAGATTAGCTTGGCGCCTGTCAGCGCCAAGCTAATCTGGCGCTACCCTTGAATTATCATGGTCGATCTATCTCCTGCAACAGGTGCATAGTCGTTAGATGACGCCTCCAAAATTTGGGACATGCGTGCGTCGGGCTGAATGAGTTCATAGCTCCACAGCGGATGCACCAACGTAACAAATCACCTTCATGACATACACCCACACCCTCCTCCCGAAAAGACTGACTTGAAGAACTTGAGACAAACTTCCCATGAGGAAAAGGTCTTCGGGCCGACTTCGGACGCTGTTGGCCCGCACGCGTCAGTGCGCGGGCCAACTGCGGCCGACGTCGGCCCGTCGATTACGTTATGGTCGTTTCTTTCTGACTGCCTACATTCCTGTTGAGCTTTACCGCTTATCTGACGGATCCCATAGCAGTTGTGATTGACTCCGCCAAGGCACGTTCCCCGCTGCAGCCTGTCAGACCTGGGAGCCATCAGGTGTACCAGACGTCTGCCAGCTGCAGGGGGCATAGATCCTCATAAGCCCTTGCAGGACGAGAGCGCTCATAAGGATCTGTTTCTCTTGTAATTGGACAACACCGCTTGCTTCATTTTTTTTTTTTTTTACTGCATAAACCTTAGCCTTGTCATTCATATTCGCGCCGATTCCGAAGACAGAAGGATTCTTTCTGTTCGTCAGCGGTTTTTGTCGAGGTGATTCCTCCAGGTGAAGCGCTGCGACAAAAACCGCTACCGACAGCCAAAGGGTTAAGTGCAAGTGCCATCGCTGATCTTGCTTCTTTAATTTGCAAACGATATTAGCAGAGCCGAAGCTAGTAATACAAGGCCCCTGCCGATTTATGTCAGTGCAGGCTGGCTGTGGTTTTGGACATAAAGGCAGCAAGCCATAAGGCCCAGAATCACAAACATGTGCACACTTACAGTTTGCATGCCCGACGCGGACGGAGGGAAGTATTGGTTGGTTGGTTAGTTCGGGGTTTAACGTCCACGGCACCAAAGTGATAATGGCGGGTGGGTTATGGCGGACAGGGAAATCTATTGCCTATGGAGTATGACCTGAACACTGATCAACTCAGACGCACTCCAACTGTGCCACTTTGATTTACCAGGACCTTTTAACGGACATGCTATTGAACAAGCCCGTCTTTTGCCCCTGGATTGCGAGTCCAGCTACCGGGGCCGGGACGGGGATTCGAACCCACGACCCGGCGATTCCCTTTGCTCTCCTGCTCCGACGCTTAACCGCCTGAGCTATTTCGGACTCTTAGGGAAGTATTGGGCGTACAATGTCGACAATCAAAATGTTTTGGCTGTGGGGCATTGACCTGCCTTTCCTGAAGCCTGTAGCGCCTGCCAAGTGGGCCTTCGTGTCTTTATTTGTGTTTGTAACGTTTCTATTTGTAACTGATGAACGGGCGTTGACTTGTATTAACTCATTCGAAATGCGCCGCCTCCGGATACGCGGCATAAGCCGCGTATCCGGAGGCGGCGCGTCTCGAATGAGTTAACCATTTCACTGCCGAGAAAATCCGCTAACACCATCCATGGGCAGGAAGCAAAAAGGGGGCGGGGGGGGGGGGGGGGGGGGGGCGGGGGGCGGGGGGGGGGGTGGTGGTGGTGGGGGCGGCTGATGACGGTCTCTGCCTCTGCCTCTTGCTGATCTTATTCATATCCGTGTTCCTTGGATCGTTGCGATTATTCGGTTTTGAATATTGTCCTGCTTTCAAAGACATGTTTTGCGTCCTTTGCCAGCGTGGTGGTTAACATTTGCTTGTGTGTGCTGATCTGTAGATTTTGACTTGACATCCGCCTTCAGTCGCAAGGTCTAAAATCACAGACACACATTTGAATATGAATGGAAAGGCTGTTTTGAATAATGTACTATTAGGCGTCTATAGTTTAATTAAGTACTTACATTTATTTGTGCTTTGTACTGACCTTTTTTAAAAGTAACCGTTTGCCTTAAGGCCTAGCTGAGAAAACAAAAATCATTATTTCTTTCCTGTTATTCCTGTAATTATCGTCGATGTTTGGGTGCCTTTTGAAAAAAGTTCCTTTTTCTTCAATTTTTGCACGAATAACGTTTAAATTCTACTCAAATTTGCAGCACTATGCAATCACAAAACTACAACACCGAGCAATCACAAAACGCAGCGCACCCACATACAAACACACGCTGCGCGGCCGCGCTCAACGAATTCAGAGGTATCATGAATCATATATCACTTCCTGTCATGAACAACCTCAGCTAGCTCCAGCCATCTGCAAGCCAGGCATGAATTCTCGTGAGCCCCTGCTTTAGCAGAGGCTCATGAGAATCTATGCCTCTTGCTGAGGCACCTCTGCCTCATTTACATCCCGTGAATGAGGAAGCTGCTTGTGCTGAGTGTATTAGAACGCGGCTCGCAGACACATAATGAATATACGCTACTACGAACGCTGACGGTGCAGGTAATAAATGAAGGCGACACCTGCAGTGCTGCTTTCATTGTTATGTTGGCACGGTATGTGTTAGTATGTCAGGTGGGATATTGCAGCACGGACTAATGATTCCGCAGTTTTGATTAGGCCTGGTAAGCGATATATATATATATATATATATATATATATATATATATATATATATATATATATATATATATATATATATATATATATATATATATATATATATATATATATATATATATATATATATATATATATATATATATATATATAGTGTTTCCGATGATTTAAAAAATGTCGCATTTCTTTTGCTCGTCAGTAGTGTGTCTTAATCAATGGGGTAAAAAGGATATGGATTGATTCTACCATTATCACGAAGTAACTGCTTTTATAGGAATTTTTAGTGTGGTGCGTCTACAACGTGAGGTATTCGAAAGCGTCTACCACCTCAGTTCTTTTTTGGCATGTTGGGTGATCCTTGGAGCATCAAAGCGCGTAGTCCAGGAACGCAAGCAACATCATATGCAGTGCCTTGTTCTCTCTTTTTCTGGGGCTGTGGCGATTGACCTGAACTGAATGATTATACTGACGATTAAAAGAAATACGCCATTTTTTAAACCATCGGCGGAAACACTAAAGTGTTTCCGATGATTTCAAAAATGCCGCATTTCTTTTGCTAGCCAGTATATCTCCTCTGCAACAGAGACTTGAATTGATGCTACCTTACAATTAACTAACTGTGATTCTTTTTCTTTTTCTGTTTTCTAGTGGCGATGGACGTACGCTGAAGATTTTCTCTGGGGAGGACGAGAGGATGGAAGTGATGCCTTCTATGACAGCCTCACCCAGCGCGCCTGCCTTTTTCACCAAGGACGGGCAGTCGGGCAGTCCTATCATCTCCAAGGAGCACCGGGCACTTCTCGGTCAGTGCAGAACATCGGTCTATGAATCGACACAACTTTATTTCATTCACACCGTCGAGGCATTGACATCATAGCGATGTAGACGTCACTCTGTTCCACCCCCCCCCCACCCCCACCCCCCTCGCCATATTTGCCACCGCTGATCATCGCTGGGAATCTGTGTACATCTACACACACTGGTTGTCTCCCTCGATTCGCTACCGCTGATAACCGATAGCGAATCGAGGGGGACAACCAGTGTCTGTAGATGCACAGTTTCCCTACTCACTCCGCACACCTAGTAATGACAAGTGGAAGGTGTCTTTTCACACCGTTCATCTGCTGTGGGAAATTGAGCGAGCATGATTGTTCAAGGATAGTGCCAGATTAGCTCTTTTGCGGGCCTTCATGACTATCTATGCCTCTTTCATTTGGGTTTGTTCGTCGCTGTGCTCCGGTAGCGAATGAGTCGAATACGACATATTTGTCGATTTTAAAACACCAGGATAAGACATTCTCACGACACCACGCCCAATGATTTCTAGACTTTGCAACCCTGGAATTTCATTTTACAACGTCATCAACGTGCAACATTATCCAACGAGAGCTGTAAAAAAAAAAAGTCAGAAAGATCAGTCACCTCAGACATTTCTTCGGTGTTTTCGTGAAATCGAAGACAAGGGATAATGAGGAAGTCTTGTAAATATTATATGCGCTAATGGCACACAGTCTGAAGATTCAGTTTTAATTTCTTATCATAGACTTCAACTCTGGTGACTGTCTTCATCATAGGTGCAGAGTTTCGTGGAAGAGTCATAGATTCTCATGAGCCCTGCGACTGCAGGGGCGCATGAGAATCTCAGTATGACTCTTGCAGGTCCAGTGTAGTTGTTCTAATGCTCTGAAGTTTTCTGGAATATTCAATTAATGTATTAAAGAATGCAGTTTGTCGCTTGAGTGCTTTCGATTAATGTTGATAAAATGTCACTTAGAAAATATGAATTAATTTTATATGAGTTAGTAATGCTTTCAAGAACAGAAGCCCTCCCATTTTGTTCCGCTTCAGTAACATGATAGTTGAATCAATTTAGATTAATTTTCGAGATGTGTATTCAAATCGAGCTCTTAAAGTGTAGCTTGCCGCTGGGCTTTGCGTCATTTGATCTCAATGTGATTTCGTCGTCAGTCCGTACAGTGATGAACAGATACACGTTGATTGGTTTTGTTGTTTACCACCGTTGAAGCATTCCTGTATGAAACTTTCAAGCTTTTGTTTATGCAACTTTCTGACTTACTTTGTTCGGCAGCCGTCCGTGCATTTATGAAGTTTTGTGTAAGATCGAGCGAAATAATATTAAGAAATATGTTGTGTTTCATTCATGGCTTTTAAGACATTTCCAACATCGGACCAGTTAACAAGCATTTCGTGGGACGTTGAGTTGAGTACTTCCGCACTTAGGTTCCAGTTGTATTGTGTGTGTTTGCCGGAGAGGTCTATACTGTATGTGTAACGTTCATACACTGACGAGCAAAAGACATGCAGCGTCATTGGAGTCACCGTCTGAAGTGTTTCCGATGACTCCAGTGACGCTGCATTTCTTTTGCTCGTTGGTATAGATAGTGTTTTAAGTTTAATGACTTGTTGATTGATTCATTTGTTTAGTTTGGTTTACCGTATTGCTTGCGTCAGATGTTTCATTGCATATTGTATTGTTTGTCTTACTAGTAATCGCAAACGTATTGAACTTAAGAATAATAAGAGACATAAATCTTCATGAGCCCCCGCGACTGCAGGGGCTCATGACGATTTATGTCTCTTGTTGCTGATTAGCGCTCGCCTTGACCTAAGGGTTAAACTTAGGTCGCTCCCTTAGGATATAAAAGAGGCCGATAGTGGATGGCAGCTGGATACATAGCTTCTCAAGAGGCCCAGATGTAGGTCACATGATACTCTATGCCTCCTGCAAATGGAAGGAATTATTATGAGGGACCGCAAAAGAAAAATGGCGGCAGAAATGGCTGGCTGATTTTTCCCACATGATTGCCTACCATAGCATATGGAAGATTTGTTTGAGCAAAATTGGGAGTCCAAGATAGTATCTTTTATGTCAAGAATAAACACGCTCATTTCCTGTCTTTTCCCTCGAGATGATCTTATAATATGATAATGGGTAGATCGTGATATTTTCAATTGATAGTTTGGCATCCTGTCTCGGAAGACAATGGAGTATATGCGCTTGCTGGGTCAGTCACTGGAGTGACCTCTCCAGGGCGCAAGCCTGGGCGAAGTGTATGGAGATCCTGGGGTGCCCAGTCGTCAAGATCCCCCTCTCGGCCTCGCTGATGTATCCAAAGGAATGCAAAGCAGTACGTTTGGCACCAGTTTGGCTGCAGGAGCTGCCAGAACAGTGCGTGAATACAGGCAGCTGTCTGCCTTCGGGGCTCCACTCCTGATTTGAAGGGTTTACTCCCCCACATTTGGCCGTTGGATCCAACCTGATCTCCTCCGTCCTCTAGCCGTTGGCTGTCAGAAACAGCTCATCCGCCTAGTGGTGCAATGTGAACACCACCCCCTCACGTGGTTTAGCCCACCAGCTGAGGTGGTTTGCCAGGGTGTGGCGCTTGGAGCCAGCACGTGAGAGATTAAGGAGATGGATGAGGACCAGTGATGCCCGTCCGTCCTATGTAGGACGCAGCTGCCGAACAGCAAAGGTGCTACCTCTATCCAGAGCCCCCTACACCCCTTGATAATTGATTGATAGTAAACAGACCTCAATTGATAGTAAACAGACGTTTGTTTGTTTGTTTGTTTGGTTGGTTGGTTGTCTTTTCTTTCATGTCCTGTTCTGTTTTGTTGCAGCAGCCCAGAGAAAGAAGGGGTCTTCAGTCAATGACGTAGATTCTACGACTAAGTCTGAGAGAAGGAAAAGCGACAAGGAGAAAAGAGTCGTCTACGACATCACTGGTAAGTTTCTGTTATGACGAGTGAGATGGTCCCTCGTCGTGCACCTAACGACGTACTCACCGTCAGAACCGTAAACAAAAGTGACTGCACGCATGTCATCGTTCTCGAAAGGTGTCTTGTGGCTCTGCACAGTATTACACTTACAGCAGAACTGAACTCAGATGCCAACAAAAACTAACACCATTAACCCTTTGGCTGTCGGTAGCGCTTTTTGTCGAGGTGATTCCTGTAGGAATCACCTCGACAAAAAGCGCTACGACAGCCAAAATGTTAACTCTTGCACTTCAGAAACAAATTGAGATTGAATACGTCGGACTAAATGCGTACCTTAGGGTGACTTTGATACGAATGTATCCCTGGCGCCAGACGGATTTTGCGCTAGTCTGTCACACGTCAGACTTTGATTGTCGCAGACACATGCTGGACTGCTGCTGTGCGGCCAACGTATTCTATGTTTAGTGTACTTAATACACCTGGTACCCACAGGCGTTGGGAGGAGACTCACATGTGAAGATCATAGCGTATACAACTTTCAAGCAGTGTCTGTTAGAAAGTGTGATTAATTCGCTATTAACCGCTGAGTGAAACGGAAGGATTTGAATCCAAGGCAGTTTGGTCTGCACTTTAACTAACTTGACATACCCTTTTTCTACCATGGCCTATCCACCTAGGTAAGGTGTCCCCACAGTTGGAATAGACGTGCCTCTCCCCATTCGCCAAACCCAACAATAGCAATAAATAAATATATAAATAAATAATAAATAAATAAATAAATAATGATTTAGTGAGTCAATCACCCAATCAATCACACAATCAATCAATCAATCAATCAATCAATCAATCAATCAATCAATCAATCAATCAAATCATCAATCAGTCATGGGTTTTTTTTTTTAATGCGAACTCGAGCTATTAAATGTAAATGAGTTAACTCATTTCAAGACGTACCGCACACGGATACGCGGCGAACAGCTGCGTATCCGTATGCGGGGCACGTCTCGAATGAGTTATGAAGTTCAAAGCGGCCGCGGCCACCACTGTTCGAGCGCTTCCAGATCGCATGCCGTACAAACTCCGGACATCAGCCATCCTCCCTAAATTTCGCACCAGAGATCGCACTTGATTTTACATCCCCCAGACGCTCACCTCAGACAGTGAGTACCCAGCAACCTCTTGTGTTTTCATCCGCGATAAGTCAGGCGACGGAGTATCAGGCATTCCGCGGACCCCTGCCTGCTCTATTTGTGGTTCCCTTCCGGCTGCAGGAGGGTGCCCAATGCGTCTTGTCGATTGAAACGACTGGCTGAGATATCGTAGATGAAGATTCAGTGCGTCCGACTGGTTCTGTATAGGACTCCCCTCTGCGATTTTCGATTTGTGCGCTACCCCACCCGGGTCTGCCCTGGGGGACTTGGGTGGGGTTAGGTATTTTTTAGTTCCCAGGGTCACCCTGGTCAGCCCCACAGGGTGGGTTTTTCTCTCTATTCTGGGGCATGTGTTTCTGTCTACCCGAGGTCCATTCACCTGTGTTTGCCTTTTTGAAGCTCTCCCTGCTGTCTGCGCTGCCTGTGGCTCTTGGTGTTGGATGTGTGTTGCTAGATGGTCTTGGCTTTGTTTGGGCCCCATGTGTTGGGTTTATTTGATGTATTTGACCGGCTGGCGACATGCATTCAATGTTCTGTTTATTTGTTTTTTTTTCACAGGCAGTGCAGGCACGTCCTGAGAAAGCCTTGTTGCTGTCGGGACGTTAAGCAATGTACAATCAATCAATCGATTTGTGCGCTGATCTGTGATTTTGGAAACGCCGCCTTAGTGCTGTAAGTCTGAATGTACGAAACTGCACACGTGAAGCTGTATTCGGGGCTCTAAGGGCATCGCGTGCAAAAGTTGTGCAATAGAACCTGTTTTGAGTGACCGCCTATTTTTGTAAACGAAAACGGGGTCTTCACGACACATTCGGTGCTGACACTGTACACACGAGATGTGTCGACCATGCTGGTTGAAGGGTGGTGCCGGAATAGCTTGGCGCCTTCAGGCGCCAAGCTATTCCGGCACCACTCTTGAACTAGCTTGGTCGATCCGTATTCGAAATTACTTTCGTTGTCTTTCAAGGACAACTCCCAACTGTGGGAATTTCGGAATGTGTGAAAGACTTAGTCTATATACAGAATTCTTGAAGCGCAAAAAGTGTCACCTGTTATTAAAGACGATCATTTAGGTGGCTACACACACCTTACTGACAGTCTTTAATGACAGGTGATTTCTCACATAATGATGGCCGCTCACAAGAGTATCGGCTGTTTTCAGGGTCTATAGGCCGTCGCGTGCAAAAGATAGAGCATAGACGCCGACCCAGAGAGAAAATAATAATCCAGCAGTGCCGTGAGAGTTCAAGATGAAAATCAATTGAAACTTGTGTTAAACTTTCTCACGCCAGTAGCTGTATGATCGTTTCGGTGCAACCGAACTTATTACCGAGGTTTCGTTTGAGACGAACGACTCCCAACTACGAACGCGAGCCCGCGAATCACCATAGCTTCTATTATGAGCAGAGACAACACTCCAAACATCTCCAAGAGGCGGCATACATCCTCATGCGCCCTCGGGGCGCAAGAGGATCTATGCCTCTTGGAGATGTTTGGAGTGTTGTCGATCTATGCTTATCCGTTTATCCGGCCGCCAGTGATTTCGCTCTCGTTTTTTGTTGGGAGTCGTTCTTTTTCCAAACGGAACCTCACTACAGTTGCCGTAAACTTCGAAAGAGCAGGCATATGTTGCTCACGTTTAATAGTTGTTTTTTAAAAAGCTAACAGAACCAAACCACCTGTGACATCAAACCCGGGCTTCCTCGGGATCTGAAGAAATTACAACATATATTACATTATTTTATATCATCATGGCAGAAAGCTGAAACGTTTGTGACGATTTTTGCTTTGAATTTTCCACTAGTAGATGCTCAGAACATGTAAACAAACTGCGAGTTAACGAGGCCATTTGCACGCCTAGACTACACAGACACAACGACTGCCTGATGTTGATTGAGTGCTTACATCTTCACGTCTGATCTGCGGCACACACTGACCTGAACATTTATAAAAATTTTAAAAATAAAAATAAAAGGCACACATGTTTGCGCTGGTCTGTGATTTTGGACCTTACGGCTTTCAGCCGTAAGGTCCAAAATCACACACCAGTACGCATACGGTGGCCTTGACAACAGTCGGATCTGCAACACATGTCTTTGATGCCATCAGGCAAATAAACCAATATAGCATGATAATGCCTTGCGCAAAAAAATAAATAAATAAATAAATAAATAAATAAATTGTGTCTCTTTCTCCCCTCAGAAAGTCATTAATGAGAATGCGTCTGAAGAAAGTCGACTGATCTGCTAATCGTCAGACATTATGCATGTGTGTTTTCGCTGTGAGTTTCGACCTTACCTCACCAGGCCGTAAGGTCCAAGCTCGCAGACCAACATGACAGCGCCAGATTTTAAAAGAACACGAGGGCGTATTAACCTCTTTTTCCTCATCTAAAAGGCCGCCAGCTATCGTTGAGAATTTCATTTATATAGGGAGCTTCCGGCCTTCCCACTTGCGAAGACGCATAGATTCTCATGAGCCACCGCGGACTGCGGCGGCTCATGAAAGTATACGCATCATGCTGCATTTGTTTTTGTTCGATTAACCCGCCATTCACGCCCTGATGCACTAGAGCAGGAGATGGGTCAACCATGATATTTCAATGGTAGTGTCGGATTAGCTTGGCGCCTGTCGGCGCCGAGCTAATCTGACACTGCACTTAAATTATCATGGTCGATCCATCTCCTGCAACTGGTGCGTAGTCATTAGATGACTCCTCCAAAATTTGGGAAATACGGCCGTCGGGTTGACTGAGTTAAATAAAAACGTGTGTGTGAAGCTTGACATGTGAATTTTATTTATTTATTTATGTATTATGGGTGCGTGGAAAGGCGGGGAGGGGGAAGGGGGCGTTAATTGTTTTTAATTTGTTTATTTTTTTTTATTTTTTATTTTTTAGTATCTGTTCTCTCTCATCTTGTATTGGATCTGTGTGCTCCTCGAGACTCTGGAAGTTTGCGTGGGTTTTTTTTTTTTTTTTTTTCGTTGTTGGTTTTTTTTGTATCTGTTCTCTCTCTTCTTGTATTGGATCTGTGTGCTCCTCGAGACTCTGGAAGTTTGCGTGCGTTTTTTTTTTGTTTTTTTCGTTGTTGTTTTTTGTATCTGTTCTCTCTCTTCTTGTATCGGATCTGTGTGCTCCTCTCGACTCTGGAAGTTTGCATGTTGTTTTTTTTTTTGTTTTTGTTTTTTGTTTTTGTTGTTGTTGTTGTTGTTTGTTTTGTATCTGTTCTCTCTTTTCTTGTATCGGATCTTTATGCTCCTCGAGACTCTGGAAGTTTGCGTATTTTGTTGTTGTTGTTATTTTTTGTGGAGGTTTTTTTCTCCCCAAGACTGTTATGTTTAAAAACTTGAAAACCTGTAGAACATCAGACGTGTTCTCATTAAAGCAGTTAAAATAAAAAATGTTAGTTCAAGGGACGATTTCTTCGTACTTCATTAATTCATTAACAGTATATCTGTTAAAATCACGAGCGTTCTATCACCAAAATGCATCTGAAAATCATTTAGCTCAGTCTCGACAAGGACTCGCCGCACCTCCAACGACGCCGTTCGAACCGCACCTCGTAAAACCACTGCCACCGCCAGTGCACAAAAGGTCATCGGATCGACATCGGGCATCGGTCGGCCCGCGCACGATGCCCGATGTCGATCCGATAACCTTTTGCGCACTAGTGATGGCAGTGGTTTCACGAGGAACACAGTTCGGCTGATAGAAAAGCTCCATGGCTTTTTTGCTGATTGGCGCCAAGTGCGCTAACTACTGTAGTGGCAAACATCTTCACTGACAATAATAAACGTAATGAACCCCTCAACAGAGTGCCGCCGAGAAAAGCGAACACGGCCCAGCTGCAAGAAGCATAGACCTTCGTGAGCTTCCGCACTTGCGGGGGCGCATGAAGATCTGTGCCTCTTGATGACACCATTTTTAAAATTTGGTATTCATGTTCCTCGGACGGCCGGAGCTCTCAGGCATTGAGTGAAGAAAGATTTCAGAAACACATTCTGCGTCCACTGGCGGTGCAGGTGTTCGTGAATTTCAAGTGATTTAAACCAAATCTCAAACCTCGTGAATTTTAATCTGCGCATCTTTGAAATATCGGAACTTGGCGTAAAGAATGCCACGAATTATAACTCCTTATGCTAATCGGGGAGGGGGAGGGGGGAGTCGAAAAAAACGAATAAACAAACAAGAATTGAAAAATAAAATCTTTGCACTCAAACACCGAGAAATGCTTCCGCCTGCTCTTCGTCATCAACTACAAAATAAAATAAATGCTGACGACCACAACCGCGAATCTGTTCTGTTTTAGCCTTCAAGTTGATGAAAGTATTCATCGCGACGTAAGAGTTGCGCATAATAAAATGACGACGCAGAATGCTTACGCACTTTGGAAGCATCTGGCACGCTTCGTTAACATAGCCCCGTCAAAGCATGCAATCCAAACGTCTTTCTCTCACTTTTAGGTACACAGATGCAAACAATACGGATTTTTGATTGCAGGAGGAATTATTTTCTCTGAGCTCCCGTAGCCTTGGGATATGTATCTCTTGCACAGTAGCAGATTTCAAACCGGGCTGATGATTCTTCATCTGAAAAACAGATGGAATCAAATTTTGAGGCTAAAATCAGCAATCTGCAAGAGGCATAGATTCTCATGAGCTCCTGCGTCTACATACGCAGGGGCATTTGAGAATCTATGCCTCTTGCAGATGGCAAATATAGCTGCACTAGTTGGGGCTTGATGACTTCTCAAGGCTGGAATCTCATTGAAACTCTTCGAGCTGGAATCAGATTTAGACTATGCATGCGTGTCTTCTGACGTCAAATGAGTCTGGGATTTTGGCCATTCAGTGCTGTGGGTGCGATGTCCTTGTTAAATCATGACACGAAATGCAACATTCTACTGACATTTATACGAGACACAGAGTAAAAAGCCCTTCTCTTGTGCATAAACCTTAACGTGTTAAGCTTATATGTTCAGTTAAACGCAATACAGCTGCATTGTAGATTTTCAAGAACGCAGACTTTAACAGGAATAAAGTAAGACAAAAAAGCAACACTTACGTCCATCAGGATAATGAGTTACATGACGAAACTTTAAGACAGTGTTCTGTTGTGGCATGTCCGGAAAGCAAACAAAAACTGCTTTCTTTGCCGCCTGAACATTTTATGGAGTCGGTTAACCCGGAACGCGTCCTCAGTCGGAGGATGTAAATTTGCACCTATTCCGCCGGCAAGAGGCATGGATTCTCAGGTGCTCATGAGAATCTATGCCTCTTGCTTAAGAAGCCCTGTTTGTCGAGAGGCTGAAAACGAGCCTCTTTTTTTGCGCAGTGATGCAACCGTGGGTTTTCGAACCGTGCAAGCACAGTCATAAAATATGCACCGGGAGACCGCGATAATGAATGTTTGCGTAAAATTCCAGCGTTTAAAAAAACTGACGCATTTTGTCTCTAGGAAAGTCATAAATTGGGATGCTCACGCGGAGTTAGTCATTTTCAGAGAAGATTTCGACCTGTCTGGCTGCCACCACCTGCGATTCCGAGACAGATGTCTTTTGACGCCAGCAGTGCTTCCGTGAAATACCTGCTTCTGGTATGCAGGCGGATTGTATGTTTGTAGCATTCTTTTAGAGACAGATTTCATCCAACAGCCGACTTCGTCCAAAATATTTAAACGGCAGCCAGCTCCGCATTTATCGGCAGGAGACGTTAAGTCGTGTTGTGTTTTGACGTAAGCAAAGTTCGATTTAAAAAAAAAACAAACATGGGAGATAAAAAAAAAATCGCCAGGGGACGCAAATTTAACTTGTTATTAGATCCGAAGTTTGTTATAAGCGAAGTAATATACAAAGGAGAAAAAAAAAATGTCGGGACCTGTGAAAACGTGTTGTTATATCCGACTTTTGTTATATGGGCCTTGCTTAACCCTTTTAGCGCCATGGGCGCATTTCCCGAATTTTGGAAGTGTTACTTAACGACTATGTACCACTGACAGAAGGTGGAATGACCATGATAATTCAAGGGTAGTGCCAGATGAGCTTGGCGCCTTCAGGCGCCAAGCTCATCTGGCACTACCCTTGAATTATCATGGTCAATCAATATCCTGCTGTAGGGTGTTGGCGCTGAAAGGGTTAAAGCGAAGTAGACAAAAGTAAACTTATTCTTTAACAAATAGCCAGAAGACACTTTTCTTTGTTGTTATATCATAAGTTAAGAGAAGTGATTTACATAGGGAAAAAAAAATTGTCGGGACCTGTGAAAAAGTGTTGCTATATCCGAATTCTGTTTATCCGATCTGGGGTGCTGGGTGGCTCGGTGGTAGAGCGTTCGACTCTCGTCCGAAAGATCCTGGGGTCGAACCCAGCTGAGGTCAAAATTTGTACTGACCTCTTTTTTGGTGCCCCGTCTTTGAAATCACCTTCGTGGTGGACAAAAGACGTATAACGTTGGGTTTTTGTGTGTGTGTTTTTCTACCTTGTTATAAGCGAAATTAAATGTGTGTATCCGAAGACAAGTGATGGCGAGGATAAGGAAGACGTACGGCTAGAAATAATTTTTTTTTCTTCAATATTGCGGTTATAGTTCGATAAACAAAAACTAAAATAAATTAATTAAAAATAAAATAAATATTTTTTGATTTTCAAAATATCTCGTGTCGATTTCCGTGCAGTTCGACCTTGTGAATGTCATCATGTACTTTTCGACCTTTGCAATTCAAGTACCGAACAACCTCATAAATTACTATGCTGTAGTGATGAATTTTACTGTCGTAAAGTTACATTATCAAGAGGCCGAAACCTCCTCACCATAAGGCGTCGTAAATACCCGATTGTACTTCACACGCAAACACCTTCTATGAGCAAGAGGCATGGATCCTCATGAGCCCCCGCAATTGCGGGGGCTCATAAGGATATATGCCTCTTGCTGACATGTCTGTCAGTACTAGGCCCTATATCACAATGTGTAATTGCTCTGGCGAAAAACAAATTCGACTGAGGTTGAAGACTATACGACTGACCTAGCGCAAGTCTGTAAATTTGTGTCATGGTCTGTGATTGTAGACCTCACAGCCTGGAGCTGTAAGGTCCAAAATCACGGGCCATGGCTCCGCCGTTTAATTCTTCACCCGAACTCAAAGTTGCGAATAGGGCAGATAAAGACAAGATGGTTTAGAATGAGTTGATCGGTCTACAGACCCACGTAACGCCGAGTCTTCAGGTATAGTGCCTGCCTGTCTGCTATTTTTCACCGCGGTTGCAGCGATTATAGCGTGACTTCGGAAACTCTCGCAGTCCGGCACTGAAGATGACATGACCGTGCATCGACATTACGAGGAGATAAGTGTAGGCGATAACATTGAGTGCACAGTGATGGCAGCAGTAAAAGTGTGAAATCTTAACCTCAGACGTCGCAAACATAGGCTGTAATTCCGTTGACCTGCTCCTGCTGAGAAGCAGAGGTGTAAGTCGGTATATGGAGGGACGATCTCAGCTCTCAAAAGATTCAGGTCTGAAAGAAATGGCTTGGTGGGTCCATGAACTGAAATCTTTAATTATTACAGATGGTGAGAATTTCGAAGTCAGTGTCCATCAGCCGTGAGATGAGCAGAAGTGGCTGTCAGTAAAAGCACGGCCGAAGGGCCGGCCAGCAAGAGGCATAGATTTGCATGTGCCCCTGCGAATGCAGGGGCTCATGAGAATCTATGCCTCTTGCAGATGAAATTTAATGTTCTAAGGACTGTGGTATTCACAGGGGAAGGAAATTCACGATTTATTTGGCCCTGCGGACCGACCGCGAACGTCAAGAAGAAATCGGCTACTGACACTCGAAGCCGAACAATGGTCAAACAACGCTTGGATTTCCTCACACTGTGTGGATATATTTGACTAGGTGTGTGCACAGGCCTGATACTGGCCGTGGTGTTTGCTGATTGCGTGTGCGTTTGCCTGTGTTACAGCGCTGTTCGAAGCAGTGGAGCAACAGGACCTGGACGCCGTGAAATCCATTCTCGACTCCAACTCTGTAGATGTCAACAGGTCAGTCGTTATACCGCACGATTTTTGTTGTTTTTGTTGTCTTCTTTACATTAACCCTCTGGGTGTCGGTACTGAGCGGTTTCAGTCGCGATGATTCCTGCAGGAATCATCGCGACTAAAACCGCTACCAACACCAAGAGGGTTAATATAGACAAAAAAGCTTTCAATTGTTGTTGTTGTTGTTTTTTAAAAACAATATCTTACAGGTTGCCCAGGAAAATGTTCAAGATCTTAAAAGAGTTATTTAACTTATGAAACTGAAATGTGAACTCGGTTTGTTCGCTTTTGACAGTATACTTTTCCTTTTCGGCCCGACGGACCAGGATAACAAATATCAAACCGTTTCAACTCAGTATATCCGGCAACTCTGACTCAGTCTTACTCTCCGATTTATGGAACCTTAGTCACCGTTCTGGTAAAATCTCGCGCGAAGTACTTATTTCGTTCAGTCTAAAGCCTACGATTCCTTAAGCACGACGGAATCCGATACGAATACGATCCGAACCCCATGCGATGATGCAGTTTTCCTTCGTCATTTTCGTTCGAAGCTGGATGCGAACTCGTGTACAGCATCGGGGCATATGGAAACACACAAACATAAAAAGGACTTGCACGAACTTTTCTGTTTCGGACCCGCTTCGGATTCGGATCGGATTCGTGTTTATGGGTGGGCACCTTAACCCTTATCATTCGGAACACACCAGTGTGTGAAATAAGTTTGACTATAATTATTGTTCAAGGGTAGTGCCAGAATAGCTTGGAGGGGCCAAGCTATTCTGGCACCACCCTTGAACTAAAGCCATTGTCTGTAAGTACTATAATGTAGCTTGCATATGGCAGTGTACAAATGTGACGCTTTTAGCCTACGGTATGATAATAGTTAATATGGGTTAATAGTTATTTTCCTGCCGATGAGTTCACTGAAAGTTTCATCGCGCATTCACATCACGTGAAAAAGATGAATGCTGACAGAAATTCAATGCTTTATTGGAGTTTTTATTATTTATTATTTATTTATTTATATATTTATTTATTTTTTTTATCATTCGTTTACCCATTCCTTGTCACTGGCGATACCGTATCGTACAGTAGAAATCAAGGAATTGAAAATTAATATGGTTTTTGTTGCCTTTTTGTTGCTAGTCTGAACCTGGAGAACCTGAGCGCCCTGGACATCGCTCTGATGACCAACAACACCCCCATGGCCAAGATGCTGCTGCTGCACGGCGCCAGGGAGAGCCCCATGTGTAAGTACTCAACACTTGAAGCTCAACTGAATCATCTGTTGGTTACAATCATTGTTCTGGCATGTTAGAACTGCTTGGTACCTATTTTGCGGAAATGAGCATGCATGTCAGTTACGTTAGACAACGCCGCTGTAAGCAACAGGTCCTCGGGCCGACGTCGGCTTTCGTTGGCCCGCGCACTGTCGTGTGCGGGCCAACGAAAGCCGACGTCGGCCAGAGGACCTTTTTACTCGCTAGCGCTATGACGACCAAATCTTCACTTTTCGCTTCAAAGAGAATCATGCCCTCAATTTGATGGCCGGACAGCTGAAAGTGTGGAGGACCTAATAATAATAGTAATAATATGAATAATATGAACAATGATAACAATATTTACAAAATTCATAAAGCCTTCGGAAATAACAAAGCGCACGTGTGACCTACATTCGGTTTTTGAATGTCGCTATAACCGAAGTACATGTAATTGACATAGTGCAGTGGGGACCATTGAAAAATTAATGTGTTGTAGTATCGGAACATTTTTTCTGGGCATCGGACATTGTTTTAAGCGAAGTTTAATAATAGTAACCAGTTCAGTGCCGATAAAATGTGAACATCATCCAACTGCAAGAGGCATAGATCATCATGGGCCCCCAAAGTTGCCGGGCTCATGAGGATCTGCGACTCTTGCTGACACCACTTTGAATCCATGTTCCCGGGGCAGCTAGGGTGTTTTGTTGATGAATTAACAAAGACTGGCAGGAACACAGTCTGCGTCAGGTGGCTCAGATCGGGTTATGAATAATTATAATAATAATAATAATAATAATAATAATAATAATAATAATAATAATAATAATAATAATAATAATAATAATAATTAATAATTAATACACACCAAGGGGAATTACTCAGCGCTGGACAACAGTTAGATCCCCTGCCCCCGCCTATCAGGCACCCAATCGCCAGCCCACAGAGAAATACGCAGGTATAGAATAAGACGATCATTTGCATCTTCAAATAAGATGCATCAGGTCTCTTATATAACCCATGATAGGCGGGGGCAGGGGATCTAACTGTTGTCCAGCGCTGAGTAATTCCCCTTGGTTTGTTGTACAATTCTGCCAGCGCTAGCCTCACCTATTTGGTTATTATTATTATTATTATTATTATTATTATTATTATTATTATTATTATTATTATTATTATTATTATTATAATTGACATAGTGCAGTGGGGACCATTGAAAAATTAATGTGTTGTAGTATCGGAACATTTTTTTCTGGGCATCGGACATTGTTTTAAGCGAAGTTTAATAATAGTAACCAGTTCAGTGCCGAGAAAATGTGAACATCATCCAACTGCAAGAGGTATAGATCATCATGGGCCCCCAAAGTTGCCGGGCTCATGAGGATCTGTGACTCTTGCTGACACCACTTTGAATCCATGTTCCCGGGGCAGCTAGGGTGTTTTGTTGATGAATTAACAAAGACTGGCAGGAACAGGAATAATAATAATAATAATAATAATAATAATAATAATAATAATAATTAATAATTAATACACACCAAGGGGAATTACTCAGCGCTGGACAACAGTTAGATCCCCTGCCCCCGCCTATCAGGCACCCAATCGCCAGCCCACAGAGAAATACGCAGGTATAGAATAAGACGATCATTTGCATCTTCAAATAAGATGCATCAGGTCTCTTATATAACCCATGATAGGCGGGGGCAGGGGATCTAACTGTTGTCCAGCGCTGAGTAATTCCCCTTGGTTTGTTGTACAATTCTGCCAGCGCTAGCCTCACCTATTTGGTTTGTGAGTAATAATTAATAATAATAATAATAATAATAATGTTGATGATAATAATAATAATAATAATAATAATAATAATAATAATAATAATAATAATAATAATAATAATAATAACAGTAAAGTGGTAATAATGTTAATGAATGCGCAACAGATGTAGGGAAACAAATGCGACTTTGCTTGCCGTTTCATGACACCGTACAATGTAAAAACATCTCACTGTAAATGTATTACTGCAACGGTTCACGGGAGGCAACCGCAGCTTGCGCGGCATGTAAACATACCACACTTATACTATTCAGTCCATTCTTCCGTTCTTTTCGAATGGAAGACACACGACCTTGTTCTATAATAAACCTTTAATACACAATCTAGATTTTGTCAGATAATTTGTTCACCCCCCCCCTCCCCTCTGCCTCTCTCCCTCCTCACATCCTCCCCGGCACTCACGTGGCAAGTGTCCCACTCAGTGACATTCTGTGGTCACAGTGTAATTAACGACAACCATTATTTACCTCCCTTTCCGCCGAATCAGTTCCATATGTCGCCAACAAGCCGCCTAGCGTTGTATGTGTGCAGGCCAGTTTATTCTGCGTTGTGTGTGTGTGTGTGTGTGTGTGTGTGTGTGTGTGTGTGTGTGTGTGTGCGGTGTGTGTGTGTGTGTGTGTGTGTGTGTGTGTGTGCCGTGTGTGTGTGTGTGTGTGTGCGCGTGCGCGCGCGATGTGTGTGTGTGTGTGTGCGCGCGCGCCATTTTCGTCCCCTCAACTGTCTGATTTTCACAACTGTGCCCACCTTAACCGGCATTCATCAACTGGCACACATGCGTTCGATATAGGCCTGTGAGTACGGACATGTGAAAGCGATATAATAAATGAGCATGGATGGCTGCTTCTTTTCATCGCATGCACGTCCGACAGCCGGTGTGCCGCGGCACGTGTGATCTACTTTGGAATATGACTTTTCTGTCAGGACACTTATGTCAGAGTAGGAGAATAACTTTTCTGTGAATGCACGTTGGCCGGTCTCGGTGTTAGAACTTCTGTGATGTGACGTATTTGCATCAGCATGATAGTGTACCTAAACTCGCAAGCGCGTGTCACTGAGTGCGACTTTCCTGTCTAAGGATGCCTCATTCATGTCTTCCGATACTCTGTGTTTTCCCACACAGTACGTTGATGTTGACCTGGGGATGACAACATCACTCGGCACACCCTGAACGACCAAGCAGCCTTCTCTAGGGACAGCACTGCTTGCTCCACACGGAGAGGGGCCTAGAAAAGGTGGCCTAACCAAAGCTCGTCCCCTCGCAACCCCAGTTGGCTAGCCGCGGTCAACGGGCATCTTCTCCTGCGGTCAAAAAACAAGAAAGAATAACGGATCCACTCTCATGACGACCACGACCGGACTCAACGTAGCATGCTGGAACATCCGAACCATGCTCGACAAAGCAGACAGCGGACGCCCTGAACGTCGCTCCGCCCTCATTGCCCATGAATTGCGGAGGTTAAACATCGAAATCGCCGCGCTCCGGACGAAGGCAGCCTCCAAGAACTTGGCGCTGGGTACACCCTCTACTGGTCAGGCAGGCCTGAATCAGAAAGACGGCTCTCAGGCGTGGGTTTCATGGTCAAGACCTCCATTGCGACTAAGGTGGAAAACCTACCAACGGGTCACTCAGACCGCATCATGTCCATGCGCCTCCCAATGAGACACCAGCAACACGTCACCCTTCTCAGTGTGTACTCCCCAACCCTTCTGGCAGAGCCTGCTGAAAAGGACAAGTTTTACACTGACCTGCGCAGCCTCATACAGAGCACCCCTGCAGACGACAAAGTCATCATCCTTGGCGACTTCAACGCCAGAGTGGGCCAGGACTCTGAAGCCTCGAAAGGAGTCCTCGGCAAGCATGGCGTCGGGAACTGCAATGACAATGGCCGCCTACTGTTGGAGTTCTGTGCAGAGCAGCAACTGGTCATCACCAACACTACTTTTCAGCAAAAGGACAGTCGAAAGACCACCTGGATGCATCCTCGCTCCAAACACTGGCATCTTATCTTATCTGGCATCTAGTGCGTCAGAGGGACCGCAGTGATGTCCTCCTCACCAGAGTGATGCCCAGCGCAGAGTGCCAGACTGACCACCGCCTTGTCCGCTGCAAACTCAGGCTCCACGTCAAGCCAAAACCCAAGAAATGGGGGCCCCCCAAGAAAAAGCTTGATGTTGCCAGCCTTCAGCGCGACGACGTGAAAGCTGCCTTTCAGACAGATTTACAGCGCAGGCTCAAAGACACAGCGGACCCAGCAGACTCCTCCCCTGAAACACTCTGGGAACAACTGAAAACTGCTATTGCAAAATCCTCTGCAGAAGTATTGGGTTTCGCTAGAAAGAAGAACAAAGACTGGTTTGACGAAAACGATGTTGAGATCCAGGAACACCTAGCAAAAAAAAGAGCCGCACATCAGGCCCACCTAGCCCAGCCTTCATGCCCTGTGAAGAAGTCTGCCTTCCGCCTCGTCTGCATCAGTCTCCAGCGCAAGCTCAGAGATCTCCAGAATGAGTGGTGGACCAGACTTGCACAGAGGACCCAGCTTTGCGCTGACAATGGTGACTACAGGGGCTTCTACGAAGCACTGAAAGCAGTGTATGGCCCCAGGCACCTGGTACAAAGTCCCCTGCGAAGCGCGAATGGCCAGGCACTCCTCACAGATAATACCTCCATCTTGAACCGCTGGTCGGAGTACTTTCAGAGCCTCTTCAGCGCTGAGCGCACTGTTCAAGAAGCAGTCGTCCTACAAATCCCACAACTCCCAGTAAAGGTTGAATTGGACGAACCGCCCACCGCTGAAGAGACCCTCACAGCCATCCACCAGCTCAAGAGTGGCAAAGCAGCAGGCATTGATCGAATACCGCCAGAGATCTGGAAACATGGAGGCACAGCACTGCACAACAAGCTCCATGACCTCTTTCTCTGCTGCTGGGAGGAAGGAACACTACCAAAGGATCTCCGTGATGCTGTCGTTATCACCCTGTACAAGAACAAAGGCGAGAAGTCTGACTGTTCCAACTATCGGGGAATTACCCTGCTGGGAAAATTCTTGCAAGGCTGCTCCTGAATCGGCTGGTACCTGCCATCGCTGAAGACCACCTCCCAGAGGGCCAGTGTGGCTTCAGAGCAAACAGGAGCACCACCGATATGATCTTTGTGCTGAGACAGCTTCAGGAGAAGTGCCGCGAGCAGAACAAAGGGCTGTACGTAACGTTTGTCGACCTAACAAAAGCGTTCGACACTGTGAGCAGGCAAGGTATGTGGCAGATCCTGGAGCGACTTGGCTGTCCCCCAAAGTTCCTCAGCATGATTGTCCAGCTACACGAGGACCAGCAAGGCCAGGTCAGACTCAACAATGACCTCTCAGAACCATTCCCTATTCTCAACGGCGTAATGCAGGGCTGCGTGCTGGCACCGACCCTCTTCACCATCTTTTTTAGCATGATGTTGAAGCAGGCCACAGTGGACCTCGATGATGACGATGCAGTGTACATCAGGTATCGTCTCGATGGCAGCCTCTTCAACCTCAGACGACTGCAGGCCCACACGAAAACCCTAGACCAACTGATTCGTGAGCTGCTTTTTGCTGACGACGCTGCCCTCGTTGCACACACACAGAGAGAGCCCTGCAGCGCATCACGTCCTGCTTCGCAGACGCTGCCCAGCTCTTTGGACTCGAGATCAGTTTGAAAAAGACAGAGGTCCTCCATCAGCCGGCACCCAAGACAGTGTATCGCCCTCCTCACATCACCATTGGCGAGTCTGAACTAAAGTCAGTGCACCAGTTTACTTACCTTGGCTGCATTATCACGTCGGACGCCAATCTGGACAAGGAGCTTGACAGCAGGCTGGCAAAAGCGAACAGCGCTTTCGGGCGACTTTTCAAGCGGGTGTGGCACAATCAACAGCTGAAAACAGGCACCAAGATCAGCGTGTACAGAGCTGTGGTCCTCACCACCCTGCTGTATGGTTCCGAGTCCTGGGCCCTCTACCGCAGCCAACTACGACTCCTCGAACGCTTCCACCAGCGCTGCCTGCGCACCATCCTGGGCATTCACTGGAGTGACTATGTCACCAACGTCGAGGTCCTTGAACAGGCTGAAACTGTGAGCATCGAGGCTTTGCTGCTGCGGACACAGCTCCGCTGGGCGGGTCATGTCTCTAGGATGGAGGATCATCGCCTACCAAAGATCACCCTGTTCGGCGAGCTTGCTACTGGACACCGTGACAGAGGGGCACCAAAGAAGAGATACAAAGACTGTCTCAAAAAGTCACTTAGTGCCTGCCAAATCGACCACCACCAGTGGTCTTCGCTTGCTGCGGACCGTGACACCTGGCGCTCCACCATTTACAAGGCAGCTGTCTCCTTTGAGGACTCTCGCAGAGCTAGCCTTAAGGACAAGCGGCTCAGGAGAAAAAACAGAGATGCCGCAACTCAGAACCCTGGCCATACCTCCCCCTGCAGCCACTGCGGTCGAACCTGCCTGTCCCGGATTGGCCTCCGCAGCCACGAACAAGCCTGCAGACGTCGTGGGCAACTCCTATAAAATCTTCGTTCGCGAAGTCAAGCCAAGAGAGAGAGACGTACAAAAAAGTGAACATTTTGTTTCGTTAACCCGTCCACTGAACACCACCCAACTGCAAGAGGTATAGATCCTCATGAGCAAATAGAAGGGATCCACTAAATGTCTTAGCAGAAATTAATCTGTGCGGACTATGTCTTTTCTTCAGATTAACCCTCTGGCTGTCGGTAGCATGTCTGGTTCAGGTGATTCCTGCTACCGGGGCGACAGCCAAAGGTTCATTTTCATTCCTTATTGTTTTTTTCATGGCCCTGATGATTAGACAAACAGGTGTATGACGTGAACGCGATACCTACCGGAGCTTATATTGGTCTCCGTCTTATGTCAGTCGCGTGTTAAATTGACCAGACTACTAGCAATTACATTATATTGTAATTAATCCCTGCTAACAAAACCAAACTGAACACCCCCTCCCCCCCTCTCCCCATCGCCCCCTTCCCCCTCCCCCCCCCCCCACCCACAACCCCCCTCTCCAGTTGAAAGATATATAGAGGATCCCGGTGAGGCTTTACGCCTCTTGCTGACACCACCTCGTGTCTTTCACTGCTGCGGACCTATGACATTGAATTTACATTGATTTCGAAAAGACAGCCTGCGTCCACCGCCGGGTAGTGTAGTGGTTAATGTTTAGTTAACCCATTCAGCACGGAGGCGCTACAGCGGTGAGTTGGGTATACCATGATAATTCAAGGGTAGTGCCAGATTAGCTTGGCACATGTCGGCCCATCTCCTGCAACTGGTGCATAGTTGTTAAATGACGCCTCTAAAATTTGAGAAATACGTGCGTCGGGATGAATGAGTTACTGTTAAATTTGGCGTCCAGACTGCTTGATCATTGTCGCGACAGTGGATGGAACCCACGACAATACAACCAACTCATTTTAGGATCCGACAAGCTCAGTCAAGTTAGATTCAAACGTGTCTGTGGATTGAACGAGCCGCAAGGCGCAGAAAATATTTTTGACACGTTTTTGTATTCAGATTTCGACATGTGCATGAATGATTATCATAATAAGGAGAAACCATAACAATTGCTTGGTGTTGGCTTCTTTACATTATTTGTGCATGGATGGCACACATTTATGCACATTAGGATATATGCATATATTTTGTTTTATTTTATTTTATTTTATTTTATTTTATTTTATTTTATTTTATTTTTCTGATCTTTTCTATTCTGTTTATATATTTTTTTTCAGTCCAACATGGCGGCTGTCGACGTCACAAACTGGATGTGCTGGTGTCCGAAGCGGAGAAGAAAGTTGTGGACCTAACAGCAGCTGTCCTCAATGGCGCATCGGGTAACGCCAATATCTCGCCGGCTCAACTCAGGGTAGGTCAATAATTAAAATAAACACGACCCAACTGCAAGAGGCATGGATCCTCATGAGATGCGGAGGCTCATGAGGATCCATGTCTCTTGCTGACACTACTGACTTTGTATCCATAATCCGCTTGGTAGCCTAAGGTTCCGCCTTTGAGGTTGATTTAACACAGATTTCAAAAACATGCCCTGCGACTATATCACCCGTCCCTCTTTTTTTTTTCCCTCTCTCTCATTTTGTGTGAGGGGGGTGGGGGTGGGGGGTGGGGTGGGGGACGGAAAGCAAAGTGGTTTATACTCTCTTCCATGTGCGTTTTGGAGTGTGTTGATATGTTGCGGTTTTGTCGTCATTGTTTGTTTTGTATGAGAACGACGAGGATAAAATATAATAATGATGATGTTGACGACTACAATTAAGAGGATGATGACAGAGTCTTCTGGAAGTGATACACATGCTGCACCTGGCTACATTTTGGGGTTATTTTGTCAGAGGATATTCACCTCATCTTTTGTGCTACATTTGGTGGTATACGGTAATTAAGGCTATGCACGTGTGTCTGTGTCTAGACTCAGAGGTTTGGACGGATTAGAATAGCAATACGTTAATGCATTCCAAGCGTCCCGCATCAATAGCTGCGAAAGTGTCGTTTAGCGTTGCCGGCGGCAACGCTATACGACACTTCCGCAGCTATTGATGCCGGGCACCTCCTTTCTAATAGGTCACCGCCCTCTCGGGCCATTGAACTGGATAAGAACGTCATCTGTTGCAAGATTTGTTGGTACTATATATTAGTTATAGATAGACGAGTAGTCTGTGTCTGCAAAAGAAAATCTGGAAACTTCAACACAGGCCACGGTAGGGAAGTGTGTTTTTCATTTTTTGCAGTAGCAACTTCTTCAGCTCGAATTACGGGAAATAGAAGTTGTTGTTTTTTCTGTTAACCGATACACACGTCGTAAAAAAGGGCATGTGGTTGTCAGCAATATAGCTCCCGCGATCACCCCCTGCTTTCTGCTGCTAGCTGCAGTCGTGACGTGAATTATCATCGGTTTTCCCTCTGATATTTTATGATCGTAGTAGTCCTGGACAAAAAGATCCCGGAAGCTGCAATAATGTTTCAGTCATAAACAATTAAATGTAGAATATATTTATAACTTTAAACGAAAGAAACTGTTTACGCAGAAACGCCGCCACGAAGATAAAATATTGAGTCGTCGCTACAATTATTTATTCAAACATAACTGAAAAACAAAATCTGTGACACGATGGCTTCTCCGAAGAGCATTTCAAATGCTGGAAATGCCACCGCATCAAATATTAACTCACTAAAGGCGTCCAGCATCAATAGCAGCGAAAGTATCGTATATATTTTCGCAGCTATTGATGCTGGATTACTGGAATGAGTTAAAGCGTAGGCGATTACGCAAAGCGATAACATTTAATTGCCGATGTAACCACTTGCGAATTAAAAGCATCTTATCGTGCCTTACGTCAACGTTTTTGTCCAAATATGGATTTTCTAGGTGTGCTGTGTTACGTCAATGCACTTAAACGTACTGTATATGTCATCGCTGAAGGTATTTGTGAAAGGAAATTTCAACATATTAAGTGCCTGAGGAGGCAGACTGTATTTTTTTAAAAATTATCAATTAAGCGTCAAAAAAGAAGAATTGATATGGATGGACCATGGTATCAACAAGAGGCATAGATCCTCATGAGCCCCCGCAACTGCGGGGGCTCATGAGGATCTATACCTCTTGCAGTTGGGTGTTAGTCATGTTTTCTCGGCAGTGAGGGGATTTAAAGCCAAAAATATCATAATGCTATGATTGTTGTTGGTTGTTTGTTTGTTTTTTCCATCCTAAGACAGATTGCATGTGTCTGTGTCTATAATCAGCGTGTCTTTTTATTTTGTACGTCATCGAACAAAGTCAGTCAAACAACAACATGATTACATTCAGGTATGCCGTATTAACAGCATTGTTGCTAACCGTCCGTAAACAGCGTAGAATATTACCCGGATGAAAATCTTCTTCCTAAGGGACTGATACCGAGCTGCAAGACTTGAGACGCCTGTTCTAGATATATCTGCGTACCAGCTGAGCCATCAGGACACCCTGTCCGCATCACGTTTCATAACATTTTCACCAGTAACAGGTGACGAAGGTATTGCGTGTCTGGCGCCCATAAAGCGACATCATCAGTCCCATGAGAGACTGGTCAGGAATGATTGGAAAAATAATCTTACCGCCTTCTTTCCACTTCAAAGCCAAATTTCGAACATTGCTCTGCCGTCACATATAATGGGTGGCGCCGTATTAGCTTGGCGCCTGAAAAGGCGCCAAGCTAATCAGGCACTATCGTGGATCTGTCACGGTTCTTAAACCTCCAGCTTTCCGGCCTTAGACGGCTCTGAAAGGTGACCCCTTTGGCCGTGGTGTAACTCGACGATATCCCACCCATAGCAGCGTGTGCGCGCATGTGACATTTCCCAAGCGCAGCACTCTAAGTCTGAGCTCTACTGATTATTTGGAGTGTTCCCTGTCGACTTTATTCATTTCTTTACCAGAGTCACGTCGACAGAAAACGTTCCAGAATGGACAAACGATTATTTCTGTAAAGCCCGCCCCCTTCCCCTTCCCCTTCCCCCTTCCCCTTCCCCCCCCCCTTCCCACCGGCTCCCCCTCCCCTCCCCCCGCAAGGCCACAATGATATGTCACACATCGGAATTTCTGCTTCGCAAAATTCAGACATCGGTTGCGACAGCGTATGGATGGTGTCTGATTAGCTTAGCGCCTTACGGACGCCAGGCGAATCAGACACTATCCGCGAGTTTCTTTAGATCGATCCATTTTCAGCGACTGGCCTTGGGCGTGGCGGAGATAGGGCTACGAGATGTACGTGCGCGCATGGTATTGTTCACTACATCATGTTGCATGACTGTGGCACACGTAACTTTGTGCAACGCGGGCACATAAGAACGAGCACACTGGTTGTCTGCCACGATCCGCTGCCGCGTCAGCGAATCTTTGGAGACAACCAGTGTGGAGCACGAGCTGGCTTAGATTACATCATGCACTTGTCATGTACTGATTGGGTCCTTAGTTTCATTGTTCATAGATCTCAGCGTGAGAGTTCGTTGTTCTGATAATTATAATGTGGTTGTTTTGTTTGGCTCGGTGCACGTGTTATTGCAGTGAAGGTATGAGGTTACTCCGCTTAATTGCATTACGATTAAGTACAATCAGTTCTACTAACTGTCTGACTCGCATAATCCGATCAATTATAATTTTTGTTGATTCGAACTGTCATTGGCAGGGATGGTTTGTGTTCAAAATATTATTGACTGTGATGGACTGATAATGGCTTAAATGGTCTTCCATAATACAACTGGGAGTGCCTATCATCACGATTTCAAGAGTATTCAAATAAAATCACGAAAGAAAAAGTGCATTGTACGTTACAGTTGATTGCGCATACTAAAGTTATGCTATTTTAGCTGCAGCTACCTAAACCTTAAACGATTTTTAAAATTGTGCATTTCCAATGTCGTAAAGTTTAAGTGTCGTAAAAGGAATGCTCTTCCTCTTCTTTGCTACGTTCCCCGGTTTTGCACAAAGGGCCGCCATGAGATGGCCTTAGTCGCCTGCTCGGCGCTAAACCCAAATTACTTGCTCGCACAAGGGGCATTAGCACGCCTCTTACTTGCGTCTAATCACATAGCTTGTCAAAATGTAGGAACGTTTAAGCTGATGCAAGGCAACATTGAGAGTCCTTAACCTTTTAGTGCATGCAACCACTGGTACTGCGTGCAGTACCGATGGCTGCCAGCATAAGGGGGTTAAGTCGTATTGGCGAATTTTAGCAACCAGATTCCACCCTGGTGCAAGACCTTTAAATGGGTCGTTTGTGATCTTCTGTTTTAACGATCTTGCGCGTGCATCGAAAAAGCGCTTATTGTCAGTCATCCCACTAAATAAAACTAAAATGTATAACGTTGCCCTTTTCTGTCAGTGGCAGAATATATACTAATGGTCAAAACTTAAGGGCCACTTTTTATCACAGACGCACCGACAACACTGCACAAATAGCGTAACAATACTTGGAGTCAGTACTTTGCTAATTTATTCAGTGACAATTTCATTTAAGTTTTGAGTAAATCAAGCAATTGTAACAACAGCAGTACGTTAGAATGTTTAGCCACCCCTCATTTGAAAAGTCACACAAGACTGGTCCAGTCAGTAGTGAGTGTACCCACCTTTTGCAGCTAAGCATTCAATACAGCGTTAACGCATGGAGTTCACCAGCATTCGGAGAACATGTTGTGGGATCGCTTCCCACTCGATGCAGGAACTGAGCCAGCTGGGGGACGCCTTGAGGGGGGGGGGGGGTGGTTGCTGACTACACGTTGCCCCAGCACGTCCCCGAGGTGCTCGATGGGAGCCAGATCAGGTGAACGGGCTGGCCACTCCATCCTCATGATGCCCCGTTGCTCAAGGTACTCATCCACCACACGAGCGCGATGAGGTCGAGCGTTGTCGTCCTGCAGAACAGCATTGTCGCCTATGGCTTGGAGAGCTGGCTGGATGAGGGGCTGCACAATCTCGTCCCAATAGCGCAGTCCAGTCAGGGTGCCTGGGATGACGTGGAGGGAGTGGGGGGGGGGGAGTCCTGCCTTCCCTGCTGAAGCCTTCCCAGACCATGACTGAGCCTCCTCCGTAGCGATCCACCTCTTGGACGCATCCATCCGTGAATCGCTCGCCCTGGCGTCTCCAGATCCTCACCCTACCGTCGTTGAAGGACACAGTGAACCGTGACTCATCAGTAAACAGAACCTGAGTCCACTGGAGTCTGTTCCACCTCACATGTTGACGACCTTAGGCAACCCGGGCTCTGCGATGAGCTGGAGTGAGGGGTATTCTCACTGCTGCTCTGCATGAAGCCAGGCCAATTTCGCGCAGACGTCGGCAGACTGTGCTTCTGCTGACGTTAACGTTTGCAGCTTGCATCAGTTGACGTCGCAGAGTGGTTGACGTGACAGTTCGGTCGCACAGAGCCGCCACACAGAGGTATCTGTCCTCCCTTCTGCCGGTGCAGCGCGGGCGTCTTGAGCAAGGTCATCGTTCTGCCCTTCCAGTTTCTTAGAATCGTGCCAGCAGCCTCTGGATCACTGAATGGGACACCCCAAGACGTCTCCCAACTTCTCGTCCGGAAATTCCATCCTGCAGCCATGCTAGCGCCCGGGTTTGATCTACTGGCGTTAGACTTCGTCGTGTTGGCATGGTTAGGAAAGTGACAATTATGCCTTACTGTACCGGACCCCACCCGGGTCTGCCCTGGGGGACTTGGGTGGGGTTAACTACTTTTTAGTTCCCAGGGTCACCCTGGTCAGCCCCACAGGGTGGGTTTCCTTTCTACTCTGGGGCATGTGTTTCTGTCTACCCTTGGTCCATTCACCTGTATTTTCCTTTGTTAAACTCTCCCTACTGTCTGCGCTGCCTGTCGCTCTTGATATTGGATGTGTGTTGCTAAATGGTCTTGGCTTTATTTAGGCCAGATGTCGTAGGTTTATTTAGGGTATTGGACCGGCTAGCGACATACATTCAGTATTCTGGGTTTTCTCTTTTTTTCACAAGCAGTGCAGGCACGTCCTGAGAAAGCCTTGTTGCTGTCGGGACGTTAAGCAATGTACCATCAATCAACCTTACTGTACCGGTATTTGTAGCGAAACAGAAGTGCTCAGTGTTCACGACTGACCCCTTTAGCACTTACTTCATGACTTGACCGAGTTGTTCCACCTGCCTGCCTTTGGTACGCTTGCCAATATCGCACAGCTTTTCACAAAAGCTGACGATGTTTCACGTGCATTTGACACCTTCGTGGAAATTGATGAATTGTTGGCTATTGTTCCCTGTACAGTGGACTGTCCAAGGTGAACTTTCAACCCATTTGGATCGAAAGAACATTGCATTTTATTAGCGTACTTGCGACGATAAACAATGACACAAAAAGTGGGGTGGCCCTTAAGTTTTGACCATTAGTATACATATGGATTGAAAGAGCTGATAGGTCTTTTCCGTGCTTCCAAACATCTTTCTTCGCGACGTTAAACCTTTTATTTTACTTTCTGGAAACAAGTTCCTCGCAGTGTACGATTCTTTGTGGCTACGCGTGATGCCTGAGATGAGTCTTCGATCGATCAAGGAAGCTCAAGAATAGTGCCGGATTGGCTTGGCGCCAACAGACCCCAAGTAATTCCGGCACTATTCTTGAGCTACCATGGTCGATACATCTCCTACTGAAAGGGAACGAGTTTCACTGATAGATTTTTTTTCTGCCGCAATTTTTTTAATGCTTAACAGGAGGGAAGCGAATCTATCGACAGCAGGGAAGTCCTTCTAGCTACGGCAGGCATAGATTCCTCGCGAGTTAATCGCAGTTTGCTTGCGCTCATAAAAATGTACCCCTTTTGCTGAAATGATTACGTTTATTATAAAGGTTTAAATAAATTACTTGCCTTTACTGGCAACAGCAGTGCCCTTTAACTCATGCCGCGCATCCGGAGGCGTCACGTCTCGAATGAGTTAAACATATGTATCTGTAACACTTTAGTACTGGGGTGCTCCGTGCCTTGTACTGGTAGCGACTATCAGGCAGATTTACTTCTGTTTTTTTTTTTTCTAGAATGAAGGAGGTCTTCTGGTTTTCTTGTCCCACTGGCACGCTATCTGCGCTGTCCTATAAGATATGCATCATGCGCTCCGCGCGCAGCGAAGAGATCCCCGCCTTCCGATTCACAAGCGGCAGGCTGAACATGACGTAGCCACGTTGCGACATTTCGGATCAATCATAGCGTTTTATGTTTGGAGGGAAAAGTTTGTTGGGACGAGTATATAGGCAGAAGCTTTGTTATGGAAAGGGCGCATAGCGTGAAAGCGTTTCCTTTGTTGCTGAGGAAGTTTACACAGGAGCTGCAGTAATCGTGGCCGGACTCAGTCGAATACAGAACACAAATGAACGCAAGCTCGGATGCCTTCCTTCTTGGGATTTGCTGAGCCGAAAGTAACACGAGCCCGTTATTTACACGAAGAGAATTTCACAGAGAGTTGCTTGAGTAATAGGCGTTTAAAGTGAGCTTTCCTAGGGCTTTCTCAAACGTTGGTTTTTGCTCCGACCAAGGACATCGTTTTCTCTGTTTAAAAAGGCTGGACATTTCCTGGTCGCTGCAATGAAAAAGGAGACGCACAGCTGGATGCTGGTATGTTGTGGATTCAGAGGTGATACGCGCAGAATTTGTCTGAACTCTTTCAAAAATCGTTCAATTTCTTGAAGAGAAGATCGCCATTCCTTGGACATATCCGGGTATCCTTTTTCACACTAGCTGAACACCACTTTAACCCTTTGCGATGAAAATGGAGAAGCAGAAGCTGTCTGTGGTGCCGCCGTCAGGAATGAGTTTGGTGCCCACAATGAAGGCGACACCGGTACCTGCCATATTCGAGGAGAAGATGTTCCAGGCCTGTCAGGTCATGGTCAATCTGTCTATTGCCTCTCCCTGGCAGGACATGCTCTCTTGTCCACGTGCTGAAAAGGTAACAGTGTGTTAAACCTTTGGATGTCGGCCAAGCGCTTTTTGTTGCGATGACTCCTGCAGGAATCATCGCGAGAAAAACTGCTACCGATAACTCTTGGCTGTCGGTGTTAACCCTTTGGATGTCAGTAGCGGTTTTTGTCGCCATGATTCCTGCAGAAATCATCGCGACAAAATTCGCTACCTAAAGCCAAAGGATTATAACAGAGAAACATAACACGTTGAAACACAACGTTCGATGTTTGGCCAGGGACTTCTAGCTAAACGTTGTATGTTGATTCCCAACTGTCTTACGCCATCTATATATTCTTGGACGACAGAAAGGAATCCACAGGTTAAAAACCCCGACTTTTTGTGATGTCGGTTGTGATTACATCCTGGCGTTTATGATATCTTATTAACTAATGTACTTAGGAGGCCGCGAACACTTGTTCTCTTATTTCCAAACTCTTGATTAATCTTGTTTTTGAAGGGGGAGGGTGTGTGTGTGGGGGGGGGGGGGAGGGCTTGTTAAAAACAAAAAGATTAAACGATTGTACTTTTTAAAGTGTATGTGCTTTTTTTTTTTTTTTTTTTTTTTTTTTTTTTTTTTTTTTTTTTTGGGGGGGGGGGGTATGGTTGGGGTGGGAGTGGATGGGTCCTATTAAAATGTTGTGTTATTTGTAATATAATCGCGTCTTATCTACATCAGTTAATTTAGCAAGCTGTCGTTGCTTTGGATTTACATCCGCTGTATGATCCACGCGTGCAGCTTTGGGCTTGGGATGATCTACAACGTGTTGCCAATTGTACAATTTGCAGTTTCGCCACAACGATCGCCCTCTCTGCCCAAACAGTCGATTGTATTACACCAGTTGTGACCTTAACCCCTTTTCTGCCAGCAAGATGCTGACACGACCCAACTGCAAGAGATAAAGAACATCATGAGCCCCCGCAGATGTGGGGGCTCATGATGTTCTTTACCTCTTGCTGGTCACATTTATATCCGTGTTCCTTGGATGAATGGGGTCATCTAGCCTTGAATTATACCAATGGTTACAGAGCTAATTTTGCGTCCGCCGGCAGTGAAGGGGTTGAGCCCTTGAAAACCAGACGACTCATTCAATCTTAGGATGTAAATGTCCCCGATCTCTGGCAACAAGATGCATAGATACGCAAGCGTCCTTGCACCTGCAAGGCTTACGAGAATCAGTGCACCTTATTAAAACAGTACTGAGGGTTTGACTCTGTATTGTTCACAACGGGCGACAGGCCAGACGGTCAGCAGTTGGTCTTTTGATTGTAATCTCTTCGATCGTAGAAGGCGAACGATTGATGGACTGTGATAGCCCATTTAAATAGGCGCCGAGGTGATCAGGCACTATTCTCTGGCTGCAATGGTCGTGTTGCCTCTACGGTTATAAGTAGTGCGAGCCGCCTCTGACCCTGGAAGTGAAGGGATTGACGGCATTAAATTGATTACTGCCCCCAAATCCGGTAGATTGAAACCGCCAGTGTATTATTAGTCCACTCAACCCTGCTGGTGATACACATGTATCAAGTTATGGATCGACCGTGATAGTTCAAGGGTAGTGCCAGATTAGCTTAGCCTATGGCGCCAAGCTAATATGGCACTACCCTTGAACTATCATGTTTGACCCATGTCCCACATTTTTTTGTAAAGTATATTGAAAAATCGCGCCTGGCCCGAACCACGACACACTAGCCGTCCACGTTTGAAAACGCGTAGTAGTCCGTACAGCCGTAGAGACACTACATCGAGAGATGGGTCGACCACGACAGTTTAAAGCACTACCTTTGAATTGTCATAGTCGATCCATGTCCAGGAACTGGTGCGTCAGCAAAAAAAAAAAAAAAAAAATGCACGCCTTCCCAAATCATGGAAGTGCTGTCCCACGCTTGAAAAACTGCTCGTTCCCGGATGACAAATATTAATCGGTAAAAGTATCCTGTGATTTGTCTCCGCTGTCGTTTGATGCAGGCGACAGATTTGGGTGACTGGGTGCTATTTCGCGTGGGAGGAGTGTCAGCCTGTATCGTAGTATCGTATGCAGCGCCGGCGTATTATGCAATACATGTGCGCATTAATTGTGCATCCATTCTACCGCCATATGTAGACACACGTGTGCCACATTCGGTTTTTTTTTTTTTTTTTTTTTTTTTTTTTTTTTTTTTTTTTTTTTTACCACTCCCGCGTGTACGCACGTGCGCCCGGTCGTCATGTTGATTGGAAGATGGATAAGTACTGAGTCTGAGGTATCATGCGGCAGTATTTGACTTTAAGCTCACGCTAAGGTTGACACTGTTACGAGAGAAGATTGAAAATACTTGTCGCACGCATGACAGCCATCAGATGACGTTGCCTTCACAGGTACTTGTTCATTATTTGTTATAGACTAGTAAACTTAGTAGATTCCATGACCATGCGAGAAAAAGCCACATCAGATCTGAAATTGGACTCCATCAGTTTAAGCCATAAAGCTCTCTCATGCTACGACAAAATATGGATGGCTAATGATAGTTCAAGGGTGGTGTCAGAATAGGGCCGCTGTAGGAACTATCATTGTTAATCTGTCTACATAACTATGATGTAGACCTCATAGGATATAATCTACAAATATAGACAATTTCAACCTCAGGATATAATGAGTTAAAACAGGAAATAATTTTGTCAACAGTGTTTGACAGAAATTGTGTTCTCAAGCGGGCATCAGTCATTAGTAAGGAACAACGCCCATGGTCTGTTTTCTATATTATTTTCCCCATAATGTTGAAATCTGTTCTTCTAGCGGTTGGCATATTGGACGTGGATAGTATGCAAATGAATTGTTGACTTAGTCTTTAAATGGTTCACCATTTATCTTTGATTTTGACACGAAAAAGTATCCATATGTGCTCGAATAAATAGAGCTTTAGGTACTGATGTGTGTAGAGCACTCCAGAGTTGTAATCAGTCCGTAAACTACCATCTGCTACGTTTTTTATGGTCACTCTTAACTCATTGTACCCCAACACCGAAATCCCCAAATTTTGCCGTTGTTCTCTGAAGACTGCATTGCAGTGCAGAACACAGATCAACCATGATAGTTCAAGGGTGATGCCAGAATAGCTTGGCGCCCATAGGCGCCAAGCTATTCTGGCATCACCCTTGAACTATCATGGTCGATCCTTATCTTGCTGTGGTGTGTCTGGGGTAGAATGAGTTAAAGTGCTACCCCAGTATGCAGCAATCTTCGGGCAGTCGTCGGCCGTCCGTCGTCGGTCCGCGCACAACTGTGCGTGGGCCAACGACCGCCGACGCGGCCCAATGGTCGTTTGCTCGCTAGGATTTTTTTTTTCGGGTGGTGATCATGTGTGGTTTTTATCATTTACATTGAACATGTAGACTTGAGACCAAAGCCTTCGGAGTAAGGTGAGACAGAGGATATAGTTTGAGACATTCTCCTCGTCCTGGTTAAAAGAAGTGTGTATTTTTAATCTTTCTGTATTTTAATGTATTGATTGATTAGTGGAATTCGGATTTTATTTTTTGCTGGCAATGTTACACATGTGGGGTGAGTTTTCTTATAATTTGAAACAGACAAAAAGTACTGGAAGGCTAGTGCATATTTTTAGATAACAGATCATTATGTGTAGACACCGTCTGTCGTTAACTTGCAATAAAAGGAGGCTGGTTTCTTTCAGCCTGGTCCATAGGCAAAAGGTAATGTGACCGACGTAGGCTGTAATTGGCCCGCGCACAGCTGCGCGCGGGCAGTGACGGCCGACTCGGCATCAGCCCCAAGATCATTCCCTCTCACTAAGGGTGTATACCGCACGTCTGAACTTTCTCGGATACCTTCGTCTTAATTTGGCGGCTGCATAATTTACTTGTTGTGGTTAATCCATTTAGCCGAATTCTTGCATCGTCTCCCCCGTGCCTTTGAACAAGAGGTGGTGGATTGCGCCGTGTCTTGAACAGTCGTAGACTCTCACTGAACCGCCAATACCTCTTTTGATTGTGGAGCAAAGTAAATGAAACATAATCCTTGAGACAACTGCAATCTTGTAATGGCTTATGAGGATATGTGCCTCTTGCAGAACAAAGAACTTGCTGGACATGCTTATTCTGTTAAAGATGCATGGGACAAGACTCGTAGACCTCTACCGGCAGAGGATCACTGCTACAAAATATAGAAATACAAGAAACCACATCTTGTCAGTAAGAGATATATAGTCACGAGCTCCTGCTTTCTGCAGCGGCTCATGAAGATCTACGCTTCATACAGGGGAAGGAGTTTCGCGAGGATTGAAAGACGTGTACACACAACAAAAGGCGCGGCTCTCAATCACCACAACCTTATGCCAATCCATCCTGATTCGAGTGCCTAAACAACATGGTACTCTTGTTGTCGCAAGGAATCAAGGGGATTTCAGTGTGGTCTCATGCTTGTAGCTTTTCAATATATTGTGCGGGTCTGTGATTTTAGACCTTACGGCTGAAAGCCGTAAGTTCCAAAATTACAGACCAGCACACACACACATTACACTCCGTCGCATGCTCATTGCGTTTTCGGACTGTGCGTCTCGCGCTCGTTTGGGTTTTCGAACAGTAATGTCTCGCGCCTGTTCAGCCTTCTCATACTGGCGTAATGTGTTGTTCCGCGGTCATTGCTTGTTTTACGGATAAAAATAATTCTAGGCCGGACTGGCTACGAGTGGACTCGGTGGCCCTGGCGATTTTTCAGCAGACGTAAACACTCGTAGAAGCAACAAACACGATGGTCCTCGGAATGTTTTGCGAGGAAAAATATCACATATTATTATGCGGGGCCAACATCATTGGTGAGGCCGGTTTACACTGGTGTGGTTTGTTACGAGAGGACTGAATCCGCAGCTGCAATTGGCAGATGGATTCCTGTGTGTTTTAGAGTGTAGGGTTTAAATGGTGTTTCTCCCGTCGCAATTCGGCGACGAGCTAGTAATGAATTTAGCATATTTTGCCTGTCCATTTATGGCGAGTTAGTAGCGGATTAGAATAGGTAACTGAATTTAACTGTCTGTATGTGCAGTTGTGTACAAGTCTGCGAAGAGGACACTCTACTGTTTACAATGGAAAGGTCCATAAACACTGACCAGCACGTTTCTTCGTCATTGCTTAGGACATTTATAACACGATTTATTAATGTTTCGGGTTACAACCTTTTTCAAAATAGACATACAATTACACAATTCGCAATTTATCTTTTGCTAATGGGAAGATGCAACTGTTTGTATGCTTATTCTGAGCGATGGTTTTAACCCGAAATATGAATGCATTGTGTTCTCTAGGCCTTTTACACGCTTGACAGTCACCTTGCATCGCTCGCTGCATTTAGCTGTAACTTGTTTGTAAGTGACTGTAACTACAAGATAGATCCTCATGAGCACCCGCGAATGCGGGGGCTCATGAGGATCTATACCTCTTGTTGACCGTATTTACACATCCATGCCCTTCCATCCGTTGACAACATTTTTTTAAAATTATATGTTCACAGGAGAATGAGCGGCACCTCAGCCACTGGGAGTTCCGTCACCGGCTGCTGAAGAGGATGAAAGCTGGCTATGACCACGCCCGTGAGTACACGAAAACTTGCTTCTTCGCCCGGTCCGCGATATTGACTCTCACGGCCTCCAACCGTGAGGTCCAAAATCACAGACCACCACGCTCAGCGTAAACGATTTTTTCGTCTTACGGTTGTCGTTCAGTTAACATCTGTGGACTCCAGCCCTCTCGAACTACTTACTCCTTGGGGGTATATAATTATATGTAAGTCTCGGATAATGAACCCAACAATAGATAATAATAATAATAATAAAGGTAATTTGTATAGCGCCTAATCACCAAGGTGCTCTAGGCGCTTTACAATCACAGTAATGAAACAGTGAAGCAAAATACAAAAACAAGCACAAACAACCAAAAATATACATCGATTTACAAGGAGCAGAAAACACACACACACACACACACACACACACACACACACACACACACACACACACACACACACACACACACACACACACACACACACACACACACACACACACACGCACACACACACACACACACACATGATGAGCCGGCAGACAAAATGGTCTTTACGTATATGCGACTGAGAAAAGGCCGTGTTTTAAGGTTGGATTTGAAAATGGAAAGAGATGATGAGTGACGCACATCAGCTGGGAGAGCGTTCCATGTAATGGGACCAAAATACGAAAATGCACGATGACCTTGAGTGACCTTATTACGTCTAGGTATACGGAAAACACGAGTGTCTGAAGCAGAGCGTAGTGAGCGGGACTGTGTATACAGCTGGACAAGATCAGATAAGTATGGAGGGGCAGAACCAGAGATGATGTTGAAACAGAAATCACACAGACTTTATACTGAATTCTATATGAAACTGGCAGCCAGTGCAAATCAGCTAGTAGAGGCATAATGTGTTCACGTTTCGGTACACGAAAAATCAGACGTGCAGCACAGTTCATGACTCTCTGGATTTGGTCAAGAAGATTTTGCGGAACACCGGACAAAAGAGAATTGCAATACTGAGTCTATTCGGGACAGCACAAGGGAGGTAACAAGTGTTTTGGTAACTTCAGATGCGGTCAATGTGGGCTGCAGAACGGTCATGATGATCCAGGCCGTTGCAGACAGTAGGAACCGCTGCTGCGGTGCACTCACTTACGCTGTAAAGACAAAAATAGATGGTTTCATGGGCTTTGTTCTCATGCAACCTACATCCTGACAAAGCCCGTCTGTAACGTAGTAAAACTGTTGCCGCTAGGGTTTCACAGGATGACGTCTTTTCACAGTTCATGACTCTCTGGATTTGGTCAAGAAGATTTTGCGGAACACCGGACAAAAGAGAATTGCAATACTGAGTCTATTCGGGACAGCACAAGGGAGGTAACAAGTGTTTTGGTAACTTCAGATGCGGTCAATGTGGGCTGCAGAACGGTCATGATGATCCAGGCCGTTGCAGACAGTAGGAACCGCTGCTGCGGTGCACTCACTTACGCTGTAAAGACAAAAATAGATGGTTTCATGGGCTTTGAACTGCTCACTACGCTCTGCTTCAGACACTCGTGTTTTCCGTATACCTAGACGTAATAAGGTCACTCAAGGTCATCGTGCATTTTCGTATTTTGGTCCCATTACATGGAAATATATACAGGATGACGTCTATACAGGATGACGTCTTTTCTTTCTGGTGTTCTTTTCTGTTCTACGTTTGTTTCCATGTCACCTGAGGAAGGATCTTTGATCCGAAACGTCGTTATTTGTTTCTATTTTAAAGGGTTTTCTACCACTATCTTCTGTTTTTCTTTCCCGTCTGTAACGCTTAAGTCAATCACTTACTATTTTAGGCGCATCTGCCGTTCGCAGATAGAACGCCTGAAATCTCCTATGACTGAGGAAAACGAGAGTGCATAGATATTCAGCAAGAGGCATAGATCTTCACGAGCCCCCGCTTTTTTTTTTTTTGGACGGGGTTTATGAAGATCTGTGCATCTTGTGGATTGGCATGGATGATTCTGGGCATGTATAGGCATGGATAGGAAGTCATATATACAACAGCAGTGTCGTAGTGAAACAAATGAATTGTTTGTAGGTGTTGACTGTAATATTTACGAGACTGACCGCAGCGCGGGTAGTGATTTTTCTTTTTGAAGGGGGAATAACATTTTCACGAACCAGCCTTTGCTTTCGGTTATATATGTGTCCGTTGGCAGGGATCGCGTTATTCACTGCACTGAAATCTTTAATAATATTACTAGTCCGAGTAAACAGCAGACGTGCTCGAATGGTCCTGTCTTAAACGATTATTTATCAAAGCTGCCTGTCTTAATGTAAAATGTATGTGCCCCTGAATGTGCATACACATCAGTAGAAGTGATCGAGCATCGTCATCGTCGCGCGGCTTTGAAATATTGATTGTGACTAGTTAGACGGTCTCACGCGGTGAAAATGTCACGCTGGCGGTGCCTTCTACGTTGGATAACACAATACGTGTCGTACGTCATTGCAGCCCTATGTTTTTGCCTATATAAGGAGTTGGCACACACCCTGTGTGTTTACGAGTCTAAGACGTTTGTAGAAACATTCAGTGTTTACTTGCTCTACTGGTTACTTTATTTTAGGTCTGACGAGACAATCTTTAGCTTATCCGGAAAACAACACCCTCATCTGAAGAACAACGGGAACAGATCTCGGCCAGCAAGGGACATAGATTTACATGAGCCCCAACGAAGAACTAAGAAGAACTGTAATCTATTTACAGCAGACAGAAACAGAACTAAAAAACGAAGAACTAAGAAGAACTGTAATCTATTTACAGCAGACAGAAACAGAACTCAATGATCTGGCGATGATTTGGCCCATCAGTAGTATAATTATGGGGTCTGGTGTAAATCCTTTGGCTGTCGGTAGCAGTTTTTGTCGCGATATGATCATCGCGACAAAAACTGCTACCGACAGCAAATGGATAAACATGCTTATTCTAAAATAAGAACTGTGCATTAATTTCTTGTCCGGGAATTTGCATCGCGAAAAGGCTATTATTAAGAGTTGCAAGAGATATTTGTGTCGGTCTCTTGGAATGAGAATCAGTCCACTTAAGTGTAATCTGAGTTTTATAGAAACTTGACGGAAAATGTTACTGGGGAATAAATAGATTTAAGCTGGTACTGTCAATTTCTTATGTACTTGCCCATGCACGCTCGATATTTTCGAGCTACTTTTAGAAGATTGAGTGCACAAACACAGAAACCAATCAAGAATGTCGTGGACTTATCTGGGTCTAATTCTATCAGCGTCATTAACCCCATTGACGGCTACTGACTATACCGCTCGGCGGAAAAGACGCGTAACTACGCGTCTTTTTCGCCGAACGGTATCGTCAGTGGCAGTTAGAGGGTTAATTTAGGAGAAAAAGTTCATCTCATGTCTGCGGTTATCAAGCGTGGAAGTTTTTCCTGATGTAAGCTTCTATTTGAAGAATAGTCAATTTGATCACTCAACTGGCAACATTAAGAGCATTCATAGTCTTGCATTGCGTTCATCTTGCTATTGGCGATGATCATATTGGCTATTGCACTTTGACTGACACACCGGCCATTACTGCCTCGTGAATGCAAAAAAAAACCCAGTATGTTGGTTTTTTGTTAAAAGCGAGATTTTAATAGCGTTACAATGAAAATCTCGCTTTTCACAAAATGGACTTGCTGTCCTTTGTTTTCACGGGGCAGATTGCTTCTTAAATCCTAACTTCGTGTCAGTATAGCATATGACTTTCGTGGCTTCAGGAATCAGCTTTGTGCGATGAAAACGCCAATGACCGCTAGAAAACCCGTCTCCAAAATGTGTTCCCTTAGACCTTTCTGTAAGAATTTTATTAACTAGCATCTTGTCAAAATAAATCAGATTTGTACTCTGGTCTGGTATCACAAAATGTACGTCAGATATTCGAGATTAGTAACATGATTTGCAGGAATATAGAAACGTGATCTGATCTGTTGTTTTGGACCTATGGCCTGCGGTCGTAAGGTCCAAAATCACAGACCAGCACACTAAACCAGTACAGGTGCGACTCATCATCACTCGTCTCATGCGTGTCGCGTCCTCTTATTTTTGCAGGACCACCTGAACCTCCTACGCAAGTCGTGTTGAGCGTGGCCAGTAATTCATCCTTGCACGTCAGCTTTGACGAACCCGTCAACCACAATGGCGCAGTCGTCACCAAATACAAAGGTGAGTCGGTGTTTCGGTGGAAGAGATGCATGTAAGTTTTGCTGGTTTAAGTCCGTCGTAAACGGTGGGCTTTTAAGAATAACAGTCTGGTTTAGTTTGAATTACTGGAGGCCTTCAGACGAGACCGGTTATTATTCACGCACATGTCGGGTAAATAATGGGATTTGGGGATGAATTGCGATAAGAAGCTTTCTTTAGGGTGGTTCCATGCAGCAAGTTACTCGTCACGAACTTTGAACTATCGCGATCAATTTGTCTACTTAATTGCGATGCGTAGTCCACAAAGGATATTAAATATATCACTATAGGAAGTTCGACCCATAAGTTCACTTTTTCTAATAACTTTGACGTTTACTGACTTTCAGTGGAGTGGAGCAGTTACGAAGACTTTCTGCCGCTGTCAGGGGAGGCAATAGTGGAGGACCTACGTCATTTAGAGTACGAGATGAAGGGGCTGGCCAAGGGTTGTCGTTACTTCGTCCGGGTCTCGGCATGTAACGTCAAGGGCTACGGCGGCTTCACGCTATCATCTCCACCTTACGCTGTGCCGTCAAGTAAGTAACAGATTCCTGGCATCATTTTCATTTCATATTTTGCATTATATACACCTCTATGGACAGTCCCCACTATTTTCCCTGCTGAGGATCGGCCTGCCCCTCCTCAGCAGGGAGTTGAAAAAAGTGGGGATGTTCACGGAGGGGTATAATGACAAATGGAATGTTAGCGTAGTTAGCTCAGACGCTTTTCCCTTTCAAACTTGTTATTAGATACAGCATATTTATCTTTCTATGTAAAGTATACTACGACATTTTTTGTGTATTGGTCCATGACATGGGTGGGGGTGGGGGGGGGGAGGGGGTAGAGCGCGTATGGGCCTTTCCGGGCGCAGTGATTCTCCTTGGCCGAACTGAGCTGAAGTGAACTGAATCGTACCAGAAATTTTTGAAAAAAATCAACTGCGTAATCGTACTGCTTGTGACTGCGCACTGCGCAAAGCCCGTTGGGCCGGCGTCGACTGCAGTGGGCCCGATAACCTTTCGCGTGCTTGATGCTTGCTTGCTGAGGGCAAGGACATTGTACCTGTCCCGGCAAAAGTGCAGGACAGAATCACCTCTGTGGATATAAAGAGTCACAGAGTGTACCTAAAAGTCTTATTTCAACAACTCGCACGTTTTCTGCCGCATTGACATCTCGTGTCAAATGACCACTTACGCTGCACCATGCGTCCAATTACGCGCTCCTTTGTTATTTTGTTTTTAATTCTATTTTTCTTGTCAGCACGACAGCACATGATATAATTTCTTGCACTTGTATCCGAACTATTCCCTCAAATACCCAACTAAAGGTTGCTGAGGGTGTTCTAAATGTCTTTTTTCAAGAACAGTTCCGTAGTTTGTTTTGAACCTTCCTTTCAAATGAACGCGTATGATGAGTCATTTTATTTGTCGGTTTCGTTCATCTTGTTGTGCACTTTATCTATTTTTGTAATCAAGACGACGGATAAAGCACCTTTCATTGCGCACTTTCGTCAGAACTGTACCCGTCCGAAGCTAATTCCGGAATGCGCATATGATCGATTGTAAGCTCCTGTACACCAAAACACAAAGTCGCCGGCACTTATGATTAGCACACCTTTCATTTTCAAGACTAGAATGTTCACATTTCAAAATGGTACTCTAGCCATTGTGGTTTTCGATGTCGTCTTCATTTCGTCTTCTCCTTCAATTATAGTTATTAATTCAGATTGACCATAATAGCTCAAAGGTAGTGCCTGATCAGCTTTGCGCCTTAGGCGCCAAGAAAATCACGCACTACCCTTAAGCAGATATCGTAATATCAGCGCAACAGTAGCCAGCGATACGTTTGGGCTATCTTGGTAGATCAATCCGTTTTCCGATGTTGACACTACAGTTGAAGAAAGTGCGTTGTTAGAATATCAGGCACTACTTGTCTTGATCGATCTGTCACCCGCTGTGGATCATAAAAGACCCTTAGCGTTCAAAGATGAAGCTGTCTTTGTCGATTCATCTCAGTCCCGCTTTGGACCTTAAAGGTGAAGGGATGGATTATTGTGCTGGATAGCGCGACAAAGTGAGCGTAATGAAGACCCGGCCACAGTATCTTTGGTGTAACTCACAGCATGCGTGTCTCTATTTCAGGCTGGCGAGATGTGGACGGGGCAGTAGCCAGACTGGAGGGCAAGGTGCAATCACTGCGGGTGCTCTTCGATCAGGTCAAAAGGTCAAGGCCGCCAGAAGCTGGAGAGGTCAAAGGTGAGTTTTTGACGTATGAAATGTGATATATATATATATATATATATATATATATATATATATATATATATATATATATATATATATATATATATATATATGTAAATGTGCTATTTACCATACCCAAGGTGTGTGTATATATATATATATATATATATATATATATATATATATATATATATATATTTACACACATATATATATATATATATATATATATATATATATATATATATATATATATATATATATATATATATATAGATAGATAGATAGATAGATAGATAGATAGATAGATAGATATACACACACCTTGGGTATGGTAAATAGGCCATACTCAGCAAACAACTTTCCGATTTTGATCAAACTTATCGTTATTTGTTAAGAGTCTTCAGGTACATGTCATGAACGTAGTGCATGCATTGAACATGTGTGTGCTGGTCTGAGATTTTGGACCTTACGGACTCACACCGTAGGGTAAACAAATCACGAACCAGCACACAGATGTTTCTTTGAGACTTTACGACTTTAACTCATTCAGCCCGACGACCGTAGTTTCCAAATTCTAGAGGTGTCATCAAATGACTATGCACCAGTTGCAGGAGATGGATCAACCATGATAATTCAAGGGCAGTGCCAGATTAGCTTGGCGCCGACAGGCGCCAAGCTAATCTGGCACTACCCTTGAATTATCATGGTCGACCCATCTCCTGCTGTAGGGCGTCAGGGCTGAATGGGTTATGCCGCTTGAGGCCCGGAATTACGAACTATAGCACGCATTTCCAATGTCACTCCTGTTGTGCAGAGTCGTCCGGCACGGATTCGCCTCTGCAGAAGAAGCGCATCAGCATCAAGAACCTTTTCCTGTCCGCGCCCAAATTTCAGAAAAACATCAAGCGCGGTGTTCACCTGGCCTGCCTGCTGTGTTGTGAGGACAAGGTCTTGGTCACGTCTGAAGAACAGCTGCCCATCATTGAGGTGGACGAGAACTTCTCCGGGACGTCTATACAAAACGAGCTCTACTGGCTGATGAAGGTGAGAAGATTGTCCAGTCAATAGAGGTTGTTGGGACGTCAGAAGTAGGTTACCATTTGCACGTGTTTGACGCAAAAACAGGGGATCAAGAGCCCGAACAGGCATGCGATCTGGCGCCTATAAAGACCGTGCGCTAACGTTGGAACAGGGATATGGATCGGCTTTGAGATTTCAAGGGCACTGCTCTCAAACGTTCATTGTTGATCTGCTTCTCCTTGTAATGTGTCACCCCGCCATGATATGGCCTTAGTTGACTACTAGACGTCAATGCCAACTAACTAACTAATTATTGTGTCAGGGTAGAATTAATCAATGAGCTTTAGATGTATTAGTAAACGGAAGAAGCAGAAGAGTATGTTCGCTTCGATTAGCTGTCAAGCATGAGATTTCAGCGCAGATCGAAAGATTCAACACTAAGTGCGGAAAGTTCCAGAGTATCATATTTGCCTTGCCTTGTCTTATGGCTAGCCTGGTATGTGCATTCACAAAAATAAGACCAAGAGACTAAATTTCACCGTGGATTTTTCACTTTATGAAAATGATTCGGTCTCATAATCACAAGCCAAGCAATGCACTGGAGGGAAATTTTTGTTGTTTATGTATGCTGTATATGCACAGGCCAAGGAATCGTACGCGAAAACAGTCCCCTGGCCGCTGGTCTAATCGTACACGAAAAAAGTCCCATGCCCGCGGCTCTATAGAGCCGCGGCCAGGGGACTTTTTTCGTGCACGATTCTTGGACCTGTTTGATGCAGACCTTTGTGATTAAAACTAAAAGACTCATGCCATGCTAAGCAGCTAAAATATTCCAACCCGTCCTGCATCGTGACATTTACTTGAGAACCTGTCGTCAATAATAATCTGTTGATCTTCTTCTTACGAATCCCTTTGTTCTGTCAATAGTTTTCAATTATCTGCTGCCCATTCCAATGTAGTGTGCACAGTGACCTCATTTTCTGCGCTCTGAAATTCTTTGATAACCGCCAGTTGCACTTTTTATTGGGAAAAGTTTTGATGTGCGGTTTTTGAAGTGTTGACTCAAATGGGCGGATATTTGCATGTTGTGGGCATATTGATTCTTACTGTTGCCATGGCAGTTTAGACTCCCAGCTTCGATTTGCTATTGAAGGGGGAAAAAAAAGAGATAGAGACAAGTTGAACAATGTCACATCATGTATATTTTAGAATATAAGGTTGCAGTCAGTCACTGGAACGATCAACTGGTCATTCTTTGTATAATTACTTTAACTAGTTAACTGCCGTGGAGAAATGAACGCCAAACAACTGCAAGATGTATAGATCCTCATGAGCCCCTGCATTTGCGGGGGATCACGAGGATCTACGCCTTTTTGCTGACTTCTTATCTAGGTTCCTTTAACCGCTCGGGACTTTTGACATTAAGTAAATCTACAATAGTTTCAAAAACATAACCAGTGCCAGAGAAAGGGTTAAAGCCGCGAACGTCTCCGCGGCTGTTTCTGTGTGCTGGTCTGTAGTTTAACCCACTCAGCCCTGACGCACTACAGCAGGAGATGGGTCGACCATGGTAATTCAAGGGTAGTGCCAGATTTGCTTGGCGCCTTTTGGCGCCAAGCTAATCTGGCGCTGCCCTTGAATTATCATGGTCGAGCCATCACCTGCAACTGTGCATAGTCATTAGACGACGCCTCCAAAATTGGGGAAATACGGCTGTCGGGCTGAATGAGTTAAGAGAGACTGAATATGATAATATTTTACAAAGGAATTCGTCACTCCTGTAGATAGTCATGTTCACGGCTGTTTTCACCTTCTTCAGATCGCCTGCACGTGGGAGGACGTGAAGCTTCTACGTCAGGACATGGAGAAGACCAGCTCCGCCGGCACTACTTTCCGCACCAAGCTTCTCCAGGCCATCACGTCTCTCCAGAACTCCCTGGGCATGCAGGACCTCGGCCAGTTCTTCCACAGGCCTATCCGCGCCGCCAACGGCAGCCTGATCCTAACGCTGGTCAACACGGTCCGCGACACCAAGTTCGTGGGCCTGGGTTCGGCCAAGTGGGTGTCGCTAAGCAAGTTGGCCCGTCGGCAGTCCCTGCCCAGTCAGGACATCGGGGACGCCCACAACATGCTCATCGCTTCCATTCCGGTGAGGAGTGTGTTTGAGTTCCAGAGTTAAACCTCTTTCACCGTCGAGAAAAAGTGAACACGATCCGACTGCAAGAGACACAGATCCTCATGGGCCCCCGCAGTTGCGGGGGCCCATGAGGATCTATGTCTCTTGCTGAACCTCTTTGTACCCACGTTCCTTTAACGGCTCATTATCATTGACCTTGTATTATCAAAGATTTCAAACACATAATCTGCATCCACGGGTCTGACTTACAATACGAGTGTAAGCGTCAGACCGTTCAACGCAGTTTGTGTATTATGTGTTACGAGTACACTAAAAGCAGTGACTGATTTCTTGTGTTTGTTCCCTCTGCAGGAGATGCTGATGTACCGTGACGTGAGCGGGATACCTCTGCCCAAAGGGCTTTACCTGGGTTTCCTCAAGATTCAGGTGTCGGTGGATTCTGTTCGCATCCTGGTACCGCTCAAAACGCCCAACTGTCTTCCCTACACCAAGATCAGAGACTGCCCCAATATCTCCAGGTAAGATGATACAGCTGAGACGTTTGTGTTTTCACACCAGTAGCATTCATTCAAAAAGCCGAAACAAAATCAGTGTTCATATTTCAAGCACAATTTACAGGAATCGAAGGGCAGTGCCTGATTAGCTTGGCGCCTAGGCGCCAAGCTAATCAGGCACTGCCCTTGAGATAAATAGTCTAACCTGTCTTAAATGGACATGACGTAAGCCTGAATTGTTTGGAAATTGCGCTTTGCTAGTGTAAAACAAGTGCAACGTAACGTAAACGGTTTCTATATTTGCACGGAGAACGACCATTTTAGAGCTGACACACGTATTCCCAACGCAAACTGCAAATGACATCACAGTTTCGGAACATTCGCGGGGGACGTTCTTCGGAAATTAATGTTTGAGTGGCACTGTTTTATGTCATTTCAACTTGACAAGTGTTGTGATTGCGCTCCATTTAGCTGTGCATCTCGAGTGCAATGCAACAACGCAACACAAATATGAATTTCAAACGAACGTCCCCGTCACTCCTCGTTTGCTTTGTTTTATGCCATTTCAAGTGTTGTAAATGCTCTGCATTTAGGTTCAAATGCGGGTATTTAAACAAGTCACATTTCAGTGAAATTTAAGCACAGCTTGATGGTGTTTAAACGCTGCAGGGTTTGTCGAGTCCTCAACTGGTATGTTGGTCGGACGTGTGCAGTGTAGCCCGGCATAGAAATTGCTCTTTAAAGTTGACAAAAAATGACAATGCAATTACGTTACTTTTAAAACTTATTTATTCGGAATGCACCAGTGTGTGAAATAAGTTTTGCTAAATAGTTCAAGGGTGATGCCAACATAGCTTGGCGCCTGTAGGCGCCAAGCTATTCTGGCACCACCTTTGAACTAAATCCGTTAGTCTATATCCGTATCTGTAAGTACTATAATGTGGCTTGTATATGGCAGTGTAAAAATTTAAAGCTTTTAGCCTCAGTATGATATGGGGTAAACTGAGCCTATCAAGTAGCGTTTACACTCGCTGACGCTGGCATTTTCAAACGATTGATTCCTCCATTGACGTCACCTTTCAAACTTCCTAACATATCGCCAACATAGTGGCAATCATGTTAAGTTTCAGCTATAGCATAGTCAATTTCACCACGCATTGCGCAACTCGGCTTCACAGTTTATCTCCGCGTATCGATGTGAGAGTAATATGGAGTCCACAATAATGCGTAAGACAAATGCAATGTGTCGCAACAAATATACTAAAATACTGTAACACACACCTCTAAGCTGGAGATGGATCGCTTCGATAGTTTAAGGGTAGTGCCAGTTTAGCTTGGCGCCTATGAAGGCGCCAAGCTAATCTTGCGCTACCTTTGAACTATCATGGCCGATCCATTGTTTTGAAAGTCATTATTGGTGTGTTTTTTTGTTGTTTTTTTTTCTTCTCGCGAGGCGGAGGTGGGGGGAGGGGGGGGGGTTGGGGGGGGGGGAGCTATGGTGTTTAAGTTTCTATCTAGATTAAAAGTGTTAGAGATCCCTTCCTGTGTCTATAATTTATGAGACAGACAAAGTGGCTCTGGTAGTTTGGCTGTGAAACGTTGCATTGAATGCTTTTGAAATGTCTCTGGCTGCAGAAATTGACTGTAATATGAAGATTGCCTTCAACTCTTTGAGCGTTTAAAAATAAATAATTTTTTCTCTCTTTTTGTTTTGCAGAGAAGAATGGGAGTGGCTGCAGAATCTGGATTCTTCCAAGTCCGCATCTTCACAGCCAGAGTTCTGTGCCGCCTTGCAGAAAGCCGCCAAGAAGCTCTTTTCACATCTTGGTGAGTCTTGGTCAAGCTGCAGTTGATGGGTTGCATGAACTCGTTCAAAAGCCCCGCATCAATAGCTGCTGAAGTGTCATATAGCGTTGCCGACGGCAACGCTACACGACACTTCCGCAGCTATTGATGCGGGGCGCATGGAACGAGTTTAAATTAGTAGAGTCGACTTAAACCTAAATGACTCTTTGGTAGGACTGAGAACGTGAATGCGGTTCACCACTGCCGGCAAGACGCATAGATTCTCGTGAGTTCCTGCGGCTTATGAACATCTATGCCTCTTTCAGACGGGTCGAACGTGAAAGCTCAGGGACACTGCCTGATTAGGGATGAGCCTGAAAATGATGTTCGCTCCTCATAAGCCCCATTGCATCGCGCTAAGTGCAAAGCGACCTTTGGGTTTTTTTTTTTTTTTTTTTTTTTTTTTTTTAACCTGTGGTCTGTAGCCATCTCTCGAAAAATGTTTAAAGCTGAACCCATGTAAAAATGCCAGTATAGTTTCTAAATAGCGCCGCGCAGAATAGATTTTTAAATTGTTGGATTTTAAAACGGTAATGGGTTCACTTTTTTTTTTTGTTCAGGCGTTTATAGTGTGAAACATTGAACTAAATAGAAAAAGTTTAATGCGAGTTTCTTTCTTTCTGCCATTCACTGTCTTGCATTTCCTGTCGGTGTCGTATGATCTAATTAAATGTGTGTCACACGTTTTACCCTGATGACGCACACACAGACACAGTCTGTAACCCGAAACGACTTCCTCCAAGTGCTGGCAAGAGGCATAGATTCTTATGAGCCCCTGCGACAGCAGGGGCTCATGAGAATCTATACCTCTTGCGGACGGGGCCTAGCGTGCTGAGGAACTTCACTGTTTGAAGCAAATTTTGTTATGACGCGAGTCGAGTTTTGTGCGTTTTATTTTAGTTGATTCGATTTGCGCAGTTCTAAACTGCTGTAGAAAAAAAAAAAAAGTTTTAAAATAGTTCGGAGAGTAGTATTGGGTAGATTCTTGCGCATTTACTCGTCTGTCCGACTTTGGGGCCACGTTCACTAGTTTGAGTCAGTCAGGAGAGTCACAATAGGAGACGTCGCTCATGTCAATGCTGTAGAGCTCGAGACTATAACAGTCACATTTTTATGAAAATTAAATTTTCATTGATGATTTTACTTGTATGAATATTTTTTCATAAAGGTCAATTATCATGGTCCATACATCTCCCTAACCTGTATGCAGCCTCAATAAACTCCTGCCAGAGCTGCGAAAGTCAGATCATTATGTGTGTGAATGAATTTTTAATATTAACCCCTTGACTGCTACCGAGGGATACCTCTCGATGGGAAACTGAGACGCGTAACTACGTCATGACCTCACTACGTAACTACGCCTCTTTTTCGCCGACCGGTCGGTAGAAGTCAATGGGTTACATCTTCAACGCGCCTTTACCGCCGAGCGAGATCGTCTGAATCACAAGGGATTAATCTTTCAATGCTAATTGTTCTGCTGCAGGCATCAGCACGGAGACGGCCTCAGGTTACCGCCTGTACGACGTCGAGGTGATCGAGATGAGCCCCAACGTGTCTTTCTTAGTCCTTCTGCCGCCCGTGGAGCAAGTGTGTATGGCCCCCGGGCAGACCGACCAGCTCACCGAGCGCAAGGACTACTTCTTGTTGCCTGTACAGGTCTTTGAGACAAGTGAGTGGACGTTTGCGGATGTTTGTATAGCACCTGACGTCACTGTGGTCCGAGGGCAATTTGCATGAGTGAGCTTAGTCCTGCGCCAGCCACTAAGCAAGGTGCTTCGCTGTAGCGGAGCACCTTGCTTAAGTGACTGGCGCAGGACTAAGCTCTTTCATGCAGCTGGCCCCAGAAGCTCATCCAAGCACGCTTTATGAAAGAAAACACACAGTGACGTGATATATGATGTAATAAAGTATACGCTTTTTGTAAAGCTAATCGTAATGTGCACAACGCACAGAAAAGCGCACATATACACAAATACAAATGTTTGAACAACGTTTTTTGGCAAGAAAACGTTTGGTCTTAAGAGACGGGTGCACTGTTGACACGTCTTGAAGAGCAAAAAAACAGTGTCACTTTAGTCATTAAAGACCATCCTTTGGGTGGCTACAGCCACCTAAATGATGATCTTTAATGACAGGGAATTTCGTATGAGGGTGGTCGCTCAAACAGGCTCTTCTGTAATTCATTAATATGACGGATCAGATCTAGAACTATGAGAGAACAAATTGTCTCCAATGCGGATTCAGCTTCCTGAGTGGTGGTCTTTAATGACAGTCGAATTCTCATTAGGAGAATTGCTCCTCAGGTGTTCTGTTTTAATTCATCATTACCTTATGGATCAGATCTAGAAGAAAGATAGCAGACTACATTAAACGAAGACGATTCATTTAAAAAACTGATCCTTTTGTGTGTGCAGTTCACATGAACAGCTACCAGCCCGAGATGTTCAATACCTACGCACGACTGTCTTCCATCACAGAAATGGACATCGTTCTAGCGCAGCAAGCGCAAAGAGAGGTGCGTGTGACACTGTGAATGTTTGCTTGCCACAGTGAGCAAAAGGCTATTGGGCGTGGGCCAACGGCGGCCGCCATCGGCCCGATGGCCTTTTGCGCATTGGGTAGTTATCCCTTGAAGGAGTGCATAGGGTGTCATTGAAGCCATTATTGCCGTACATTGTTATAGCATACATTGACATGAGTCCGTGCTACTGCAGGATCTCATGAGAATGTATGCCGAAGCAGATCAAGCGGGCTTGGTGAGTTCACGCAATGTGTGAAACTCGTGCATTTTCTGACTTTTCTGTTAGAATCTGTAATAGGCTTGCCCTTCTGTATGTGTATGTGTGTATAAATGTCATGTACTTTCACTATGTGTTTTTTTTTTCCCCGTGGGCTGATCAATGGGTGCCTGTCTTTTTAGGGAGGGACATGTTTTTGTCGTCCAGTGCAGAGAAATGTCACTGTGTTGTGAACTTAAGATTATTCTTAAATAATCTGTATATTTAAAATATTTTCTTTGTGGTTCTTAGGCGTTTTCCTCTGAGGAGCTGAGTTCCGCCAAGGAGCAGCTGGAGATCTCGTGTCACCTTGGACAGAATCTGGAGCGCCTGTGGAAGGGCACGCGCTGGGTCATGGACCTCATCACCTTCGCGCGCGACAAGTCGCCCCGACCCCCGGTCTCCGCTTCCATCCTCTTCCCTCACCCCCAGGGCCCCATCCCCCACCACGGCGACGTGACGTCCTCCCCCCAGCCCTCCAACCACAGACTGAGTCGCGGTATCCGCGACAATAACAATTCTCAGTCCGCGCAATCCGCCTGCGATTCCAACGAAATCAGCGTGGGTAAGGACAACCGGCGTATCGCCAAGTTCTTCGATCCCAACGACGAGCCGTCGGACACGTGCAGCAATAGCGGTGATCACCTGAGCGAACGTTCTTCCAGCCAGAGGGACACGGACTCTTCCACCCTCACTGACGCGGACAGTCAGGACGGGTCGCTGTCCCCGCCCCCGCCCATGACGTCAGGGATTTTACGCGTGTACGCCGCGTACGACACCGGGCTTTCCAAAGGCGTCAGCGTCAAGCTGCACATCACCGCGCACACCACAGCGCGCGACGTCATCAACCTCGTGGTCAGACACTTGAACATGGCCGTGTTGAACAAAGGCCGCGAGGGCCCCATCTACTCTGAGGAGGACCTGGACAGCTTTTGCCTGGTGGCCGTCATAGGCCCCAGGGAACGTGTGCTAGGGGACGACTACCCGCCCCTCCGGCTTCAGAACCCTTGGTTGAAAGGGCGCCTGTTTGTTCGAAGAGTGAACAGTGTGCAAGCGGCGTTACAGCAAGGACAGGCTACGGCTGTGTGACGAAGAGAATATTGTTCAGTCAAGTCTGCTGGTCTGTGATTTTGGACTTACGGCTGAAAGCCGTGAGGTCTAAAATCACAGACCAGCACAAATGCTTTCATTGACTACAGTCGTGAATCTAGTCCCAGAGATTTAAAAGAAAATCCAATGTGACGGGAAATCCGTTGTGAAAGGCAATTCTGTTGGCCTCCACAAGGCCCACACAAGACAAGAAATTAAAAGCCGTACATACGATTTACTGTTGAGAGCGGTGAATTTTAGAAAAAATATCGGGATCTCACTCTCCGCCCAGAGTTTTCTAGTGGACTATGAAGAAAACAAGAGAAGAAATTGACGTTTTAAGAAAGTACAGTAATTCGTAACGAATGTGACAAGGTCCGTAACCCACGGTAACGCACGCACGTTCAATTCCGTCAATCGAGTCTTGGGAACAAACCAACCCACGGAATCAAAGTTGTGTGTTAGTGCAAGAGACGCCTTCAGCAAATTACGACTTGTACGTATATATTTCATGTGATTTGTAAATCAAAGTGTGTCTGTGATGTGTGTTACGAGGAATGAATTCAAACTTTGTTCATAACACTGCCAAACGTCTGTGATTTTGACCGAGAGTTGTCCGTTCATTAGTGTATGCTTATTTATAAATGCTGGATACTTTGTTACAATATTATGTCGATTTTGACATAATTTTCTTTTTTTTATTCTGACGTGTACTGTAGCCGTGAAAAATCGTTCTTAGTATTATCTCGGTTGTTTTCATCCTGTTGCCGCAATTGACGAAACAAGGGAACGCTTCATTACGACAAGATACGGCAGATGGGCCGACTGCGATAGTTCAAGGGTAGTGCCAGATTAGCTTGACGCCTTCAAGGCGCGAGCTAACCTGGCACTACCCTTGAACTATCACGGTTGAACGATATCCTGCTGTCATTTTCAGGGCTGAATTGTTGTAGTATTACTGAAATTATATCGACCTTAGTGGTTCTATCTGCTCTACGTTTCCAGTGAAACCAGTCACTCATAGACGAAAGTTGGTGTGTACGTTCTTTCCGAATTTATTTAATAGCTCGGCCTTCCAGAACTGTACACCATCAGCGCCTCCCGCACTCCGGGCACTCAGCGCGCCTCAATACCCATTACTTAATGTGGGTCACTGTTACTGATTATATTGGTTTCAAGCATGCTGCAAGATGTCTTCTGTCCAAGGCAGGACAAAAGCATCACACACTTCCCCACCCTAGACAAGATTGATAAATTGTTGATATGCTTTCTGTCTCCACCTCTGTATGCTCACAACAGTCCCGTCTTCTTGTGACAGTAGGCAGTAGATTTCTGGTTATTTTGGCCGCAAGCGTAACTCACAGTTGCACTAATACCTTCTCAATACTCATGCGTTTGTTATGTGTTCGTGGAAGTAAGCGTGTGCGGGTCTGTGATTTTGGACCTTACGGCCTTCAGCCGTAAGGTCCAAAGTCACGGAACGACACACTAACACTCACGGAGGCAGCTTCGGTGTCACGGAGACGGTAATGGTTACAACCAAGATGTGTGAACAGTGGTGTACTAACGAGAGAAAAAAAAGCCACATCACTCGAGTCATTGGAAACACTTCAGTGTGTCCGATGCCTCGAATGACGTCGCAATTGTTCTGGCTCGTCAGTATATATGCGTCATACTTCTGTAGTTAGTCCTATCTGATGAAATACTTAACCCTTCACTGTCAGCGGACACATCTTGTGTGTCTTTGAAACAGTGACAAACTTAGCACCAATGTACGGCACATAAATACATGGGTCAGCAAAATGCAAAGAACGTCATGAGACCCCGCGACCGCGGGGTCTCATGACGTTCTTTGCATTTTGCAGATGGGTTGTCTTTGCCAGCCAAGGGGTACGATCTTTTGTGTTTGAATTACTAGCTTCTATTGTATCTTGATTATGGTATCCAGTTGAGTGCAATTTACGTACTGAGAACAAGACAATCAAACCAATGAACTTGTGACAGTAAAACAGTAGTCCCGGCCATGAGCGATTTTCATGCTACAAGTACAAGGTGCACAACGGAATCATGTCATCAAATATTCTATATGTGCTGTGGTGTCAGTATGGTTACGCGTGTACGCGTGCATGGCAGTTTGAAAGTACGCTTGTGTGTGTGTGCGTCTGCGTGTGTGTATCTGAGTTCGTTCGTGCGTGACTGTGTGTATGCGCGTATTTGTCTGCATTTGCTCTCGACTCCTAGCGTGTATGACTGCTCATTGAAAAATCATGATGTCTGTATGATTGCAAGCCGTATGTCTTGTACTGTAATGTATGGCAAAACTCATCACTAGTAGAGACATGATCTCATAATTATGTTTATTTGTTGAATATTGTTTATAACAAGTTGTCAATGTCGAAATAGAATGTGTTTGATCATCAGATTTTCCGATTCAATTAAAAGCACCAATCTGGCAAACAGCTTTTACATCATTGTCGAATATATGTAGGCGATTGCATGTTCACATGTGCTGCAATGTATTTATGATACAAAACCAATAGCATTGCTTTCTGTCCTTCTGCCATCGACCATACACAAATCTTCAGACCAGAATGATGGACTCAGTAAAACCTAGAATAGTTCAAAGAAAGGATATATTGTGATACACGTTTTTATAATATCCCACGTGATTGATTTTGTTTGAATGTCGACCAATCGGAATTTGGTCTGCTGGCGTAACCTCATTCACGCCTGAGACTGTGTTTAATGATAAATCTGTTTTGGATTTTATCCTCTCGCGCCAGTTGCACGGATTGACCATAATAGTTTAAAGGTGGTGCCATATAAGCTTGGCGCCTTCCCCTTGAACTCATATGGTTGATTCATCCTCTGCAGAAGTGTACCAGGACTGAATGAGTTACTCAGCAGCTGTTTATGCCGTGAGCTGGGAATTTAAGTCCCGGATCAGGACTGTGATATGAATAAAGGAAAACTTAAATGAATGAAACTGTTTGTTGTCGATCTATATGGGTGTACGTTACATGTATGAGTGAGTGTGTGTGTGTGTGTGTATATGTATGTGTGTGTGTGTGTGTGTGTGTGTGTGTGTGCGTGCGCGTGCGTGCGTGCGTGCGCTCGCGCGTATGTGTGTGTGTGTGTGTGTGTGTGTGTGTGTGTGTGTGTGTGCGTGCGTGTGGGAGAGAAAAAGAGAAAATATGTGCGTCGATATGTTCATATTGTGTTTTAATAGGACACACACATACACACACACACACACACACACACACACACACACACACACACACACACACACACCATGACACACAAAAATACACACCATATGTGCAAACACTTACACGTACACACACTCACACACACATACATACATATAGCATATAGGTTTTTAAAAAAAAGTAATGCATGCTAATAATATATCAGTATACTATATATCAATATTTCTTTTAAAACAATAAAAAATAAAAAGATCATTGATTGTACTACAACTATCACCGCTATTTTTTAAATTGTCATATTTTGTAAAATAAACAATTTACAAAATCAAAATAATGTTGTTACATGCACATTAAAAAATGCGACATCTTTGAGATATTATACGTGAGGACGGAATAAGACGTTGACAAACGGAGTTTAATATAAATGACTCACTGTAACCCTTTGGCTGTCAGCTGTGGTTTTTGTCGCAGTGATTCACTGCGACGAAAACCCGCCGCTACAGGCAGCCAAAGGGCTAATTTTCATGTCACAGCAAGATCTAAGAAATTATGAGTAAGCATTTTGAAGATGAGATTATTTAAGCACGTATTTACCATTGTGTGTGTCATTGATTCCCTACGTTTTGTCGCGTTTTGAAGCTCATTAATATACGTGTATATATTACACACTTGGTGAAAGGTAAGCGAAGGAGTAATTAACGGATAGGGGACAAACTTACAATGAAAGCAAAAGGGAAACGGCAATAACGAGAACAAAATGAATAATAAAGCAGTAACGCTACAATTTGTCGATGAAAATCAAAGCAGTCAAGTTACATGCAATTCATACGAAAACGCTATTAAACAGGTTGTAACCCTTTGACATGTCGGTAGCCGTTTTTGTCGCGATGATTCCTGCAGGAATCATTGCGACAAAAACCGCTACCGACATGCCAAAGGGTTAACTTTTCTACAGAAAGGGACAGAGATGTCATCACATAAATAACGTTGCATCAGTTGGGGACGACTGACGTGTGTATTTGGAAATTAGAATGATTAGACTGTTTGAGATTCACACCAAACGACTTGCAAGAAGTGAAACAGGAACAACAAAAACCAAAGCAAGCATGCAATCAAACAAACAGGAATGTAGTAAAACTGTTGCCGCTAGGGTTTCACGTGAAAGAAAAACAGAAGATAGTGGTAGAAAACCCTTTAAAATAGAAACAAATAACGACGTTTCGGATCAAAGATCCTTCCTCAGGTGACATGGAAACAAACGTAGAACAGAAAAGAACACGACAGAAAGAAAAGACGTCATCCTGTATAGAGAGAATTTAGAATGACGTAAAAAAAAAAAAAAAAAAAAAAAACCACCCACACACACATAATGTCGCAAATACACATGCACAAAACACGTAGCACAAACTTACGTCTATATACATACACGTCACTGCATACATTCGCATTCACTCGTGCCTGCTGCAGCTCACGCACATGCACACACACACACACACACACACACACACACACACACACACACACACACACACACACACACACACACACACACACACACACACACACACACACTCAAAGGTAGCATCCAGTATCAACAGTGAGGTCAAGTCTGGCACCAACTACCCATCAGGCCGAGCATACAACCCTAGGGGCGAATGTTCCTGTCCGCGAAAAAGGATTATGTCATTTTGCGGCGGATGAAGTGGGATGTATTTTGCCAAAGGATGCGTATGCTGAAATGTGTGAGGCTATGAGGAGGTTCGTTGAAATGACGTCCAACCTGGTTGTTGTATCCGAGGCGGATCGAACGAACATGCTCCTCGCAGCGTTCAGGGAGTGTACGGTATGTCTCCCCCACATACATCTTTGGGCAGTGAGAACATGAGATGACATAGACAATATCCGATGACTGGCATGTGAATGATCGGTGAACATGAAAAGATGACAGGGGTCCGGTGATGACGGGGCGGGGGGGGGGGGGATGTCTTGATGTACGGACATTCTTTGCAGTGTGGTTGCTGACAAGGGTGTGTGCCAGGTGGTAAGGTGTTAGATGCGCGAAGTGAACTGTGAACAAGATGATCGCGTAGGTTAGTGTCACGTTTGTAAGCGACCAGCGGAGGCTCAGGAAATATGTCTTTCAATACTGTGTCATTCTAAATGATGTGGAAATTCCTGAGGAGAATGTGTTTGATGGGGATGTTGTGAGGATGATACGTGATATACAGGACCGGCCGGTCCTCTGCAGCACTGTGAGTTTTCTCCCTCAAAGCTTCACTTCTGCTTGTGGCCTCAGCTTTAGAACGAGCGGTGTTGACGATGTCTTGGGGGTATCCCTGGTGTGAGAAGAAAGTGGCCATGGTTTGGGTCTGGTTGGTGAAGTCGTCGTCGCTGCTGCAGATCCGACGGAGTCGCAGAAATTGGGAGAATGGGATACCGTTTTTGGTGGCGGCAGGATGGCTGGATGAAAACTGCAGGTAAGTGTGGGCGTCGGTGGGCTTGTAATGGACGGTAGTATGGAGTTTGTCAGAGTCGGCTTTGGTGGATATTCGGATGTCGAGGAAGGGCACAGACAAACAGGAAGTTTGTGAACTAATGCGATATCTTTAGATACTCTTACCGTATATTCTAATACATATACCGTAATTATTGTGTATATAATGTATGTATGTGTCTATAATATCTCTAAGCTGTGCCTAAGTACAATCAACTTCAATTATAACCCCTTCAATGTCGACAAAACATTAACACGATCCATTGCAAGAGGTATAAATCCTCGTGAGCCCCCGCATTCTATATCTATGTCCCTTGGACGCCGTGCGGCTCTTCGTCGTTGAATGGACGCAGGTCAAGTTTAAAAGAACAATATAATAATATTATGCTTACAGTGGCAGGGAAGGTAGAGCATAACAAACGTCCGATACAACAATCTTCTTGTTTTCCAAATGTCCGGGGGCCGACCGTCACTCAGTTCGCTGATTTTCTGCTCACAAAACTATCAGTAACACTTACTGACATGATATATACAAAGGGCAATCATTCGACTTTAAACAAACTAGAACATAAACAGTTAGATCCCTTTACGTCTCTTAGACGTGCATCCAAAACGCCAGCTCTCGACAACGCATAAAGTATGCGGACGAACAAAACAAATGCGTCATTATCGGAATCATCGGAAACACTTCAGTGATTCAAATGATGTTGCTTTTCTTTTGCTAGTATATACATGAAACACTAATAAACCGCAAAATCATGAAGGGGAAAAAAAAAAAAACATAAAAAGTACCACAAACAAGGGGGGAAGAAAGAAACTTTTGACACATTGTCAGTAATCTCAGTGAGTCCGCAAAAACATTGTTGAACAGCTGCAGCCTTATCTTATTCTACCCGCGATACACCATAGCAAGATATGGCTAGACCATGATAGTTCAAGGGTGGTGGCAGAATAGCTTGGCGCCTATAGGCGCCAAGCTATTCTGCCACCACCCTTGAACTATCATAGTCGATCTGTCTCTTGAATTGTAATGCAGAGGATAACTCCAAAATGTGGGTATTTTGTACCTCGGGCACAGTGAGTTAAACTCTAGTAAAGGCTACTTCGTCTGAGACGAGAGTAAATGGGAGCAAATCATACCAACAAAAGGCATAGACTCACATGAGCCTTTCATCTGCAATAGGCATAGATGCTCATGTGCCTCTGCTACCGCAGAGGCTCATGAGTATCTATGCCTATTGCAGATGAAATTGATGGCTCGTGATACTAAGAAATACATGCCAGTGGCTGTTGCAGTGTCTGGTCTGACGATGCACGTCAGTCAGAGCATATTTTATACGCTCACAAACCAGACAGGTGAGGCTAGCGCTGGTAGAATAGTACACATACCAAGGGAAATTACTCAGCGCTGGACATACACACAGTTAGATCCCCTGCCCCCTCCTATCAGGTACCCGCCAGCCTACAGAAAAATACACAGGCCCACTAAAGACAAAGACTATCATATATATATATATCATCATCATCATCAGTCCCTTGCCCGAACTGGGCGTTGGGGGGACTGAAAGGCAGCAGCAACAGACAGTGCTCTCCACTGAGTTCTATTTTGGGCGGTGGCAAGCAAGTCTGGCATCTCGAGTTCGGTCCATTCTTTTATGTTTGCGACCCAACTCTTTCTCTGACGACCTCGCCGACGACTTCCTTCGAGAGTGCCTTGGAGGATAGTCTTGGACAAGGTGTTGTGTCGGGTCACGTGGCCAAACCAAGCAAGCTTGCGCCGTTTCACGGTTGCCAGAAGGGGTTCATGTGGGCCCACAAGGGAAGTGACGATGCTCCGTACATATTCGTTGGTCTTGTGCTCGCGGTACGAGATGTGGAGCAACTTCCTCAGGCACTTGTTCTCAAAGGCCTGGATTTTCTTTTCTGAGTCTGCAAGCAGCGTCCAAGTCTCACAGCCGTAGAGTAGAATAGACACTACGAGGGACTTGTAAAGCCTGTACTTGATGGTGAAGCTGATGGAGTTACTTCGCCATATCCTGTCCAGCCTGGCCATTGCGGATGTTGCTGTACCTATCCTGATACGGATCTCTGCTATGCAACTACCGTCTTTGGACAGGGTGGCTCCCAAGTACTTGAAGCTATTGACCTCTTCTAGCTTCTGGCCGTTCATGTGAATGTTGCTGCTGCTGTCGCTTGTGGTGTTGATCATCACTTTGCTTTTATCCGTACTGATCTCCATGCCATAAGACCCTGCGCTACTTGAAAGTTTGTCTGTCAGGTTTTGCAGCTCACTATTGCTGCCTGCCATGAGGTCAATGTCGTCTGCGAATCGAAGATTGCACAGGGATCTGCCACCAATAGAGATTGAAGTATGGTGGTCGTGGAGGGTTTCCTGCATGATCTTCTCCAGGAATAAGTTGAAAAGGACAGGAGAGAGCAGGCATCCTTGACGGACACCGATCGTCGTCCTGAAGAACTCGCCTGACTGATTGTTAAGTAGAACCGCGCTGCAGGCGTTCTTGTAAAGCGCTTCTATCATTTGGATCAGCCCCTCCTCTATGTTGAACGATCTCATGACTTGCCAGAGTCCGTCGTGCCAGACGCGATCAAATGCTTTCCTGAAATCAATGAAGTTGTGGTAGAGTTCGCGCTGATGCTGCAGATGTTTCTCGATCAGGACGCGGCAGTTGAAAATCTGCTCTACAGTGCTTCTTCCAACTCTGAAGCCAGCCTGTTCTTCTGCCAGCAGTTCCTCGGCGAAAGTTTTGAGGCGGTTGAGAATGATTCTAAGCATTACTTTGCTAGGGTGACTTATCAGACTGATAGTTCTGTAGTTCTGGCACTGTTTCAGGTTTCCTTTCTTGGGGAGCGGGATCACTAGAGACTGTGTCCATTCTACTGGCCATTTCTTTTGCTCCCAGATCTTTTGACAGAGTGTAGTGAGTACCTTCGTTGTTACTTCTCCTCCATGTTTCAACAGTTCAGCAGGTACGTTGTCTACACCTGGAGACTTTCCTCCCTTCAGGCCGCTTACAGCTGTTTCCACCTCTTCAGCTAACACTGGCAGGTCTTCGGCCTTCCTGGCCCCAGCCTGGTTGTTTTGGAGGATGCTGGTGTCTGGCTCAGCCTTGTAGTTATACAAGTCTCGGCAGTACTCAGCCCATCTGTTTAGTACAGCAGTGTTTTCCGTAAGGAGTTGGCCGCTGCTGTCTTCGATGACTGTGGCTGTTCGCTGTTGAGTCTTGGTGAGGGTCCTTAGCGTTTCATAAGCCTTCTTGCTGTTGCCGTTTGCCATGCCCTCTTCCACGCTACGACACTGGTCTTCAATCCAATCTTCTTTGGCTTCTTTCATCCTCTTCCTAATCTTCTTGTTGACAAGTCTGTACTTGTTTGCTGATGTGAGGTCTTGGCCTCTCTTTTTCTTCCAGGCTCTCCTCTCATCACAGAGATCAAGGATGTCATCGGTGACCCAGGGCTGTTTGCGCTTCCTCTGCTTCCCCAGCACTTCTTCTGCTGTAGAAAGTAACACCTCTTTTATATTTCCAGCAAGGGTGTCTACGTCCCAGTCCAAAGTAGCCAAGGCTGCAAATCTGCCTCCCACCTGGGCTTGGAAGACCTCTTCTACTTCCGGGTCTTTTAGCTTCTCGAGGTCGAATCGGATGCGAGGACTCTTGCTGTCTCGTTTCAATGCCAGCTTCAACTTGAGGCTAGTAAGGACGAGGTTGTGGTCGCTGCCAATATCAGCGCCAGGAAAGGACCTCGTTTGTGCTTTGTTAACGCTGGATTTGAATCGTCGAGGCAGCAAGATGAAGTCAATCTGGTTATGGACCAGGCCTCCTGGCGATTGCCATGTCACTGTTCTTGACTTCTTGTGTGGATGGAGGGTATTAGCAACGGTAAGACGGTGACTCTGTGCGAACTCTAAAAGTCGCAGGCCTCTGTCGTTTGTTTCTCCAAGGCCAAAATTGCCAGCTGTTCCTGCCCATTGTTGGTAAGCGTCAGGGCCGATCTTTGCATTCCAGTCACCGAGGACAGTCAGAATGTCTTTCTTAGGTGTTTTCTTGATGATGTTGTCCAGTTGTTCGTAAAATTCTTCTAATTCCTCATCATCATGATCTGCTGTAGGAGCGTATACTTGTATTATAGTGATGTTGTGCGGTCGGGCGGAGATGCGGATGGAGATTAGTCTGCTTGACACGGGGGTGCAGCTGATGACAGTTCCAGCCACCTCTTTCCTTACGATAAAAGCTACGCCATGTTCGTGCTTGGTTTCTTTTCCGCTGAACCAGATTTTATGGCCTTCATCTGTTGTTGTTTCTCCGAAGCCTGTCCATCGAACTTCTGCAAGTCCTACAATGTCCCAGCGATAGCGCTTTAACTCGTGGGTGAGTTCCTTCACTTTGCCGCACTATATATATATATATGTCTCTTTCACTTACAGAAGAAAGGGAGAGTGATCGACCAAACTTAATCAAAGGGAGTGCTTAATAGGCTTGTGGCTTACATGGCACGACCTGGGACATCACAGTCGATCTCTCACAGTTAACGTTCCGATGGTGGTGGATGTTGCATGCAGAGCGTCAAAAATGGCTTTGGAGGAGTCGAAAGCTTTGTCATTGCCGACAATGCCATTTAAAGAAATGGTCATCATCATCATCAGTCCCTTGCCCGAACTGGGCGTTGGGGGGACTGAAAGGCAGCAGCAACAGACAGTGCTCTCCACTGAGTTCTATTTTGGGCGGTGGCAAGCAAGTCTGGCATCTCGAGTTTGGTCCATTCTTTTATGTTTGCGACCCAACTCTTTCTCTGACGACCTCGCCGACGACTTCCTTCGAGAGTGCCTTGGACGATAGTCTTGGACAAGGTGTTGTGTCGGGTCACGTGGCCAAACCAAGCAAGCTTGCGCCGTTTCACGGTTGCCAGAAGGGGTTCATGTGGGCCCACCAGGGAAGTGACGATGCTCCGTACATATTCGTTGGTCTTGTGCTCGCGGTACGAGATGCGGAGCAACTTCCTCAGGCACTTATTCTCAAAGGCCTGGATTTTCTTTTCTGAGTCTGCAAGAAGTGTCCAAGTCTCACAGCCGTAGAGTAGAATAGACACTACGAGGGACTTGTAAAGCCTGTACTTGATGGTGAAGCTGATGGAGTTACTTCGCCATATCCTGTCCAGCCTGGCCATTGCGGATGTTGCTGTACCTATCCTGATACGGATCTCTGCTATGCAACTACCGTCTTTGGACAGGGTGGCTCCCAAGTACTTGAAGCTATTGACCTCTTCTAGCTTCTGGCCGTTCATGTGGATGTTGCTGCTGCTGTCGCTTGTGGTGTTGATCATCACTTTGCTTTTATCCGTACTGATCTCCATGCCATAAGACCCTGCGCTACTTGAAAGTTTGTCTGTCAGGTTTTGAAGCTCACTATTGCTGCCTGCCATGAGGTCAATGTCGTCTGCGAATCGAAGATTGCACAGGGATCTGCCACCAATAGAGATTGAAGTATGGTGGTCGTGGAGGGTTTCCTGCATGATCTTCTCCAGGAATATGTTGAAAAGGACAGGAGAGAGCAGGCATCCTTGGCTGATTGTTAAGTAGAACCGCGCTGCAGGCGTTCTTGTAAAGCGCTTCTATCATTTGGATCAGTCCCTCCTCTATGATGAACGATCTCATGACTTGCCAGAGTCCGTCGTGCCAGACGCGATCAAATGCTTTCCTGAAATCAATGAAGTTGTGGTAGAGTTCACGCTGATGCTGCAGATGTTTCTCGATCAGGACGCGGCAGTTGAAAATCTGCTCTACAGTGCTTCTTCCAACTCTGAAGCCAGCCTGTTCTTCTGCCAGCAGTTCCTCGGCGAAAGTTTTGAGGCGGTTGAGAATGATTCTAAGCATTACTTTGGGGTGTGGAGTGTTCATGGAGAAGTAGTACCTAATAATAATAATAATTACGGTATTTATAATGCGCTTATCTTATAATAATTATAACTCTAAGCGCGCACTCACAACTCGCACACGCATGCGCACGCTTTAGACAATGACTCACGTAACACAAATAGTGAAGATACATTAGGACGGTCAGCTTGGGCTGGGGAGTGTGGTGATATAGTGCTAGAACTGTTGAAAGAGATGAGTTTTGAGGGCAGACTGGAAGGAGGAGAGCGAGTGTTTCTGACGGAGAGAGAGAGTGGGAGAGTGTTCCAGGTGGTTGGACCGTATACCGAGAAAGAGCGGGGGCCGAAAGTGCTGAGTTTGGTGCGGGGGATGAGGAGGCGGAGAGGGTCAGAGGCGGAGCGGAGGGAGCGGGGAGGAGTGTAGGGGTGAAGTAAGTTGGAGAGATACGCAGGAGCGTAGTTGTTCAGGGATTTGTAGCAGAGAGACAGAATCTTGTATTGGATGCGTTGGGGGATGGGGAGCCAGTGAAGGAGCTTGAGCAGGGGAGTGATGTGGTCGGATTTTTTCTTTCTGAGGACGAGGCGGGCAGCATTGTTCTGGACGCGCTGGAGAGTGAGAGTGGTGGAGTGAGGAAGGCCAGAAAGGAGAGAGTTGCAGTAGTCGATGCGAGATAAGATGAGAGAGACAGCGAGTTTGGTGGCAGCTTCGGTAGTGAGGTATTTTCTGATCTGACTGATGCGGCGGACGTGGAAATAACATGCCTGGGCCGTGGCGGAGACGAAGCTGGTCATGGAAAGAGAGGAATCGAGGATAACGCCAAGGTTCTTGACCGAGTCAGAGAGGGAGATGGGGGTGCTGTCGAGTTGAAGGTGGAGAGAGGGAGAGAGCTGGGAAAGTTTCTGGCGAGTGCCTACCAGCATGGCTTCCGTTTTGTCGTCGTTCAGTTTGAGCTTGTTTGCTGTCATCCAGTTTTTCACGTCCTCATAGCAGTCAGCCGTGCGAGTCAGTAGTGTCTGAGTGTTGTCGAGTTTGTCTTTGTCTAGTAGTTGTGAGTCGTCAGCGTAGAGGTGGTGGTGTATGTGGTGAGACTGGATGATGTTGGACAGTGGGGAGATGTAGAGTGTAAAAAGGACCGGGCCCAGGACGGACCCCTGAGGAACGCCGCAGGAGAGCCTGACTGGGTTGGAGGAGACGCCGTCGATGGTGACGGACTGCTGTCTGTCGGAGAGGTAGGTACCTTTGACTTTTCAGCCAGCAGCGCCTCTTGGGGCAGGCGGGAGCACTGGTCTTCACATGGCACTCAACTCTCACAGCTGGCTCCAGGTCCTTTACCTAGCCACACCCCGGTAACCGCTTCTGCTGGCGGGCGAAACGTTGTGAGGGGCTGACGCGTCTCTCAGTCAGTTGAAATACTTGGAGAGGAGACGGGCGCCTCCAAGTTTGCCTAAGCCCATTGAAAGGACTGATGGACAAGCAACAGAATAAGAATAACATGCCGGATCGGTCGGGGCCCGGATCACCAACGACCGCGCACCCCATTGGAGGTCTCCAGGGTGGGGGCGACAAGTGTGTTACTGGAACCAAACCCACCATCAAGCTGCCCACGCAAGGAATAACTATCGGAACTTGGAACGTTCGCACACTCTACCAGTGCGGCAAAGTGAAGGAACTCACCCACGAGTTAAAGCGCTATCGCTGGGACATTGTAGGACTTGCAGAAGTTCGATGGACAGGCTTCGGAGAAACAACAACAGATGAAGGCCATAAAATCTGGTTCAGCGGAAAAGAAACCAAGCACCAACATGGCGTAGCTTTTATCGTAAGGAAAGAGGTGGCTGGAACTGTCATCAGCTGCACCCCCGTGTCAAGCAGACTAATCTCCATCCGCATCTCCGCCTGACCGCACAACATCACTATCATACAAGTATACGCTCCAACAGCAGATCATGATGATGAAGAATTAGAAGAATTTTACGAACAACTGGACAACATCATCAAGAAAACACCTAAGAAAGACATTCTGACTGTCCTCGGTGACTGGAATGCAAAGATCGGCCCTGACGCTTACCAACAATGGGCAGGAACAGCTGGCAAGTTTGGCCTTGGAGAAACAAACGACAGAGGCCTGCGACTTTTAGAGTTCGCACAGAGTCACCGTCTCACCGTTGCTAATACCCTCCATCCACACAAGAAGTCAAGAACAGTGACATGGCAATCGCCAGGAGGCCTGGTCCATAACCAGATTGACTTCATCCTGCTGCCTCGACGATTCAAATCCAGCGTTAACAAAGCACAAACGAGGTCCTTTCCTGGCGCTGATATTGGCAGCGACCACAACCTCGTCCTTACTAGCCTCAAGTTGAAGCTGGCATTGAAACGAGACAGCAAGAGCCCTCGCATCAGATTCGACCTCGAGAAGCTAAAAGACCCGGAAGTAGAAGAGGTCTTCCAAGCCCAGGTGGGAGGCAGATTTGCAGCCTTGGCTACTTTGGACTGCGACGTAGACACCCTTGCTGGAAATATAAAAGAAGTGTTACTTTCTACAGCAGAAGAAGTGCTGGGGAAGCAGAGGAAGCGCAAACAGCCCTGGGTCACCGATGACATCCTCGATCTCTGTGATGAGAGGAGAGCCTGGAAGAAAAAGAGAGGCCAAGACCTCACATCAGCAAACAAGTACAGACTTGTCAACAAGAAGATCAGGAAGAGGATGAAAGAAGCCAAAGAAGATTGGATTGAAGACCAGTGTTGTAGCGTGGAAGAGGGCATGGCAAACGGCAACAGCAAGAAGGCTTATGAAACGCTAAGGACCCTCACCAAGACTCAACAGCGAACAGCCACAGTCATCGAAGACAGCAGCGGCCAACTCCTTACGGAAAACACTGCTGTACTAAACAGATGGACTGAGTACTGCCGAGACTTGTATAACTACAAGGCTGAGCCAGACACCAGCATCCTCCAAAACAACCAGGTTGGGGCCAGGAAGGCTGAAGACCTGCCAGTGTTAGCTGAAGAGGTGGAAGCAGCCGTACGCGGCCTGAAGGGAGGAAAGTCTCCAGGTGTAGACAACGCACCTGCTGAACTGTTGAAACATGGAGGAGAAGTAACAACGAAGGTCCTCACTACACTCTGTCAAAAGATCTGGGAGCAAAAGAAATGGCCAGTAGAATGGACACAGTCTCTAGTGATCCCGCTCCCCAAGAAAGGAAACCTGAAACAGTGCCAGAACTACAGAACTATCAGTCTGATAAGTCACCCTAGCAAAGTAATGCTTAGAATCATTCTCAACCGCCTCAAAACTTTCGCCGAGGAGGCCTGGTCCATAACCAGAAATGGTACTGCGCTGTTACCACATTATTTGTGTCACTACACTGTTTAAGTTTTTGTCCATATATTATTTCTGAATTAATTTGTTTGTTTTTTTAAATTAAAAAAAAATCGCAATAAACATGATTACTCCGCTTTTCTTCTCTAGTTCTTAGCTCCCGATAGAAATCGAACTCAGCTGCAAGAGGCATAAGTCACGAGGCACCGCGAACAGGGGAAGGGGGGGGGGGGGATCATGACGGTCTATGATCTTGATAGCCTCACTTAACCCATTCTGCCCGCGACACACCACAGCAGAATGTCACCACCATGATAGTAGCTGCATACACCACAGCAGGACATGGCTCCACCATGAAAGTTCAAGGGTGGTGGCAGAATAGCTTGGTGCCTACAGGCGCCAAGCTATTCTGCCACCACCCTCGAACTATCATGATCGATATGTCTCTTGAATTGTAATGCAGTCCTTAGAGGACATCTCCAAAATGTGGGTATTTCTAACCTCAGACACAATGAGTTAATTCGTGTTCCTTTGACGGATGGGATTATCATGCGGTGATAGCGGCAATGATTTCAGACAGAATTATGGTCATTGGCAGTGAAGGAAGAGGGGGGGGGGGGGGGAGGTGGAGGGAGGAGAGGGGAGAGTCGTTAATTGTTACACCTCTGTTAAAATTTCATTCAGAGCTAGCTTCATACGGCTCTAAAACGAGTCTCGGGCATCATCAAGGTCTGCCCACTCGATGTAGGTCGTGGTTTTCATCACAGCCATCATAGCCGGCGTCAGCTCACGTGACGGGATGTCTTCCAGCATGACAATAAGCAGCGAATCCTCGGTGTCCAGGGCGTGGCTTAGACACAGCTGTAGCTCGAACTGGCACCACTGGCTCTTGGCGAATTTTCGGGAGAAGAGCATGACCATCTTTTTGCTGGAGTTCACACTTTCCATGATGTTTTCCACGATGGTACAGCCCGGGATGAAGTCCCGCTGGTGGAGGCAAAGCTAAAGTCCCAGTTCGTTCTCCACATAAGGCATCAGCTGGTAACGGACCCAGGGGAAGTCATCCTTGTCGTATGACACAAATACGTCGTACTGAAAGCTATTTTCCCGCAGACGCCGTAGTCTGTACCCTGGTCCCCGGAACGCTTCGTACAGCACCAGGCGGATGTGCCAGCGGTAACGGTGCAGTATAATCAAAAGACTCATTGTGCTGACAATCATAGAGACAGCAGATATGATTAACTTGCTGGTCTCTTTACTCAGAAGGCAGGCCTGCTCCAAAATGTAGAAGGACTGTACGGGCATGTCAGGGAAGTTGGCGCGGCATTCACAATCAGATAAGCTATCCTCGAACACAGAGGGGCTGTTAATGAGCCATTTCTGGAACCACAATACGTCACAGGAACACACGAAAGGGTTTGCGCTCAAGTCAACATGCTGAATGTGCTGTTGTGTGGCCATAGGGAATGCTGATCCAGGAACGAGCGGTATCTTATTGGAATACATGTTAATCGTGACCAGGCGAGGAAGAGACTGAAAGACATTGTCGGGAAGAACAGAAAGCCTGTTGTTACTTAGATCAAGATGTTCCAGTGCCGTAAGACCCTGAAACATATGTGAAGTAATGTAAGTAAGGTTCGTGGATTTCAGTGACATACTTCTCAGGTTCACCAGATGACCAAAAAGCCGCTTGAATCGTTCTTCCTTCAAATTTTTGAAATTACTGTTAATGAAGGATACGTGAGTTAGATTTGGACAACCTACAAAACTTCCATCTTGAACTACGGCATTGTCAACGAAAGAAAGGAAGTTGTTGTCAAGGATAAGTAATTTTAAATGCGGATGTCTGAACGTGTCGTTCTGTATGACCCCCGCAACACTAATGCCCTCAGCATTTATCTGTGCTGACACGTCCAGTGTTTCCAAATATTCAAGGACAGCAATGTTTGTCGAATTAAAGGAATTCCTAAACAGGAGCTGGTTCCCATGAAAATAAAGAAAACGTACACGTGTCCAGCATTGTAAGAAATCTGGAGTTACAAAAGTCATTTTGTTTTCCGTCATATCTAGGACCAATAAAGATGGAAACTTTGTCTGCTCTTTGCTACAGTCTCTCAGTCCAAATGTACCGTAACGATTTCCTCGCAAGTTTATGACCTGAAGTTTTGGACATAAACCTAAGTAAAACTGGTTTATTTGGTTGTACGACATATCTAAAAATACCAACCCCAAAATAGGAGACAAATGCAAGATACCATTTAAACTGTTGTGTCTAAGATCCCGTGCTTGAAGTCTTGGCGCGATCGTAACCTGATAAGAACCAGGCTGAAGAAATGTGCAAGAAGTGCCTTGTTTCACTATCAACTGTTCCAGAGACGGGATGGCGAGAACAGTGCTTAAATCTTCACATGACAAGCGATTGAAGCTCAAATCAAGGTAAGTCAGATTGCTCAGTTTATGCAGGGCATGATAGTTTGTGATTTGATCAGTATATTGGACAACTATCTTATCGAGATGCAAGCGCTGAAGTCCAGTGAATGGAGACAAAATAGTTAGATTGAAAAGACGAAAAATGCTGCCACTAAGTGCTAGCTCTTGCAATCTGTTCAATGTATTCCGTATCTCAGTATTTTCAAGGCGGTCACACAATACGCTCCGCTTCAGTATCAGTGTCTCCAGTGTCGAGATATTGAACAAAATAAAATAGTCTGTACATAGCAATGGGTTTTGACTCATGTCTAGATGGGTCAAGTTCGTCAGAAGTTGGAAAGCATCTGAACTGATGTTTCTTATACCATTAAAGGTCAAATTCAAGCTCACGATATTAGTAATATTGACGAAAAAGTCGCGTTTGTTGATGTCTTTAAAAACGTTGCCCGCAAAGTACAGCGATGTAATTCCGGACGGAAACCTTGGAATATACTGAAGATTCCTTTTACCACAGTAAGCTTTAGCGCCCTGACACAAACACTGACCGTCCCCACAAGTGTACAAAACGGACTCCGCTGTTGCAGCAACGTCTGATGTAGGAAAGTCTTGGTTCAGTGTCTTGTTGACGTGGCAACCAGAGGTCAGTGGGAGAACAATAACAATCCACACCAACACCGCCGTCACAAACATGCACACAAAGTCCATCATTCCCATTGTAAATTTTACAAGATTTTCATTGTGGTAACCTGAGATACAGCATCTACCCAGTTTGGTGGTCAGACGTCTGCCGAATTCTTCCACAAAACGTCCTGCGATATCTGCACACAGGCAAGTTTGAAGCTTAATGTTAAACACTAAAATAGACTAAATGTGACAGAGAGCCCTTTAAATTTCGACAACCGTTGAGAACGTCCCGAAAACCGCTCAGAGTTTCGTTACTTTATTTAGCCCTGATGCACCAAAACAAGACATGGGTCGATCATAATAGTTCACAGATGGTGCCAGAATAGTTTGGCGCCTTTAGGCACCAAATTATTCTGACATCATCCTTAACTCATTCGAGGCGAACAGCATCCGAGGCGAACAGCATAAGCCGCGTATCCGGATGCCGTTCTTCTCGAATGAGTTAAACTTCCATGGTCGATCAAACTGTTACGTTGTCTACTAACAACAACTCCCGCACTGGCTTAATTTCGAACTATGAGCTCAACGCTAGTCACGCTTCGGAGAGAACTGGGCATCGCGTATTTCAACAATCACACCCTACCTTACAGCACAAAACTTTCCTCATTTTTGCTCCCGCACCCCCCCCCCCCCCCCCCTTTCCCACGGATGTTCATTGTGATTTTCTTTCCTACTTCCGTACTCACGTTCACCCTTCACACAGTTTTTAATGCTTCTCTCTTTCGCTCTTGACCGTCAACGCGCTCTGCCTGGTCCGTGGAGGGAAAGTAACAGTTTCAACCTAAAGTCACAGACCAGCAGACAACTATGCCATTGCAGGGGCGGAGCAGTTACCTCGAAGGCGGGGGGGGGGGGTGGTCCAACTTTTTGTTTGGGACCTTCACCCTCGGCATACAAAAGGCCTTCACGACGCTTGTACTTGCTTCCAAGGAACGAAAAATCGAAAAGCGAGGGATGGTGGGTGGTGGGAGGGAGGGAGGAGGGGGGCTGGGGGGGAGAGGAAGGGGGAGGGGAGAAGGCGCGTGCGTGTTAAGACTCTCACCATTCGCCAAAATATCAAACGGCAACGGGGATGGGGGTTAGGGGAGGAGAAGGGGGAGTGGGGTTCAAAATACTCAAAAAGGGACTTGTTATAGCATTTTAACAAATTGGGTCGGGGGGGGGACCCCTGACCCCCCTCCCCCAGATCCGCCCCTGCATTGCCAGTGAACAATTCAACTGCTCTTGAAATCTGATGCATCTGATGCATCTGGGTTGCCATTGTTTGCATTTACATATTTTTTCAGTCTTATGACTGGGCGAAGTATAGTGCATGGTGTCAACGCCTCTAGGTCATAATTTTTGTGAAATAACCACCACGGAAATACCCCGAAACTTTTCCTGTTTCCCTTTTTTTTCCTCCCCATCTGAAGATTATAGACTAAACTTACGATCAAAAGAAATGCGGCATTTCTGGAATCATCGGAAACACTTTACTGTTTCCGATGATTCAAAAAATGTCGCGTTGCTTTTGCTCGTCAGTATATCTTATTCATCTGCAACGCAATGACGTGTCCGTGGAGGAAAAGCGTAAACTCTGTGAGAGTCTGTGAATTGGACCTACCGGCTCCAAACCGTAAGGTTCAAAAGTCACAGACCTGCAGAAAAATATGACCATTGTCAGTGGACACTTCAACACCTTATTTGTTATCTGGCTCATCTGCGTCACAACTATTTACATTTTAGTTTTGTCGTTTTCTCCTTGTATGGTGTGTGGTGTCAAGTCCTCTCGCCGATATCGTGACCACATGCTCAACATCATACACCCGCTACCCAGCCCCCCAGCTTAGTTCCCAACCTCATACACACACACACACACACACACACACACACACACACACACACACACACACACACACACACACACACACACACACATCGTGACACATACACACACACACACACACACAAACACACACACACACACACACACACACACACACACACACACACACACACACACACACTTTTCAATACTTTTGTTTGCCGATCGTGTTCTGTTTCGCAAAACAAACCAAATCCGATCGCCTCAAACTTGTTCGTTATGGCCGCCGATAACTCAGTTTTGTCAACTTGCAAACAAAGTAAAGGAATGACAATGTAGTTATCTACACAGAGGCATAGATTCACATGAGGCAGGGGTTAGTGAGAATCTATGCATCTTGTTGACGAAGGATTATATATAACCCTTTCCATCTTGATACACTACTGCTTATGTGACTATGATGGTTTAAGGTTAATGCCAGAATAGCTATTCTGGCACCACCCTTGAACTCAGATGGATGATCTGTCTCCTAATCTGTAATGTAGCCATCACAGAACAATAAGGAAATTTAAAAAAATCAGTTCAGGATGAGGTTGTTATCTTTCATACCAAATATAAGACTGAAATATGCGAGGACGTGAGAACTATTTATGTCTAGGGGTAATCCCAGGGGCAGGGATTGTTTCTTATCTGTGTCGAGTCATTCCTAGCACAGCCATGGGAGCATATTATTTGTTACAAGCAGAAAATCGCATTTAAGTGCCCCACTGAAGTTGTTTTTAAGAACTATAAATACATGTATCAAGTAAACGTTTATTTTGTTGTCATAATACTGTGTCTGACTTACGTATGGTGTGAGAAAATGTGCATTTCTCTTGGATTTCAACATGGTCAGGCCTCCTGCAATGGTTCATTCATACGGCCCCAAAACCAGTTTTGTGCCGCATCATAGTCTGCCCACTCGATGTCGGTCGTGGTCGTGGTTTTCATCACAGCCATCATGTCCAGCGGCAGGTCACGTGATCGTGACAGCATGACAATGAGCAGCGAATCCTCGGTGTCCAGCGCGTGACCCAGACACAGCTGTAGCTCGAACTGGCACCACTGCCTCTTGGCGAATTCCGCCGTGAGATGGCCTTAGTTGCCTGCTCGGCGTTAAACCCAAATAACTAACTAACTAACTTGGCGAATGTCCGGGACTAGAAGTGCATGACCATCGTTTTGCTGGAGTTCACACTTTCCATGATGTTTTCCAAGATGGGACAGCCCGGGATAACGTGTCGCGTGGGTGGAGGCAAAGCTTAAGCCCCAATTATCTCATTCTACCCCAACTACGGATTTATCCGTAAATGCACGCCCAGCATTTTCCGACCAACTACGGATTTATCCGTAATGGGCAGTCCTGAAACTGCATCCCTTCTTATTCTTCGGCTTGTAGTGGTTCCTAATTGGAACTGTTAGCTTTAGCCACTTCTTTGTTCTTCCTCATGTGCACGCGGCAAGTTTGGGCGGTTTTTCGAGCCTTTTTTTGCGGAATTTGTGTACTTTTCTTCGACAATGGCGAGGCGTTCCCGGACTTTGAATGCTAGTCAGGCTGCTGAGTTTATAATGAATTATGACAGCGAAGAAAATGATGAACTGATCGACTGTGAAGTGGACTTAGATGAGTCCACTGACTCAGAAAATGAATTGAATGTTTGGGGTGTATCTTAAAAGTCTGAAATATTTACTTTTAAAAATGTCTTTGTTTACAAGCAAATTGCAAAAATAAACATCTCTTAGTTCTTTCCGGTGTCAATAAACATAAAACACAGGACATGTACATTTTGTAAATTTATTTTTCTGTACTGTCCCAAAATTTGGTTGAGATAGGTTCAGTGGTTTCAAAGTTATAGCAGTTTTTGCGAGACACCCATATATTTAGCACTCAGCTCTCTGCATGGCTGGTCCAGAGGGCAAAGTTGCTGGCTGCACAGCTGGGGTAGAAAGAGTTTTAAAGCTTCAGCTGGTCATGGACCCAGCAAAACTCCTCGCTGTCATAAGACACACACACATCGTACTGACAGCGATTCTCCCGCAGACGCCCCAGTAAGCAAAGGTCCTCGGGCTGACGACGGTCGAAGTGGGCCCGCGCATGGCTGTGCGCGGGCCCACTGCGGCCGTAGTGGGCCCGAAGACTTTTTGCTACTGGGGGCCGTAGTCTGTACCCTTGGCCCTTGAACACCAGGGGCAAATGCCACCGGTAACGGTGCAGCCGTAAAGTTAGAGGACTCATCGCGCTGAGGATCAAAGACACGGTGTTTGATCAAGTTGCTAATCTCTGTGCTCAGAAGGCAGGCTTGTTCCTGAATAAAGAAGGACTTAAAAGGCTTGTTCTACAAGCTGGTACATGAGTAGGCAGCTGTGCTATCCTCCAACTCAGAGGTTCTGTTGATGAGCCATTTCTGCAACCACAATACGTCACAGGAACACACAAAAGGCTTTGCGCTCAAGTCAGCGTGCTGAATGTGCTGATATGTGGCCAGAGGAAATGCTGATTCAGGAACTACCGGTATTTTATTGGAATACAAGTTAATAGTGATCAGACTGGGAAGAGACACGAAGGCGCCGTCGGGTAAAAAATAACGAGCTGTTACTGCTAAGACTGATCAAGATACTTCGTACATGATTTTAAAAGGCATAATAATTATAAAAATTTAAAAAAAAATCATCGATTGCAAGCAGATATAATTATGATGCTAAGTCACATTGTCAATAGTTTGGGAAACAATCATAATCAGACTGAGCTAATGAAATATTGGATACATATAAATCTGTGTTGTTTATTTGTGTCTTCTTTCCGACTCTTTACACTTTTTCTCATAGGCCTAGCTCTATTATATGCCTTTTATCGTCAAGGGGTGTCTAAGTGAGCCGGCCTCCGAAGATTTTGAAATAGAAAAGAACACAAAGGTGTGATTTCAGGTGGAAGCCTCCGGATGTAAGGATGTAATGAAGATTCTTAACTCATTCCATTCCAAAAGTAGGGCAAATGGATACGCGGCTATAACCGCGTCTCCGTATGCCTAGTCTGGAATGAGGTAAAACCACAATCAGCCACTGGACTCTGTCACAGCTTCATACAACTGACGTGTTATGTTATTTAGGGATTTTTTTTTTTTCTCTCCACAAATTTCAAGTACTAGGCATGAGTTATTGTTCATTCCGCCTGGCCAGTTTTGTTTTGTAACCGTAGGCTCGCTTTTGCGTTGAATAGAATAAGAATAAGAATAAGAGTACTTTATTATCTCGAAAAGAGAAATTCGCTTGTGGTACATTTATAACAAATAGTACAAACAAGACATAAAAACATTATAGCATAATTATGAACATTTTCTCCCTGCACTTGCACAGCTACAAATTCCAAATGGATATAAAGTAAACACTACAAAATCTTTACACATAACTCTTACACATCTCACACAAACATCTTTTATGGACTGAACTGAGCGGCACACCCACCTCTACATATGCATACATAATACGCGTGTTTCAACCTAGTCCTAACCCTCACTACTTATTATACAAACATCTCAGTACATTATTACACATTATTACACAAGCTGAATAATTAAAGTCTACCATAGTAAAATAATTAGTGGGTAAACACTCAGTAACAACAATCCCAGTATGTCCATGTTCACCTCCAAATGAAACACAATATAATCACTTCTCTAAAATCAACAAGCTCCATTCCTACTGATTGCACAGGTAAAGGGGGATAGGGGGAGGAGTTAGGTTTGGGTATGCGTGGATGTACCTACAGATTGCTTAGATGCCGCGTAGTTAGACGTCGGCCGGAGGTTCTTGTGCTCACTGGACCGTCACCCCTTTTCCTGCGAGTTGTAAATTTTTCATCATTCACCGTTTCCCTATCGCTCGCCACGGTCTGATTATTTATTGATCGCAACAATCAGTGTTAAAGCCGATCTTCTCACACGCGCTGAGACCGCAATAGGGCCTTTTCCTGAGAGGTGTTATGCGGACGCACTCCAACAGTGACTAACATGTCATTTCTGCAAGAGGCATAGATCCTTATGAACCCGCGCATTTTGCGCGGGCTCATGAGGATCTATGCCTCTTGCATTTATTCAATAAACAAATTAATAGACATCTGATCTGCAAAATATGCTGTAATGCCGTTCAGCCTGCAGGGGTGCAAAGATCTATTCCAAAAGGCATAGATCTTCATAAGTCCATGCCTGTTGATGCAGAAGCATTTGATGGTCTGTGTTTCTTGCGCTGAGATGCAAGATGCTCTGAAAAAATAAAATCCAAAAACAATGACATAAACCCCTTTATTGCCAGTGATCACAAATTTCGCGTCTGAAACCACTGCATACTGACCGTCAGTTCCGTGAAGAACATAAAATTTAATGAAATAGGACCAAAGATGGGGCACAAAGAGCACAGGACTAACAAGAGACATAAATCTTCATGAGCCCCCGCGACTGCGGGGGCTCATGAGGATTTATGTCTCTTGCAGATGGGTAACGTTCGCCTTCCCTGGCATTCGAAAACCTGTTGGTTTCTTGGGGGCATTTTAGGACAGTCTGCGGATGACGTGTATAACTCTTTTAAGCACAATTTACATCGACATACTCTTACATCAGTAAAAGGCAGTTATGATGCATCCACATCACGTGGAGGAGGCCACGCGCTGGCAGATAATCACACGAAAACTTTCTCCGGTATGGTCTGGTGTGGTCTGGTGGCACGACAGTTCAGTCTAGGGAAAAAAAGTGAGTCTGTGCGCCTGAACAAAATGTTCGTCAATGGCTGTGCAGATATTTGTACTCGTTATTTATTGAATAATCACAATTATAAGACTGATTTGGGAAAAAAAGGAAATACACCGACATGTTTTGTTTTCAGACCAGAAGTGTTTCGAGTTTGGTTTTCACTTGCTGCGTGTGAGAAATTAAAATGCGTTCTGAATTAGAATCAACTATAATTTGGGTAATAGTTTAAAGTAGTAGTTTAAGTCCGGCAAAACAATAGTTTAGAGGGGCGGATCTGGGTGTGGGTGTGGGTATGTTCCAGGAGTTAGGGACCCCCCCCCCCCCCCAGCACCCAAAATGTTTTAAAATGCTATAACAAAGTCCCCCTCCCCTTGTTTGATATTTTGGCGAATGGTGAGAGTCTTAACACTCACGCGCCTTCGCTCTCTTTACCCCGCTCCACCCCCGTCCCCGCTTTTTGATGTTTTCGACCCTTGGAAGCAAGGTCTAGCGTCGGAGAGGCCTTTAGTATGAGGTTGAAGGTCACAAATAAAAATTGGAACCCCCCTCGAGTTAACTGATACGCACCTGGTTTACTATATTTGGAATTCTAAACTTTAAAAAAAAAAAAAGCGTACATAGATCAACTCCGTTTCATAAGTATGTTACCAACCCTATGGAAGTATTTTTAATGTTTATTTATTTATTTATTAGCCGCTTAGTTTGTTTGTAATATTTCACTACAGATTATATGCCCTTCTGCCCTTAAGACTCCCACTTGTTCGATACCCAATGTAGCTTAGTTCTTCGTGATTATGTACCTGTGTGTTTGTCTGTGTGTGTGCGTGTGTATTGCAGAATCCTTTGTTTCTCTGGCTTTATGACTCCCTCCACTCCCACCCTTTATTTGTAAAGCGCTTAGAGCTTATTTTAGGATAAACGCTATATAAGTAGTCATCATTATTACTGATTTTGTGGATCATCTCACTCTCATTACCCCCGCACAACTTTGTCATTCATCACCGGTGCTGGACTGACCGTATAGCCCACTGCGAACGACAAGAAGAAGAAGAAAGATTACCCCCGCATCACCCCCGCCCTCCCCCAACCCCTTCCCCCACCCCACCCCCGCCCTGTTCCGCCTTTTTTTTTTCCCAGGGAATAGGCAAGCCGACCCCCCAGGTAAAGGGGTCGGGCCCACAAGGTGGGTTCCGAACCATGGTTTTTGACCACAACTACCCACCCTACCCGAGGGAGCGAGGGTCCCCGAGGTTCCCCGGTAGCCGCGCCCCAGCACGCCAAACAGCGGCGGGCGGGCGGGGGGGGGGGGGACCGTGGAACACACCGGAGGGGGGGGGGCGGGGCTACCGATCTCAACCCCCCCCCCCCCCCCCCCCGGGTCATGCCTGGAAGGACCCGGGGAGAAATACACGGGGGGGGGGGAGGGGGGAGGGGGAGGGGGGGGTAGGACATCCAGAGAGCAAATAAACCCGGACGGCTGGATCCCATCCTGTAGGATAGGGGGCAGACCACTCAAATAAACTAAGTCCAAACAAAGGAGGTTAGCATCCTTCGCCTATGCACTCCTTATAAACCTAGAGAGTGGTTGGCGACCTAAGCTTAAGATAATACCCTTCCAGAGTCGGGTGGTGGCGGACCCCGCCCCCCCCCCCCCTCTCCCCCGGCACCGGCCTCTCCCCACTTACTCTCATTCTATCCACTCGTGAAGTGTCGGTGTGGATCCGCGAAGACTAACGGCGAACACTGGTCACTCCCACCACCATCTCACCTCAAGGTCCAGCACCCGCCGCTCCCCCCCCCCCCCCCACCTTTCTGAATAAAGGGTCTCATCACCACCACCCATCTCACCAGGTTCATGACCACCCCGCCTCTCCCGCCCTTCTCCCCTCGCGGTCGGGGACCCATGGGCCGGCGGTGGCCACCGCCGCCAGTGTGGGGGGCCCCCGACCGGGCGGGGGTGGGGTGGAGGGGGGGATGTGCGGGGGTTGGGAAACAGGAACCATCCATCGCATCATTTTGTTCCGCCCTCCCAGAAGACAGAAGGAAAGCCCGTTATGTTGTCGCACCGGGTAGGCCTTTTGATCACTGCCCCTCTCCCAGCAGAGGGGGGAGGGGGGGGGGGCGGGGGCCAGCGACGGCACCGGACGGGGCGTCCCACACGGAGTGGGGGGCGCGACGTCGATGCCGGTGCGGACCGGCCCCCGCGGGGCCCCACCAGCTGTATTGGGCCGTCGCGGGAGACACTCCTGGAAGGTCTCCGTTACGGGACAGGGGGATAGGACATCCAAGGGGGCGAGGTACCCAGGCGTTGGCACTCCGCCACCACCTGATTCCCCAGTTTGCCTGAGTACAGTCGCCAACCATCAAAATAATATAGGGATCCCCCAGGGGGGGGGGGCCTAGCATCCTTCGTCAATGCACTCCCTGGGGTACAATATAAAGAGTAAGGATTAAAAAAAAAAAGCACGAAAAAGTGAAAGGTTGTGTAGATAACCGTACCTCAAACCATAACTAGCAAAATTAAAAACAACCGAGGCCTTGGACTGGTACCGGGGTCAGTAGGAGCAGAACTGATACAGCGCGGTAAGGAAGAAGTACCCAACGGAGAAAGAAACACGCTTAGAAAAGACGGGTACAACACAATTTATTAATATTTCGGGTAAATACCCTTTGTCAAAATAGACAAACAAACAAACATAGAGATTAGCCGCTACTTATCTTCAATGGCAGAAGGAATGTGGTCTGGATTGCGGTAAGGAAGGCCTTGCCCCTTCCCGGTGCGCCTCACTCTGAGGCGCGGTCGGACATGATGAGAGAATGAGTCAAAAGAAGCGCGAGAAAATAAGCCCCCCCCCCCCCTCCACCCCCCCCCCCCCCAGCCCACCCACCCCAGGACGAAATCAGCGAGAGCTGAAAGTCCTTTCCCTTTCAATAATCGCAATCGCCCCCCCCCCCCCTCCCCACCTCCCCCCCCCCCCCCCCATAAAAAAAAATTAAAAATAATAATAATTAAAAAAAAAGCTTTTGTGCCACACCACACTTACTTAACTCGTTGTTACAAGAGTGATGTGAAGGGAAATGTTATCTCATATCTACGGCTTAGTAGGACTCTGAATGTAGCTACACCAGCATTAGCTGTCATAAATTTACGAGGAACATTATGACGAACACGTTCTCCAAATGATTACCACATACACACCTTATCAATCATCGCCTGACAGTGATTATTTCCCTTTGACCAGTTGACTCGGGGTCTTAGAGTACAATCACAAACCGTCAAGTGGGCGAGTCGATTTTTCCGAGGGGTGAACAGTCTTTACTTCGTGAGAAGTGACGCCGTTTTGAAGAGATTTTCAGTTAGACGCTGACGTTTAATTAAGCCAAGAAAATGTAAAACTACGCACAATGCAACATGTTTTAATTTGAATGTCGTTTTTGATCGTTAGTCAAGATTGTGTTAACTTTGTTGTTCCCTTTCGCTCTTTGTCGTGACGTCAGATGCACCCAGCAACGACAAACAACATGGCGGTCGGACTTCTTCGGAGTCTGTCAGAAAGTTTACTTAGAAGGCGAAAGAAACTGTAGAAGCTCTCAAACGCCACCGTTTGGTTAACACATCGCTTTCGTACTCAACGGCATCGTTCATTCAGGCCAGCTGAATCGACAGCTGCGTGAAATTCTTCCGTTGGGATAGCTTGTCGAGACTTCGCTGGAAGTTTCGGTCGTTTGCTTGTGTTATGTATTGCCTCACGCGTGGCGAATTGTGAGAGAGAAGAAAGGCTAGCAAGCAAGAGAAAAATATATTCGGAAGTAACCGACATGTCCGGAGCAGGGGCTCTCAACCTTTCCCTCCTCAGCCGAGGGGTTGGGGAGGTTCAGAAAAATGGTCACGAGAAAGTTGAAGTGTTCTTGGAACCCTCGGTAAGTCTCGGCGATATAACCGCACCTTTTTTAAATTTTTTTTTATATTTTTTACGTTTTACACATTTCGTAAACGACTGCACTGATTCTTTGCAGTTGCCCTTTTATTTATTTATTTATTTGTATGCAAACCTCTCTATATTTATTATTAATTTATTTGCATACATTTATTTTTTTTACATTAGAATTGATTAAAAACATGATTAACCCATTTAGCCCCAACACACAACAGCAGGAGATGGATCAACCATGACGATAAATCAAGAGTAGTACCAGATTAGCTTGATACCATAATAATAAGAATAATAATACATAGTTTTTATATGGTGCCCTTCCCCACAGACAGCAAGCTTGGAGCGTTTTACAACACATAGAAATAATTTTTAAAGGATAAAAAAATTGAACAAAATAAACGCACTCTCACTCTTTAAATAAACACTAGCTCGCACCATGTAGGCACATTCCTAACATGAAACATGCACGCACATACACAAACACAAACACACACATGCACTATCACACAAACACATACACACACACACATGCACACACACACACAATCTACATACATGGGCTACACATATAAGACAACAGTCAACATTTCCAGGCAGCACATTCAGACTAAGCTAATGCTGATATGTACCTGGAAAAGATGGGTCTTCAAATTTATTTTGAAAGTCATCAGGGTAGGGGATAGTTGAGTTCCACACATGAGGGGCCTGATAACTGAAAAAAACGTGCACTAGCAGTTTTTAGGTTGACTCTGTGCTGAACAAGCAGTTTCTGTGAGCTTGAGTGTAGACTTCTCCTAGGATTGTGTGATGCAAGGGAATAGGACAGATAATTATGCAGGTGTATATATCATGTGCCAAGCGGATCTGTCCATAGTGGTCAATCCTTCTTATCATGGTCAATCCTTCTCCTGCAACTGGTACATAGTGATTAGGTGACAGCTGCAAAATTTGGGATATGCCGCCTTGTGGGTTAAGTGGTTTAACACAGTGAGCTCTGTAGCAAACATTCCCATATGGAAGATTTCCTCTGAGGACTATGAACAGTCCAAGAGATACACACATCATGAAATAGTTTACAGGTGGTGCCAGAATTGCTTGGCACTTCTAGATGACAAGGCACTCTGGCACCACCTTGCATTAACCCATTTAGCCCTGAAGCACTACAGCAGGAAATGGATCAACCATGATAATTCAAGGATAGTGCCAGATTAGCGACTGGTGCATTAGGTGACCCTTGTAAAATTTGGGAAATGTGAAGTTAAATGGTTTATCATGTTTTTAATCCTTTTCTGTTGTGTTTTGCTACTGCATGGGTTAAAGATGCATTATTATAGGCCTGTGTACAGATAATGTGTATACATTCAAGATTATTACATGTATTGTCATTGTTGTAATCAGCCGTTACATGGCCAGCTGATTAAAAGGAATAATGTGTCTGACCAAACTCAGCTGAATACGCTTGTGCTAACCATAGAGTGGCAGATAGCCTGCAAGATTTTGTTCTGGTTCTGTTGGTCTGTCTGCCTGTCTTGCATTTATTGATCATAGTGTCATTGTCTCAAGGGTGTCACCAATGGTTTTGTAGTGACCATTGGCCATTGATAATGTCAATACTGAGCTTTCTTGTATTGACCATAGAGCTGTGTAGTATTGCTGAGTGTGATTTTGTTCATTGTCAGGCTGAGGTTTCTGGGTGTGAAGAGATAACACAACAGCCCACTGAATGTCACAAACACTGTGGCACAGTGATTTATCCCTTATTTGGAATACACCAGTGTGTGAAATAGTTTGACTAAAATAGTTCAAGGATAGTGCCAGAATAGGTTGGCGCCTCTTGGCGCCAAGCTATTCTGGCACTACCCTTGAACTAAAGGCATTGGTCTATATCCTTATCTGTAAGTACTATTATATAATGTAACTTGGATAATTATGGCAGTGTACAAATTTGAAGTTTTAACCTCAGTATGACATGGGTTATTGTAGTATAATTATGCATGTGTTTTGTTGGAACACATGCCTTTTGTTGTGGCAAGGACACCTTTGTATGTATAAATTGTAATTTATTGTGTGAGCCCTTCTGTAATGTGAAATCTAGAATCCAGACCAAAATGGTGACCACCAAGCATGTAAAATGCAGAGAAATTCCCAATAAAAAAAGATTACCACTTAGAAAGGACAAGTACAACACAGTTTATTATGTTTTGTTTTCAAAAGAAACGTAAAGTAGCAGGAATGAACTACATGTACTGACCTTTTTTTCCTGTGAGGCAAGAAGTTAAAAAAAGAGATCTGTCTGCATGCATGTATGTCTATATTTATGGTTTTAATAAATAGTGTTGTACTTGTCCTTTCTATTTTTTTCTTTTCTTCTATAATTCCTTCTATAATGCGTATAAGGTGTAGGTTGTGCTAACCGTCTGCTGTAAGGCAAGCCGGATTTCACACCAGGGACTATAAACTGCCAATTCATCTTATTGATGGAAAAATTATTCACATGTACACACAGGGGGAAGGTTAAGCATAGCATTGCTTCCTAGGTGGCTGCCCCAGGAGCTGTCACCACACAGTTAAAAACGTCAGCAGCCAAACTGCAGGAAATAAAATCAATGTTTGCTTTTGCATACTTAAACCCTTCTTCATTTCCTCCATTTGTGTTGCAGAGATAAATAAATGGAGACTGACACCTTACCCCAAGAGGCATATATTCTCGTGAGCCCCTGCAAATGCAGGGGCTCATGAGAATCAGTGTCTCTTGCAAATGAAATTGACTAGCTGATGGATTGCATCTACACATGTGCTGTGGCCCAAGAAAGGAAAACAGTTTGCGTGCCAGTGTTGACAGAGCTATCAGGCTGATGGTTTAGATAACAGTGGCACAAAGGCAGGAGTGTTTGCCTGTGTAATTATTGATCAGCTAGGGATTCTTGATCTTTGCATGCATTTATTTAGAAGGGCACAGATTGTTTTGGGATTTTTTAAAATGAATTAAAGTTTTGTTTGTTTAGCATCAATTAGTTTTGGAGGTTAAGAAAAATGTAAACATATTTAAATGAATTATGCATGCTAGTACAGGCATGCTAATACACATATTACATGTACACAACACACATACACATGCATGCAGGCACACACATATGCACACAATTATGCACACACACTTGCAGGCATGTAAACATTCTTACGCATGTAAACATGCATACAATGCAAGTGCAAGCACATACTAAACACACAAAACATTGGGTATACAAGTTTGTTAACATATGCGGCAAACAAAATTGGCATTTAAAACATATCACATAAAGTCATTGTCACATATTTATATCCTGAGTTTTACTTCCTTTTTTTCTATATAATACAGGGTATCATGGATGAGATGACATGTTTTGGTTTACTTCTATAACAGGATTACTTGAACTTTGGAGCAGACCGACCGTACTACCTTCCTCCTCTCACAAACACTTTCCACTTTCCTGATGGCAGTCCACGGCTCACAGCACGCTCTGCCCGGGAGGCGGAAATTCTGTTGCCCAAAACTTTCACCACTCGCAAGGGAGCGCTCCTCTTGTTCTCAGAGGATATGGCTTTGAAGACACAGGAGCGCCACCAGAAGCATGCTCGGAGGCGGCACCACCCCATGCACTCTTCATTCACCACACATTCCTCTGTGGAGGATGAAACTGCCCTGGTCTTAAAGACAGTTGATGACTTGGCCAAGTCTATTCTCAGATATGGATCAAGAGTAAGTGTTGAAAGTTGCTCATATTAATTAATTAACCCATTGGCTGTTGGTAGTCTTTTTTTCATGATGATTCCTGCAGGAATCATCGTGACAAAAACAGCTACAGATAGCTAAAGGGTTAACTATTATGTGCATGCAGCCAACTGTACTGTATACAGTATCGGTGGCTGCATCGTGCACAAGCAGTTTAGTCATCCATACAAAGCATTAACCCTCTCATGTATGGAGCTGCATGCTATAGATTAACCCATAAAATACCTAGAAAAAGTGAACACAATCCAGTTACATGAGACATGGATCCTCATGAGCCATGAGTGAGTCTGTCCGGGGAGTACTTCTGCAAACAGTATGGGTAGTGGCATTTTAACACATTCTGCTCCAGGACTGAAATCCATAAATTTTGAATTTGCCCCCTGAAGACTGTATTACACATCTGGAAACAGATCGAGTGTGATAGTTCAAGGGTTGTGCCAGAATAGCTTGGCGTCTATGGGTGCCAAGCTATTCTGGCACAACCCTTGAACTATCATGCTCGATCCATGTCTTGCCGTGGCATGTCAGAGTTGAATGCATTAACCTGTATGCTTGTTTTTGATATGAAAAAGTGCATACCTGCACATAGTGTGCTAAGCTATGATTTTGTACCCAATAGCATAGGTCCAAACCTCGGACCAGCATGTGCATAGTAATAGTAATACCACTGACCTTTCAAAAAAACATTTTTAACATTTCAGGATTTTGATGAAGACCACGACAAAATGTACTTGAAGTTTCTCCACCGGCGTCGAGAGCAGTGGGAGCGACAGATCCGCCCTGGCTACTCAGCCAAGCATTACTTGTCCACCTGGACTCGCACCTGGGATGACCAGGTGTTTGAAACGGTTGTTAGTAAAGGTGAGACGTGTGGTCAAACCCTGTGAAATGTGATGCCTGTGTTATTTTGTATTGTATTTTCACTGTTTACAGCAGGTTTAATTCATTTGCTGTCACCATATATAACCTTTAACACCTGCATGGCCAGGGCACAGTGATGTGCCATTTATATGTGTTGGCAGCAGTTTGATAAATGTCTTACATAATTGTAAATGGTCACAATACTTTTTTATCAGCTCAGCTCCTTTTCACATTTCCGCCTCATTACTTGTAGCAGGTCATTTCCAGTTTTGTTTAGTGACACCCTCTGTTATGGGGCATTACGAGCTTCGTGCTCTGCTTTCTGACTGCAATATTCTTCAGTAAGTTTGTCCTGAGATGACCTAGTCATTACTGCTTGCTTGGTCTTCTTTTCAGTATATAAACATGCACTACTAGGCAGCCCTCTCTGCTGCACTGCCAGTGGACACTGTAGTGTTTCTGAAATCATCATAAATTTAATGGCATATATCCGTAGCAATGAAAGACACATAGTCCATGCAAAGTGGTCTCAGCAAGAGATGTAGATCCTCATACCCCTTCACTGCAGAGACAAATTGAATTCCACCCAATTGCAAGGTATAGATCCTCATGAGTCCCTGCAATTGCGGGGGCTCATGAGGATCTATACTTTGCAGTTGGGTGGAATTCAGTTTGTCTTGGCAGTGAAGGGGTTAGTGCATGCATCAGCTGGTGGATGCTGGCACAAGGGGGTCAAATATAACATTTTCAGTTAACCCCTTTGTGTGCATAGCCATCCATACTGTTCACAGTCCCGTGCACAAGGGGCCGGGTTAAGAAATGATCTCACACCTCTTCAGGTTACCTGACCGAGCGTTCACTGTTCCACTACAACCTGTTCATGCCCAACCTGCGTCGACACCTGTTTCACGAGGACCTCTCCAACATGCCCCAGCCATACCGTCTCATGAAGAACATGCTGCTGACTCCGGGCAGTCTATCGGGCTACACCTTCTACAGGACACAAGCTGGGCGAGAATTTGGTGAGATCACAAAGCTGTGTGATGAAATGTGTGCTGGTCTTTGTTTTTGGACCTTATGGCTGCATTTTTTGACATTATGGCTTGCAGACATAAGGTCCAAAATCACAGACCAGCATACTTTCTTTCTAACCAATAATGCACAGGTATATGTGCTGGGTATTTTAACCCTTGACGGCTTCACATACAGGTCAGCCTCAATATATCAAAGTACCTGGGAACCATAATGTCAGACCATATATATCATTGGCGTTCACATTAATGTTGTGCTTAACTAACAGAGGCTTATGAAAAAGTGCACACAATAAGCATAAGATCCTATGACTGAATGTAGCTTTAGTTGGCCCATGCACAGCTTTGGGCAGGCCAAGAAAGGCTGGAGTTGGCCAGAACACTTGTTGGTTATTTGGTATGTACTTGATAGCCACAGACAGGACCGAATAAAATCCGATTTTGCAATATGCGATAGTGTTATATACTAGCATCTTCTAAATGTAATTTGCTTGTGTGCAATACAGTGTATCCTTTTTTGCAGGTGCACTGCCAGAAGAGGAAGGGGAGGAGGGAGAGTTTCCAACAACAAAGCGGCCTGACACCATGAGGTCAATACGTGTGATTCGCACCACCAAAGATGGACAGCAGAAGGAAGTCAGCTACTCAACGCTGGACAAAGAGACACAAAAAGAAGTCATCACCGATCTGCTGGTCAAGAGTGCTGTCCACTACGCTTTGTCGAAACAAGAGGTCAGCTTGACCAAATCACTCAAGAAAAAGTTTTCTTCCATCTGGATAGATATTTCATTTGTTTCTTATTCGTTTGTTTGTTAGTTCATTCAGTCATTAGCCGAATGTTGGTGAAGTTGTCTGTGTGGTAATCATGTGAGTACAGTTTGTGTTGTCTGTGTGTCAGATGACGTCAGAAGTTCTTGATTGTGTTCTGTGACCATGCCTCATGTTTGGGAACTTTGTGACTATGTAGCCTATGGAACCTTACACTGAGACCAGGGCCACATAAGATGTAAATTTTGAAGCAGCATACAGCGGAACATGATAAAGAATTGTTGACATCACAGCTGGGGAACTTCATATTAGGGAGGCTCTTTCAGGGTTAGTATAAGAAAACAAAATTCATGACAACAAACAGGGATCATAGAAAATTCGGATATATATGTTAAACCATAGATAGTGATCATTTATGAGCCTCGGCTTGCTTTTGACACACACATTTCTGGCTCCATGGCAGAGACTCAGAGCCAGAACTTTTGTGTCAAAAGCGAGTCGCCGCTTGTAAATCTCCAGCACTCATGGTTTAACCCATATGATACCAGAGGCTAAAAGCTTCAAATTTGTACACTGCCATATGCAAGCTACATTATAATACTTAAGGATATAGACCAATGGCCTTAGTTCAAGGGTGGTGCCAGAATAGCTTGGCGCATAGAGGCGCCAAGCTATTCTGGCACTACCCTTGAACTATTTTAGTCAAACTTCTTTCACACACTGGTGTATTCCGAATGATAAAGGTTAATATATACTTCATTCATTCAGTCAGTCAGTCATTCAGTCTGTTTTTTTGTTAGTGATTCATTTGTTTGTTCATGCATTCACTAGTTAGTCATGTATTTCGTGACTGTTTTCTAATGTAAATGAAAGTATTTCTAACACCATTTGAATTTATATCACAAAACTGACCTGATTACAGTTGTTTTATTATTCAGTATGTTTTTCTCCTATCTAAACAATGCTATAAATGTAACTCTTTAAGCTCTGAGAACATAATCATCAAAGTTCAGAGATGTCCTCTGAGGTCTACGTCACACTTCTAGAGACAGATCAACCATGATACTTCAAGAGTTATGTCAGAATAGCTTGGCACCTATAGGCGCCAAGCTATTCTGACATCACTGTTGAACTATCATTGTCGATCCACATCCTGTGGTATCATGTCAGGTCTTCATGGGATAAAATTTGAGAGCAAAATGTCGAATTATTTTCACTTTTGGATGATATAGGAGCAGATTTTTCTTTTGATATTTAACCCCATTGTGCATGCTTCCACTGGTACTGTAAACAGTACCTATGTCTGCTTGTACAAGGAGGTTAAAAGTTTTGTCTGTACCATTTCCAGGAGATCCTTGAGGAGTCGATAGCTCATGCAATGAAGAGTGACCAAGTGGGTGTAGCCACATCATATATGCTGACCGACTCACGGCAAACAGAAAGGGGACAAAAATCTGTGCCTGGATTTGACATGAGAGAAGCTGTTGATGTGAGTTTTATATATTTATTTGTTTTTCTTTTTTTGCTCTTTCATTCATTGGCTTGTTCTCTTATTTATTTATTTTGATTTTTTTTTAATAAGACAACTGCACTAATGGAACACCCCTCCCCCCACCCACCCCAACTGCACACCCCCCTCCCCCCACCCCCTCCCAAAAATTAAAAAAAAAAATTCTGTAAACAGAAAGAGAACATCCATGCATAAAACACCTGGCACACATCTGAAGCATTGTAGCACTGACTGCTCATTTGTTGTTTTTGTTTTGTTTTGTTTTGTTTGTTATTCATGGTTACTTGGTTGACTGGTTGGTGATAATGAAAAAAAAAAGAAGCTTGCTATGGACTGAAAGATGGATGAACAGGGATGCAGACTTCTTTGATCAATTATAAACAGAATTATTACTGTTAACACAAATCATTTTATACATTTATGTTACAGTGTTGACCACTCGTGTATGAATATTTACATTGTTCTACTTAAACAAAAAACCCTACAGACAGTCTCTGCTAGTCAGTCCTCTAGCCCAGTCCATCTGACCATCTTTCAGCACACATTCCTTGCATTTTCATCGCCAATAAATGCAGTTATCCGTAGGTCGAGTGTAAAAGCTCAACGGTGGTGCCTGACTAACTTGTCGCTGGAAAGCGCCGAGCAAGTCAGGCACCATCCTCGAGCTATGATGGTCAGTTTGTTTCATCCCAGAGGTATGCTGTTTCTGCTAAGACAGTATTACATGTTGACTTAAGACGTACATGTAATACACCACAGTCAACTAACTATATTATAGCTGGCTGTGGCAAATAATGAAACGGCCTTGTATACCATGACCAGTCCACACCAGTTGTCATCCCGGATTCTCTACCGCTGATCAGCGGTAGCGAATCGAGGCCAGAGGTAACCATTGTCTGACCAACCTCGCGCATTGCAGTACGAGACCTTCAGCCTTACGGTCCTACGCCTAATTATTCCCTCTGTCTGAGGACTGAACATCTTGAGCCGATTTAATTCAGCAAGAGACATAGATCCTCATGAGCCCCTGCAACCTGCAGGGGCTCATGAGGATCTATGTATCATGCAGATGGGAGCCGATGTTTGTGAGGCTTACGTTGAAAGGTCGTCCAGACTTTGTGTCACGCTGCCTTTGATGTATCGATTGTCCGATAGCCGAGAACCGGCCTATAATTCTTACTGTAAGCCGATAGAGGAAGGCGTAATACCGTCAGCAATATGAATAATCGGAGAAACACAGCCGCTTATGAAGTAACCAGTAATTAGTTTTCCTGGCTTTTTACAGAATATTTCTGATAGTCTGTATTTATTTTGCGACCTTCTAGCACGGTTTATTTTCATTACACTTGCATATATGATTCAATATCAATATCACAACTCATCATGCATTGTCGGCACATAATATTTATACAGACGATCAAAAGAAATGCGACAGGGCCATTGGAATCATCGGAAACACCATTAGTGTTTCCCGTTGATTTAAAAAATGTCGCATTGCTTTTGCTCGCCAGTATAATATTTATACTGTCTGACGAGCAAAAGAAATGCGGCGATGGGGCCATTTGAACCATCGGAAACGCTGAAGTGTTTGCGATTCCAATAATGTCGCATTTCTTTTGCTCGTCAGTATATATATATATATATATATATATATATATATATATATATATATATATATATATATATATATATATATATATATATATATATATATATATATATATATAACGTAAATATAAGAAACGTCAATGTGCTGGTCTGTGATTTTGGACCTTACGGCTCTAGGCAGGAAGGTCAGTTCTGTTTCATACACCAGCACATAGTGGATGGTGATCGACGCATGCTGAGAACATCCTGTTACTGTTCGTTACTGTGTTAGAACAGTATGGCCATTGCTTTTTCGTCGAAGGAGCCACAGCCTGTTCTAACTCATTACTATGATGATGAAATTATATTTTTTTTAAGATATCCTCTCAGGTCTGTGTCACTGGTCTGGCGACAGATCACCCTTGGTAGTTCAAGGGTGGTGTCGGAATAGCTTGGCGCCTACAGGCGCCAAGCTATTCCGACACCACCCTTGAACTATCATGGTCTATCCACATCCTGTCCGCGTAGCATGTCATGGCCTCATGTGCTCCCGGGATGTGCTTCACACTGCCTCTTCAGACCGGTTTGGAAATGATGGATGCTGTTTTTACTAACATACTTGTCTTGGAAGAACGGCAAAAAAATCCAAGGACAAAGGGACACATTGAGAATGACTAAAGTTCCCAGTACGCAAACAAAGTCATCGGGCCAGTATCGGTCCGCGCTCACCCCGGTGGTCTTGTGGTTTCTAGGTTCTTGGATATTAGGCTGATTGACATACACCCACATATCAACAATTTCTTTTACAAGAACAAGAAAATAGTTTGGGCATGTCCTAGGTCTGGAGACAAATGTGTTAACTGTCGTCTTCCTCGATCCTTGGCAGACAGTTTTGTCGGTACGTGTCTTTTCCTTCTGTTTATCTTACATTGTCAATTATTGTCAAGCTAAGCTCGACCGAAGAAAAGCACAGGTGCGGAAGAAAGACTGTTTGTATGAACAGCTCTAAATGCGACAGATACACGAGGATTCACGAAACAGTTACAACGTGACATACGACCCATTTTCGTGTATTTGAAAGAACTCACACTGTTGCCAGGTTGCGTGCACTCTGAAGTGTTCCTCTCACAGATGTGGACGAAATGAAGATCAGAGTATTAACCCTTATCATTCGGCATACACCAGTGTGTGAAATACGTTTGACTAAAATAGTTAAAGGGTAGTGCCAGAATAGCTTGGCGCCTCTACGCGCCAAGCTATTCTGGCACCACCCTTGAACTAGAGCTATTGGTTTATATCTTTGTCTGTAAGTTAGTGTAAGTACTATAATGTAGCTTGCATATGGCAGTGTACAAATTTGAAGCTTTTAGCCTCAGTATGATAGGGGTTAATTGTTGACGACGTTACATCTTCCCTCGCCCCCAGCCCCCCCCCCCCCACCCCCAAACACACACGCACACTAACCCCATCCCAATATAATGGAACCTGTTTTTAGCAAAAGACAGGTGCTTCTCAAGAGAAGTCTTGAAGTGTTGAAGGTCAAAAGAGTGTCACCCGTCATTAAAGACCATCATTTAGGTGGCTGTCGCCACCTAAATGATGGTCTTTAATGACGGGTGATCTCTCATATGGCTCAAAACAAATTCTGTTCAACAGAGAACGAAAAGTTTTAACTTATTCACACCTAGTAATGGCGTTCGCAACATTTGGACTACGTAAAACCCAAGCGTCTTCAAGTACATTTTTGTGAAAAGCGAGATTTTCATTGTAATACAATGAAAGTCTGGCTTTTCACAGAAGTGAACTCGCTGTCTTTTGTCTTCACACTGCAGGACTGTAGATGTTGAGTTGGGGGCGTAGGGGTGGGGGGGGGGGGGGGTGTGGGGGGGGTGTGTGTGGGGGGGGGGGGGAGCTGAGCCCGGAGAGGAAGAGATAAGTCTAAAAGAGGAGTGTCAAGTCCAGTATTAGGGGTGACTAGTGCCATCGATTGTCCCGACCTTTCCATTGATGCGCACCTACTCATCCCACTCTTACGCCATCGCTTAGGACGATGCTAGACATTTCTGGCAGTGCACCTTTTGGCACGAACCAAAATAGCAGTGAGAGATCTAGATCTGCCTGGTAAAGGCAAAGACAGCGAGTCCATTTTTGGAAAAAGCAAGATTTTCTTTGTAGTATTATACAACTTTCGCTTTTCACTAAAATAAATTTACTGTCCTTTGCCTTCACATGGGAGGGCTGGCGTAGTCAGAATTGGTAGGTTTAGGGTGCGTTGGTGAGCTGGAGTCTGGGATCTGGGGCCGGTTGCATGAGTGAGCTTAGACCTGCGCCAGCCACTAAGGAAGGTGCTCCGCTATAGCGGCGCACCTTCCTTAGTGGCTGGCTCAGGACTAAGCTCACTCATGCAACTGACCCCTGATGCGAGTGAGACGTGTGTGCAGGCTTCTTGACGAGTTTGTTGTGATGCACGCCGCATGCTAGTAAGGTGTCCGCATTTGTGTCCGCGCTGGTCTCCGATTTTATTGTCAGGTCCAATGTCGGAGACTAGCAACTTTCAGTGGCAGCTAACGCAGATTGTCTTTCAGCAATCTTCATTAACTCTTCATTAACTCATTCGAGACGTGCCGCCTCCGGATACGCAGTGCATAAGCCGCGTATACAGAGGCGGCACATCTCGAATGAGTTAATCCAAGACCAAAAAAACCTACATGTCCCAGGGCCATGGATTTAAGGTGGTGTCAGCAGGAGGTATAGATAGGATGGTGTTCACATTTTCTCGGTGTACAGTTCTGGACATCCGCTATATGAGTGCAAGGGTTCTGAGTGGATAGGAAACAGCAACGAAACAGTTCTTTTCTCAGACGCTAACACGTGTGTACATGTGCACGAGACAAAAATGTACGTTGTCTTCGTTTTCCCAGCGCTTTTGAACGACCTTTTCTATTATATTAAAATATATATATATATAAAATGTTCAATCTTCTTGAATTTCTTGAAGAAGAGAAATGGCATGAGCATTCAGTTCAAGCTGACGAGTGTGTAAGCGAGACAAAAAAAAAAAAACAACAAAAAACTTCGTGCTCGTTTTCAGTGCATGTAGATTGTCGTCTTCCTTTGAAAACTGTCGAGAAAGAAGAGAAAATGTCGTGGCCGTCTAGTTAGAGTTAATCATTTATCACGTATGGTTATATGGCACCTATCTATTTCCTCAGTGAGTAATTTCCCAGTTGTTTCCTCTGATTAGTGTCATTTGTGATGGCTCTCCGCACACCCAGTACCATACTGGAGTTACCAAACTGTGTGAATAAAACATGAAGTGGTAGTGTGAACGCCGTGTCCTCCAGGGACTTACAGTTGTGTGCTGGTCTGTGATTTTGGAACTTACGGCTTATGCCGTAAGTTCCAAAATCACAGACCAGCACATGATTATGTTCTGCAGATAAAAGTTGCAAAAGCTGTTGGTTATATTCCGATTAGCTCTGCCATTGGCTGTGAGCATAGAATCCAATGTATGATCAAGACTTCGTTGGTTCGTCAACGCTGAACAAAATAGAACATTTCCAAAAGCGAATTAAAAGCCCGGACAAACACGCGATATCGCGTGTTTGTCCGGGCTTTTAATCTACTTGTTTCGTCGAAACACGTGCAGTTTTAACTTACTTCTGATTTTTTAACAACTTCTGTAACCTTCAGTCAAGATGTTAGTTACAGTTCCGCTTCTTGTTTTACAATTAGGAAAATTTCTCCCGTTGAGTTATCATTCATTGGCTGAACTTTAGTTTGAGGAAAACACATTTTACAGAAATCCCGCCAAAAAAAGAAATACGCTTAGAAAAGAACAATGCAACACAGCTGTGTTGCAATTTCATAGTAAAGCTTTGTGTACTTTGTTTTTTTTTTGTTTGTTTTTTTTCCATTTTACATGGTTTGGCAGGCACCTGTTTGAGATACATCCATAGATTCGTAGTGACATAATTATTTCTAGTTAGACGCAGTCTTACGCTCAACCTGGAAGGCCCTATTCGTCTTGAGGATCAATAGGATCGTGAATGAGATGCATAGATTCTCATCAGCTGCATGATTAGTGGGACGTGTTCTTTACGGACCTAACCTTAGCCAAGAGGTGCTCTGGAAGTGGCAGCTTCTGACTGAAAGTTATGGCATTTATAATTTGCCGGCGTTAGCGATGTGAAATAATTATGGATGAAATGACTTGTGCAATACGGATTTCTTCGTCCAGTGTGGTGCACAGGTCGTCCAGATCTTTCTTTGTGTTATTCGCTAGGGAGGATGTCTGCGGGCGATTATTAACCCTTTGCCTGTCGGTAGCTGTTTTAGTCGCGATGATTCCTGTAGGAATCATCGCGACTAAAACCTCTACCAACAAGCAAAGGGTTAGGTTCTATAAATTTGTGGACAGCAGTAGAAGACAATGAGTTCATTTTTGTGAAAAAGCAAGATTTTCAATATCTCATGAAAATCTTGTTTTTCACAATAATGGACTTTGCCTTCCTATTGCAGACTGGCGTGTTCGTATGCATTGTGTGTTGATCTATGAATTTAGACCTTACGGTTTAGAGCCGTAAGGTCCAAGTCACAAACCAACCCACACATATACGCATTATCTTCCTCAGCGATTTCCCACTGCAAATAATTGGGCAGTCAGTGGCGTGCAGACGAACCCGGCCAGAAATGCAGTTAGCTGAACATCTTTAATGCCTTTCTTTGTATTTTGGCTACGAGACTGGTTGGAAGACATGCGCATCGAAAAACGATGTCCTGTTCAATGCTTACTTGTAAACCAGACATTTGTATATACAAGTGTGATGGTCTGTGATTTTGGACTTTACGGCGTTCAGTCGTAAGGTCCAAAATCACAGACCAGGACACTAGTACTAGTGCCGTGCGTCTTGCTAGCTTGACCGACGAAGCGTCTTTTTTCTTAGATCTGGTCATCAGTGGTCCCGACCAGCGTAGTCTGCGGAGTAGTTGGCGTGACCCAGATGACATCCCTAAGCGGATTGTGTAGCATGTGCTATTGATTGGAATAGTGCCCAAGTGATGTATTCAAGAATGTGCTCTGTGTACATGTACATTATTCGAGAAAAAAGAGAATGAATCGTTTAACGGGCAAGAACGTCACAGTGATTCAGACCATGTTTCTTGGTTTGACGATGTGCTGTTCTTACGGCTGTAAAGCGCGGTGACCATGGGAAAGAAGAAGAGGAGTAAAAGAAGGGTAAGGAGTCACTTTTATTATTATTATTACATGGTATTTATATGGCGCATTTCTCATATTTATAATATAACTAAATGCGCAGAATGTAGCCGCGAACTGAACCCAACAAGCACGCTCAGGTGAATCACACGCATTCACTCACACACTGTACGTAAACACAGAACATTCACGTGGTGCTAAGGGCAAGCTCAAGCGAGCTACTGCCGGTATTTGGAAATCGTTTTGTATTTGAAATTTTATTAAGTTGGCTGAAACTGATACCAAAGTGAAGGGGAAGGAAGAGCCGGAGTACCCGGAGAAAGAACCCCCGACGGTCCGCCCGAATTAACGGTGACACTTAATAGAGGAGAAAAATCCAACGCCGGAACCCGGAATCGAACCTCGCACCTTTAGCATTGGTGGCAGGCGCCTTAACCACTGCGCTGTGACACTTATTTGTAGTCGGTTACAAAGTGATGCCAGTAAGAGGCATGGATCCTCCTGAGTCCCCGCAATTGCGGGGGACTCATGAGGATCTATGTCTCTTGCAGTTGCATCTTGTTCAGATTTTCGGCATTAAAGAGGATTTTGCCCTCTGATGTGTCTGTATTAGTTATGTATCCTTGCAATCCTTTGCAGTGCCCAGTAAACACATGCATACCCTTGAACATGTGACAGCCCATTCAGATGCCATGTATTAGTATTTGGCTGCCAATTTACAAAAACATAATGCTGCTATTTAAACGTCATCTATCTGCAAGAAGCAAAGATCTTAATGAGATGAGGATATACGCATCTTGCTAGTTTCATTTAAATCTGCTCCTCAATTCGACGAGGTTATCAGACGAATCTGTCTTCAAAGAATGGCTGTCGTATTTGATCTATATTACCACAGGAATGCCTTATTAGATCGTAGTGGTGTTGTGCAAACAACAAGCGAGATTGCAGTTTATCTTTCGTTCGTGTCACACCCCCACCCGGGTCGGCCCTGGAGGACTTGGGTGGGGTTAACTACTTTTTAGTTCCCAGGGTCACCCTGGTCAGCCCCACAGGGTGGGGTTTCTTCTCTATTCTGGGGCATATGTTTCTGTCTACCTTTGGTCCATTCACCTGTATTTTCCTTTTTTTTAAACTCTCCCTACTGTCTGCGCTGCCTGTAGCTCTTGATCTTTGATATTGGATGTGTGTTGCTAAATGGTCTTAGCTTTATTTAGGCCCCATGTCGTAGGTTTATTTAACGTATTGGACCGGCTGGCGACATACATTCAGTATTCTGTTGTTTTTTTCACAAGCAGCGCAGGCACGTCCTGAGAAAGCCTTGTTGCTGTCGGGACGTTAAGCAATGTACAATCAATCGTTCGTGTCACACGATCATCGTAACTTAAGGGTTGAGTTCGATGCTTTTCGACCAGGCCGATTGATGAAGGATTGTTTTCTATTGACTGCATGCATGACACGTCATACTCTTTTCTTTTTTTTTTTTTTTGGTCCAGGGGCCAGTTGCATGAGTGAGCTTTGTCCTGAGTGAGCTAGCCACTAAGCAAGGTGCTCTGCTAACCAATGAACTTAGTCCTGCGCTAGCCACTAAGCAAGGTGCTCCGCTAGCGGAGCACCTTGCTTAATGGCTAGCGCAGGACTGAGCTCACTCATGCAACTGGCCCCAGAAGCCTATTATCTAATTCGAGACGTTCTGTATTGGGATACGCGGTATAAAGCCGCGTATCCGAATGCGGCACGTCTCTAATGTGTTAACCTCTTCACTGTCAGTGGCTAAAGTTGATGTCTCTGATACCTCTGCAATATGATCGCTAGACAGACCCTATCCGACTGTGAATACATTGATGTAAATGAGCCCAGCAAGAAGCATAGATCGTCACGTGTCCCCGCTTCGACGGTAGCTTTAGCGTGTCTGATGGATGTCATTTGCGGTGTCCTGGTAGTGAAGGCCAAGGGGTTAATCAGATGTGAATATCTGTATGAATGTTTTATTCGCTTTTATTGACAAGGTGGAGTCGGGTTTTCTTCGCTTTCTTTGTTTGATGTTTTGTGTGTTTCTTCACATTGCTCGTTTGCTTGCTCGTTCGCGCCGCCGTGAGTCGGTGAGATGACCTTAGTCGCCTGCTCGGCGTTAAACTACAATAACTAACTAACTCGCTCGCCCGCTCGCTTCTTCTTTCGTTCGTTTGTTCGTTTGTTTGTTCGTTCGTTTGTTCGTTCATTCGTTCGTTCGTTTGTTTGTTTGTTTGTTTGTTTAAACATGTAAATGCTTGTGTGATGAAGTTGTTTTGTTGTTTTAACTCATTCAGCCCTGACGCACTACAGCAGGTGCATAGTCGTTAAATGACGCCTCCAAAATTTGGGAAATACGTGCGTCGGGCTGAATGACTTAAACATGTAAATACTTGTGTGATGAAGTTGTTTTGTTTTGTTTTTTTAAATTGGCAAGTTTTTTTTATTGGTTGAAAAACTGCCTGTACAAATAATATAATTATATGAAAATGCGAAAATCACCGAACTCTACCCTGTATCATCCTATTCCCAGACATGGCAATGCAGGTATTTCATCTGTAACCAGCGCAGGACAGGCACACATTTGCTTAGCTTAGGATAACTGCACTGGTGTGAAAGGCCGTGGTAAATGACTGTTTGTCTTGGCCGCATTTTGTGTTGACCCTGGCTCGCGGGCTAATAATATACACTACCTTGGTCTCTGATTTTTAATTTAATCATTCGGCTGCGAGCTAGTATGCGTGTGCTGGCCTGTGATTTTGGACCTTACGGCTGGAAGCTTTAAGGTTCAAAATCACAAACTAGCCCACACTTTATGTGGTACCACGCCTATCACAAGTATAGCGCCTAGTACACCAGCACTGGCCAGTTTTTGTCTCTGTCGTCATAGAACGAATGCGCGATGACCCTACGCCCTCAGCATGAGTTAAATATGTCGATCCCTGCTAGGGCTATCAGGATTTCTATCTCTTCCGTTGATCTTTTTTAAACCCCTTTACTGCCAGCGGTTGTGAAAATCTTGTTAAAAGAACACTAGCTCTCTCAAGAACATGGATCCATACAAAGTGATTTCAGCAAGAGGCGTAGATCTTCACGAGCCTTCGCCGCCAACTGCCGGGTCGCATGAGGAATCTACACCTCTTGCAATTTTCATCAGCAGTGAAGAGGTTAAGATTTTGCTTATAATAGTCTGAATCCACCCAGAAAATTTTACTTTTTCTTTCGTAAACTTTTGCGTTTATTTATTTGTGAATCGTCTGTCGATCACGTTTTTATTTGTTTGATATTTTCCTGTCGTATCGTATGTGTTCGTATTGCTGAGAGCATAATTAAAGTCAGATTAACTCATTCGAAACGTGCTGCCTCCGGATACGCGGCATAAGCCGCGTATCCGGAGGCGGCACGTCTCGAATGAGTTAATCATTATTACAGCAAATTGATTATTCTTCCTAATCTGCTGCATTATGTTTGCCACTAATCCCTTTAGCTGACTTTGCATTCGGGTATAATGTTATCAATGGAACCAGAATCATGCTTATACCTATTGTTGTACCGAAAATCTCCCTTCGCAATGTTAGCGAGCGTTTTGCCTGCGGATAACTTTTCTCATTGTTAACACGCACTGACTCGCTATACAGTGCATGTACTTTTCCATTGGAATGGTGAAACCTAACCCGTTCATTTTGCATGAAGCATAGATTCTCATGGCCACTGCATTTGCAGGGGCACATGAAAATCTATGCTTCTTGCGGGTGGAAATTTGGACATTACTCTTTCTCAAATGAAGGAAATTTACGGGGTTAAGCAATGACTTGTACTGCCAAAGCTTAGCAAACAGCAGCCTTTAGATTTATGATAGTGCGGCCTTAGAAATTGAACAATGCCTGATAGGTGACTTTAGATTAATTGCTGAAGAATTTGTTTGAATGCTCCAACCTTTGACATTGTGCTAACGGATCCAGGCGGGAGTGCAGGTGTGGGAAGGAGAGGCGGGGGCGGGGGGGGGGGGGGAGGAGGGGAGGGGGCTTGAGGAACTTCTGCTGAACCCCATGACATGCATAGTCAACATTCATTTTATGTGGTTTTTATGCTTTTATGTCTGTGATAGGCTGCGGTTGTTTTTGTGGTTCGTTTTCCCATACGATTTCATCGTTGTGTGTATTTCCAAATCGCAACGTAAGCCGTTCAGTGCCAGCTGACGCAAACTGTCTTTCAGCAGTCTTCGTAAAATCAACAAAAGAAAAACCTGAGATGTCCCAGGAACATGGATTCAAAGTGTTGCCAGCAAGGGGCATAGATCCTCATGAGCCCCCACAACTGCAGGGGCTCATGAGGATGTATACCTTTTGCAGACGAGTGGTGTTCAAGATGAGCGGGTTAAAACGACTATATCCCCTTTTTGGAATTATTTTTTTAATTTTACAAATGACATACCTTGCTATACCCATCTCGTTATAAAGACAGATCATCTTACTGTTGCTAAAATGAAATGAAAATCGTGCTTTTCACAAAAAGGACTTACCGTCTTTTGACTCCATACGGCAGAAATGCCATTAGCGTGTTAGTAGTAGACCTGCATTTTAACCATGTGTTTCGCGTCTTCTTTTAGTGTGTGTGTGTGTGTGTGTGTGTGTGTGTGTGTGTGTGTGTGTGTGTGTGTGTGTGTGTGTGTGTGTGTGTGTGTGTGTGTGTGTGCTGGTCTGTGCTTTTTTATCTAACGGCTCTGAGCCGTGAGACCCAAAATCAGAGAACAGCACATCTTGTTTTCTTCGTTGTACTAAAGTTTGAATGCATCAAAGGGTACTTGTAATTTCAGCCAGAAGTACAATGCAACTGTTTTCAAAAAAAGTTTTCCCAGCTTTATTCGTATATTCCCTGTTATGAATAACGAAGTGTTGCACTAGAACTGAATAGCACGGCGGATATATTGTGTGCTTGTTTTTCATGTCAGATCTCACACTGGTTGACCCCCTCGATTCGCTGCGCTGATCAGCGCATCGAATCGAGGGAGACAACCAGTGTGTTATAAATACCTCACTTCGTATTTCGTAAGTGTCAGGATCAGAGACCAGCAGACTTAATTACTTCGTGTAATCGTGTATAACATTGTTAAATTGCACCGTGTGACATCGTTCGCACTTAAATGATCGGATACGTTTGCATGGCATGTTTAGCCCACCGGCCTCAGATTTGAGTCGTTCAGAGTTTACCGTGTGATGGTCAGATCAAAGTGCAACATCAGTCGTATACGCTTAACCCTATTAGCGCCATGGGTGCATTTCCCGAATTTTTGAAGTGTTACTTAACGACTATGTGCCACTTGCAGGAGGTGTATTGACCATGATAATTTAAGGGCAGTGCCAGATTAGCTTGGCGCCGACAGGCGCCAAGCTAAATTGGTACTACCCTTGAATTATGGTCAATCAATCTCCTGCTGTAGGGTGTTGGCGCTGAAAGGGTTAACCTGAACAGCCAATTTTTATCACCAAGAGGCATAGATTTACATGAGCCCTTGCGAATGCAGGGACTCATGTGAATCTGTGCCTCTTGCAGATTGGAGGGAATTAATCCGGGACTGGAATTCGAATAGTCATTCATAATACACCACCATTTTCATGTGGCACAATGTGACTTTTTATATTAGCGCATAAAATCGTCGTAGTTCTTACACAATTAACAGCAATAAAGTACCGATCTTTTGGGCTTGACTGAACGTGCGTAGATCAGTAAAATGATATACAGAAAACATGGATGGCCCATAGAGCGGCCTGAATAAACGTGCCGCGACACTTTGGAGAAAAAGGGTGGGATCAATCAGAAACTTTCTTTTCTCTTTTCTTTTCTCTTTTTCTTGTCGGTCTGGCCTCTTGCAGAAATAAATTATTCTAGCGTGTGATTTGAACCTTGGGTTGCAGACCAGTTCACAAATGGGAGAAAGGGCAGATAACAGTGCTAAGTTAATGGCGGTATTTTGAGGGAGCGCTCTGGCGATTTCAACACGCAAGCCCACAAATGCATGACTTATACGATAGCGTGTCTTGCGGCCATACCAGGTGGAACCTTTCGAAGTATTTGTTATTCGTGCCAGGGGCTCATTTGCAGACTCAAACATGCATGGTCACTTCTTTTATACTGTATGACTTTTATAAGTGTCTGTAACGCGCCAAGTGTGATTGATGTTTACCAATATTCACATTTCTGTAGACAATGTTATGGAAGCCTTTTCGTGTGTCAGAATCCGGACCACAAAGGAGGGAAATAGTAACCACAAAGTCAACACTTTTCATTTTCGGCTCAAAAATAATTATGAGTGTGCTTGCATGTGATTTAGGACCTCAGGGCCTAGAGCCGCAAGGTCCAAAATGACACCCTGACAACAGCACACGTTTCGCTTCAGTTTCTCTTGACTATCGCCCCATTAGCTTTGGGTCATTTAATGGCACCGTTGCACGCCACTTCAGTACTGTACGAATCGAGCGTAGCAGCCATCGCCTATTATCTTTGGCTATTGTGTTACCAGTTCCAGACTTAAGCCTTGATGATATTTTCCCCCGTCAGAGTGATAGAGGTGTAAATGTGTGGGACCGATCAATTACCGGCAAGCGAAGCACAGATTATCATGAGCCCCTGCTGCTGCAGGGGCTCATGAGAATCTTTGTCTCTTGCTTATGAAAAGAGCCGGTTGAAGCATTGTTGTAAGTCTGATAGGGCACCTCAGTGTTATTAGTCACGCCAAGTCTTGGAGCGTTCTTTAAAATAATGAGGACCGCTGAACCCGCCTTTGGCGGTCACCTTAGTTCGGCCTTAACATGGTCATCAAGAAATGTTCTCGTGGGTCAAATTCTTGCCCCCTCTCTTACGCGTACGTGGCTCAAATTCTTGCCATTTTCGTAGGATCTTAGTTTCTTGCCTTACTAGGACCCCATGCACCTGTCAATAGTTTTTGGCCTATGTGTACGTGTTTCTATTTCTGTCTTGTACCCCCACCCGGGTCTGCCCTGGGGGACTTGGGTGGGGTTAACTACTTTTTAGTTCCCAGGGTCACCCTGGTCAGCCCCACAGGGTGGGTTTTCCATTCTATTCTGGGGCATGTGTTTCTGTCTACTCTTGGTCCATTCACCTGAATTTTCCTTTTTTAAACTCTCCCTACTGTCTGGGCTGCCTGTAGCTCTTGATGTTGGATGTGTGTTGCTAAATGGTCCTAGCTTTATTTAGGCCCAATGTCGTAGGTTTATTTAACGTATTGGACCGGCTGGCGACATACATTCAATATTCTGGGTTTTTTTTTTTTTTTTCACAAGCAGTGCAGGCACGTCCTGAGAAAGTCTTGTTGCTGTCGGGACGTTAAGCAATGTACAATCAATCAATCAATCTGTCTTGTAGATGAACGTGATTCTGTAAATACTTACCTACTTACGCCTGTCACCCCTCCCAGGGTATAGGCCGTCGACGAGAGACCTCCAGCGACTCCTGTCCTGTGCTTCTCCTTCGATTTTACTCCAGGTGGTACCCAGTCTCTTGATGTCTGCTTGGAGGTCTCGACGCCAGGTGTTTCTCGGCCTGCCTCTTTTTCTCTTTCCCTGGGGGTTCCATGACAATGCCTGCCTAGTGATACTGGAAACTGGCTTTCTCAGACTGACCAATCCATCCCCATCTTCTTCGTCCAATTTCATTCTCTGCTGTTATCTGCTCTGTTCTCTCCCAGAGTCTGACGTTGCTGATCTTCTCTGGCCAGTGGATTTTCAAGATTCTTCTAAGGCAACTGTTTATGAAGATCTGTACTCTGTTGACTGTGGTTTTTGTCAATCTCCAAGTCTCTGCTCCATATAGGAGAATTGCTTTTACGTTGGAGTTGAAAATCCAGACTTTGGTGTGTTGTGACAGCTCCCTGGAACTCCACACTTTTTTCAGCTGAAGAAAGGCTGCTCTGGCTTTACCGATTCGTGCTCTGACATCTGCATCAGTGCCACATTTTTTGTCGATGATGCTCCCGAGATAGGCGAAGGACTCCACCTCATCCAACGGGGTGCCAGCAAGCAAGACTGGTTCTTCCCTGGTTGCGTTCAGCCTCATTGTCTTTGTTTTCTGTTTGTGGATGGTGAGGCCCACTTGGGACGAAATGTCAGCAAGCCTCGTGGTCTTGTCCTGCATTTGTTGATGAGTGTGGGACAGTAAAGCCAAGTCGTCTGCAAAATCGAGGTCGTCAAGCTGTGTCTACAGTGTCCACTGTATTCCGCTTCTTCTCTGCTCTGTGGTCCTCTTCATGACCCAGTCTATGACCAGTAGGAAGAGGAACGGAGACAGCAAACACCCCTGCCTGACGACGGTTCTGACCTGGAGCTCCCTGGTGAACTGCCCTTCATGGATCACGCGACATGTCATGCTATCGTAGCTGCTCTTGATCAGGCAGACGAGTTTTGTGGGTACACCGTAGTGTCGTAGGAGTTTCCACAAAGTCTCTCGGTCCACACTGTCAAATGCTTTCTCGTAATCCACAAAGTAGACGTACAGCGGGGAGCTCCACTCCAGAGACTGCTCCACGATGATGCGGAGAGTGGCAATCTGGTCTGTACATGATCGTGTTTTTTTTCTGAATCCTGCTTGCTGGTCTCTCAGCTGGTGGTCGACGGAGCTCTTCATTCTCTCCAGGATGATCCTGTTGAAGACCTTTCCTGATACTGACATCAATGTGATCCCTCTGTTGTTGAAACACTTGCTTAGGTCGCCTTTCTTGGGAAGCTTGATTTGGTACCCCTCCTTCCAGTCAGCCGGCATCACCTCCTCTTCCAAGATCTTTCCAAACAGTGGGTACAGCTTCTCTACTGTTGTTTCTAGGTCTGCTTTCAGAGCCTCCGCTGGGATGCCATCTGGCCCTGATGCTTTGCCGTTCTTCAAAAATGCCACTGATCTTCTGATCTCTTCCCGGCTGGGTCTGTCACAGCTGATGGGTAGGTCAGTCTCTGCTGGCTGGATGTCTGGGGGGTCGGGTGGGGTGGGTCTGTTCAGTAACTCTTTAAAATACTCGGCTCATCTGTCGAGTTGGTCTGCTCTGTCTGCAATAGGGTTGCCGTCTTTGTCTTTTACTGGTCTTTCTGTGTGGCCATACTTGCCAGACAATCTTTTAGTAATGTCGTAGAGCAGCTGTTTCATGTTGCCGCTGCCTGCTGCCTTTTCTGCCTCTGCTGCTAGGCCGTCTGTGTAAGCTCTCTTGTCTGCTCTGATACTCCTCTTCACCTCGCGGTTGGCTTCCGAGTATTCCTCATGTGCCTTTGCTTTGGCTGCTCTCGTGCGACTGTTGTTGACAACTGCTTTCTTCTGCTTCCTCATTTCTATCTTCTTCAAGGTCTGTGCCGACAGCCAGTCCTTGTGATGGTGTTTCTTGAACCCCACAGTGTTTTTGCAGGTTGAGTTCAGTGCCTCTCTAACTGCCTTCCACTGCTGCTCTGTGGTGACTGCCTCCTCCTCATTTACTAGCTCCTGTAGCGCTTGAAACCGGTTGGACAGCACCAGTTTGAACTCTTCTCTCACTCCAGTCTCTCAGGAGGCCTACATTATAGCGCTGTCTTCTTGTTGTCGCTGTGCTGCTTTTCTTTAACTTGAGCTTTATTCTTAAGATAAGCAGATGATGGTCTGATGAGACATCTGCTCCCCTCCTCACTCGAACATATTGAAGGGATCTTCTACATTTCTTGCTAATGCAGATATGGTCTATTTGGTTCTCTGTAGTATGGTCAGGTGAGACCCACGTTGCTTTGTGTTTTCTTCTGTGTGGGAAGATGCTGCCTCCAATGACAAGTCTGTTTAGAGCACAAAAGTCTACGAACCTCTCCCCGTTCTCACTCATCTCCCCTAGTCCCTGTCTCCCCATCACCTCTTCGTATCCGGTGTTGTCCTCCCCTATTTTGGCATTAAAATCGCCCATGATGATGGTGATGTCTCGCTCCGCACATTTGTCCACAGCACTCTGGAGTCGGTCGCAGAACTCTTGTTTCTCTTCCTCGTCACTGTCATTAGTGGGCGCATAACACTGGATGACGTTCAGCTTGATCTTTTTTCTATTCTGTAAATAGATAAGCATATATTTTCATAGTAAACACCTTATTTCTTATTCTATTGTCAACACCTTATTTCCTCCTGTTGTAGGGGACTTGCAGGACAGGTTTGATCGTACATGTGAAGGTTTTTTTTTTTTATAATTGTCCTCAGAACTTTTTAAAGCCTAGTCTTTACACCCCCTACGAAGTTGTTATGCTGATACCCTCAAAACTGCCATAAGACTCAGTTCCAGTTATGGCCCACATTATGTTTCAAGACAAGACCCGATTAGAACAGCATGTTCACAGGCTTTGGTCTAGGAACGCGCTTTTCGTGTATCGATTTACTGGACGGTATCGATACGATCTTTTCTGTTCTTCTACACACTATTCTTCCTCGACCTAACCCCCACCCGGGTCTGCCCTGGGGGACTTGGGTGGGGTTAGGTATTTTTTAGTTCCAAGGGTCACCCTGGTCAGCCCCACAGGGTGGGTTTTTCTCTCTATTCTGGGGCATGTGTTTCTGTCTACCCTTTGTCCATTCACCTGTATTTGCCTTTTTAAAACTCCCCCTACTGTCTGCACTGCCTGTAGCTCTTGATATTGGATGTGTGTTGCTAAATGGTCTTAGCTTTATTTATGCCCCATGTTGTAGGTTTATTTAATGTATTTGACCGGCTGGCGACATACATTCAATTTTCTGTTTAGTTTTTTTTTCACAAGCAGTGCAGGCACGTCCTGAGAAAGCCTTGTTGCTGTCGGGACGTTAAGCAATGTACAATCAATCAATCAATCAATTCCTCGACCTAAACCTGTCATCAGCCGACAACTTCTCAGTCAAATCGCTCCAAGAGGCATAGATTTTCACGAGCCCATGCAAAGCATGGGCTCATGAAAATCTATGCCTCTTGCAATGCTGGTATGTCTTGCTCACTTACACCACTGATCGTCAGTCGTAGGGAGTGATAGGGATTTGAACAGGCTGGTGTGGAGTAATGAAGTAACGAAGCCAGGGCCGTTCGTGTATTGTTGACAAGGTTGTGTTGATTTTTTTGTCACACAAGGCCTGGTACGAACTCGAGGACTATCAAGATACTTATGTAGCAGAGTCATTGTAGGGAAGGGCGGCACGATGGGTGTTAGTTGTTTTACTTCAGTTTAGAACCGTCGACGGAAAATAAATCGATCGATCATTGCGGTACTCTAGTTGGAGTCCCTTGTGGGAGAAAGTGTGACCTGTTTGCTCTCAAGCGGCAACTGCTGCAAATAGTGATAAATAATAATAATAATAATAATAATAATAATAATAATAATAATAATAATAATAATAATCATAGTAATATAGTAAATAATAATGAAATATAATAATAATAACAATAATAATAATAATGATAATAATAATAATAATAATAATAATAATAATAATAATAATAATAATAATTTCAGTAACAGCAACAACATCAATACCAACAAAAACTGCTACAGATCAGGGGAGATCGGTGGATCGATAGGGCAAGAGTAAGCATCATCATGTAATTAGACTACATTATTTCCAACAATCCTCGAATGCAAGATTTCGTTGGCGAAATGCTAGCTTGTTTGATTGCCTTGCTTCCTGGAGAGACGCCAAGGATACATTGATATTCTTCATTATATGGTCGATCCGTCTCCTGGGACCTGCTCGTGTTCCGCTGAAGACTTCAACACTTCGGTCATTACAGAACACACCGTTGTCATAATCCCCTTCACTGCTGAGAAAACGTGAACACGGTCCAGCTGCAAGAGACATAGATCCTCATGAGCCCCCGCAGTTGCGGGGGCTCATGAGGATCTATGCCTCTTGCTGTGTATCCATGTTCTTTTTGATGGCTGGGGATCGTTGACGTTGACATCACAGTGATCTCCAACACAGAGTCCGCGTCCCTTGGCAGTGAAGTTGTTACGTAGAAGGCTGTCAGTGCGTTCAAAGATCTGCTACTCCGGCAGCTGTTTAATTCTCCCTTCGTAGCCAAAGTGCAATGTGCTGTTACCTCGGTCCTCATAATGTCTGATTCATCAGCGCGCACTCCCGTTTACCGCAATTAAAAAGTGCAACGCAATTAGAATTGTGCTTCTGTTACATTCAAGATTGGGAGCCAACGCCTATGTCTGTGGGTGCTGGTCTGTGATTTTGGGCCTTACGGGCGGAGGCCGTAAGGTCCTAAATCACATACCTGTACACGCATAATCCCGTAGTAAGAGCTGCGAAATATTGCGCGTAAAAAATAAATAGGTTGACGCGTTTTGCTTGCACGTTGTTACTGCCAAAGGGTTCGCTGATCGCAGAAGGAATTGAATGGCTGTTAATAATGTTGACTGGCGTGCGTCAGTTTAACTTCTTTGATTTGCGGTCATTAGTTATAATGTGTCTGAGTTTCCTCCCTTTCGCGCTTTTTTATTTATTTATTATTATTATTTTTTAATCTTTTTTTTTTTTTTTTTTTTTTTTTTTTTTTTTTTTTTTTTAGAGCTACAGAGTTACGACCTTAACAACCCTGCACAGATTTGGATTCAGGCAACAGGGCGAAATGTTTGCTCGTGCCTGTGAGAACATGTCAGTAACCTCTGGTAATAAATCTGTAACATTTAAGGAGTATCGACATCAGCAAATTATTCTCGTTAGCTAACGTATTATCTGATTCTGATTCGGATAATATCATAGATGTGGATTAATTTAATCAATCAAAGTGTAGAAGCAACAAAAGCTTTGTTTATTTCAGAATGTGGTCAGATGTGTCATCAATAAAACTCTGGAAATAGCTCCACCGTAAAAGTGTTAATTCGTTTTTTGTATTGGTCTGTGATTTTGGACCTTACGGCTTACAGCCGTAAGGTCCAAAATCACAGACCATCACACATTTCAGAATGCGGTGAAGTATATTTGCATATATTTATAATTGAAACGCCGCCTTCGTCACACACCTCGCTCGCAATAGTCCTTTAAGGAAGCCGTACAATGCGCACTAAGCCTGTGGTTCCTGTCGCATTCTGCTGGGGGTTTGAAATCTACCCCGCGATACCAATCTGGCGTTGCGCCGTTTTGAAATAGCCGTTTTTGTGCCTGTGTGCGCTGTTTTATAAGCTTTAATGTTGCCTTCTTGAAATGGCCGGCTGTGTGGCTGTGTTACAATAAACTGTTTCCAAACTGTGTGGATCAAGTGATCGTTTATTACCGCTTTTGGTTGCGCGTTGGAGTTAGCGATTATGCTGTATGTTATGTTTTGTGCAGTCGGATATATAGGCAACTGGAAAGTATTTTGAAGGAACCGCTAGTATTTTGATTCATGCAGTGTTGTTGTGTGTGTTATTATGTGATTCTAGGATCCTTTGCGGCAATCGGCTAATGATTTGAAGACAGCCGCTAGTATTCTCGGTGATTGTGTACTGGTCTGTGATTTTGGCCTTATTTATGTATGCAGCAAGGTCCAACACCACAGACCAGCAAGCTATTTATGTAATGACTGAGGTTGTTCTGACTTTAACGTTTACAGGGGTTTTCGCAACGCATGACACGACCTGAGAGTGTTCGTGAGACCATCACTAGAATTGTTGACGATTTTAACTCATTCAGCCCCGACACACCACAGCAAGACAGGGATCGAGCATGATAGTTCAAGGGTGGTGCCAGAATAGCTTGGCGCCCATAGGCGCCAAGCTATTCTGGCACCGCCCTTGAACTATCATGTTCGATTTGTCTCTAGAATTGTAATAGAGTCCTTCAGAGGGCAACGCCAAAATTTTGAGATTTCGGTCTTGGGGTAGAATGAGTGAAGGGTACTTTGAAGACAATCGCCGTAGTTGGGGATTTTGTGTGTGTGCTGGTCTATGATTTTGGACCTTATTGCTTTAGGCCGTGTTGTCCAACATCACAGATCAGCACACTACCTTTTAATGATCGAAGCTGTTTTGTGTTACGTGAGTTGTCCCGAGGTTTACGACGCCTCGAAAGTGTGTGTGAGACAGTCGACGACTTCAAAGTGTTCGTGAGTCATTGTTGATCTGTGTGCTGGTCTGTGATTTTGGACCTTACTTTAGAGTCCGTAAGGTCCCAAATCATAAACCAGCACGCTGCAAATTATTTATGCAAGTGACCAAGGCTGTTCTGTCTTGTGGGAGTTTTCACATGGCTGTAGACGACTTTAAGCCCCGACGCACAACAGTAGGAGATGGATCGACCATAATAATTCAAAGGTAGTGCCAGTTTAGCTTGGCGCCACGAGGCGCCAAGCTAATCTGACACTACCCTTGAATTATCATGGTCGATCCGTCTCCTGCAACTGGTACTTAGATGTTTCGTGACATCTCCACAATTTGAGAAATGCGGCCTTGGGGTTATAGAGGTTAACGTTTTTGTTGGACAGTCGCAAGGATTGTTGTGGCGATCTTTTAGAAATTGCATCGTGTGATTTTAGTGCTGTCGCACTTTTGTTCTACATATCTGCGTCGCCTGTTGATGGTCAGTTGCACATTTGACGAAAGAGAAATGTCAGTACAAGCAGTTCTTCAGTCAGAATTTTGTCAGGTTTGATCTTCTTCAAAGAGGGACGGAAGAGAGGTCTGAGTTAAAGTCAAATTAATGAGAGACCACCCTTGCACTATCAAAGTCGATCCATCTCGTTCTGTTGGCGCAGGAGGTCGAAAGGTCTACTTTAGCCGCCATCGTGGGCCGCGCCGCTTAACCAAACCTTTCCCGTGACCCGTTACCCCAATTAAGCTTTAGTAACCACGTGTTACCCCAAATGAAACAGCGCCGGGAGAAGGGCCACAGGACCCTGAGCACCCTAGAAAAAGGAACTATAACCCTTTAACCCCTACTCGACTGTAATAACGACTGTGTCATTCGGGCGGACGTCGGCCGCAGTTGTGCGCGGGCCAACTGCGGCCGACGTCCGCCCGGGGACCTTTTGCTTGCTTGGCGGTCGCTGACATGAAAGCCTTGTTGACTGAAGCTATTTCAGGCGCCGTGTTAATGGAGCCGGTCTCTGTCAGTAAAGTGGGCGTAGATTCTCTTGAGCACCTGCGTCTGCAGGGGCTATAGTGTAAGTCTGTGCCTCCTGCAGAAGCCGCAGAAAGGGCTTGCTGACACGAGACAAGAGGCCAGGCGTTTTTGATTGTGTCCTCTGATCAAGTGCCAGAGGTTTTATAGATACAGGGTGGCAGCTATTAAAAGGACATCGGCTGGTTTGGTGTTTGGAAACAGGTGGACATTAATTTTGTCCAACCTTTCATGGTGCCGTAGTGTTTCTTCTGGAAGCGATCCCTTAAGAAATTATGCGAGGAAACATTTCAAGACATAGCTAGAGAGTTTTCAGTCCTTCAGCCAGCAGCAGCCTTTCTCATTCAGTGGGTATAGATTTTCAAGAGACCACACAGCTGCCGTGATTCACTGATGGAAATTTATACCACATGCTAGTGCAGTGCTTGACTAGCCCATGTTTGCCGACAGGTCTGTGATTTTGTGCAGCTCTGTGATTTTGGACTTCACGAACATTTGCCATGGGCCCCCTACGCCCCATCCTAAAGAGTGAAAGGTCGATGGCTTTTCTATAGCTGATCTGGCTGAGCTAAATCTGAACCCCTGAAGCTTATCGAAGCTTGGAAACCAATAGCGATCACCCTATGCAGATGTGTGATTTATTGGATAAAAACCGGGGGTATTTATACGACCAAACGATGTGATGTGATGAGAAGGGTGTGATTTATAGCGTGAATAATTTAACCAAGTTTTTACATCCAACCGCCGGTGGCAGTTTGCATCAGGGGGTTGTTAAGTAATGCGAAGGATGTGGTTTATGTGCCCAAACTATGTGGTTTGCCTGATGACAACAGAATAGAATATTATTACAGTAGCCCTGCGGTTCCGTGCGAGCCAACGGAGCGATCGTTGACCCAGCGCAACTCTGCGGGTGATCTTTGTCAAATAAAAAAGTTTGCCGCAAGGGTTCTATTAGAAGAAAGAATATAGTTCAGTTGTTAATAAAACCCTGTAACTTTGAAGACGCAGAAAATGCAGGATGTTTCGGATCTTTGATCCGAAACATCCTGCATTTTATCTGTCTTCAAAATTACATGATGTTTGCGATTTTGTGTGTGTGAAATAGACGTTTTGGGTGATATGTTGCGGGCCTGTTTTCGCTGGATGATTATGGACCTCTCTTTGTGGACGAATCGGGCTCTTTTTGTGGACGCCTTTGTCCTGGCCGTCGTGGTGGTAATCTGTTAATGGCCCCAGCGCACGAGGGCAGCTTACATTAGTTCACACTGGTTTGTCTCCGTCGATTCGCTACCGTTAAGGCCCCGCCACACGAGCCGGTCATGGTTGTGCCCCGATTTTGAAGCCGATTCCGATCCGATTGCGATCGGATGACGTCAATTATCCGATCCGGTCCCAATCGGCTGGGAATCGGGTGTCTAGAACCTGCTCTATTTTCCCGATCCGATTCGGCCCCGGTTGTAAGCTTCAACCAATCAGAGCGCGTCTCGCAAAGCACGTCGTTTCACAGTTTGCAAATGGCCTAACACGCCTGTTGTGATCAGTACCACCGCCGTTGCCGCTGATGTTTCGCACGCCTCTTCCCTAATATGATGCAAAACTGCTGATAATGCAAGCACATCATCATCACTGTCAAAACTAGCAGTCATTTTGAAGAACAGGTACGACTTTGATCTTCGGTTCAAACCGGTCAGCTAAACAAGTCGGGACTGTGTGGCAGTGCACACGTTTTGTAGTCCGGCCCGATCACCTACCGATTCGAAAACTGATCGGGAATCGGCCTCAAAACCGGGCTCGTGTAGCGGGGCCTTGACAGCAGTAGCGAATCGATGGAGACAGTCAGTGTGACATTACTATTGTGTTTATCTGCAACGGTGAACGGTTTGTGAACAGTTTTCGTGTTGACTGGGTGTTTAGGCAATGTGTTACCAGCCTTTTTTTGTTAATAGTTATGAAGTTGTTTTTTTGCTAGCGATCGCGAGTATGGACCGTATTGTGGGCGTCTTTGTGTCGGTAATGGCCCCAGCGGACAAGAAAATCTTTCATTAACTTTAGGTTCTTCAGCAAGTTACTTTGTGAGCGTTTGGTGCGGAATGGACGTATCGGTGATATTGTCACCGTTAGCGGACTTTTTTTATTTGATAGGGGCGGGGAGGGGGATTGGGGGCTGGAAGGAGGGAAGGAGACGGTAGAGCCTGCTTTGTTACTATGTGCTGACATTTCTGATTACGTCTTTGTAGTGGTCATTGTGAGATTAATCTGGTAATAGTCCTAGTGCGGGAAAACCACTCACGGTGGTTTTTGTTTGTTAATCAGCAAGAAAATTGATGGAGTTATAAATTCGTACTGTAGGTTCGTTTGTGTGCATCGACGAAAAAAATATCTTGTGACATTCTGTAGGCTCCTCTTTGGAAGGAAACCTAGGGATTTCATTCAGTAGCAAGAAATAATCGCTTATTAAGACGGCTTTTCTGGCTTTTTGTATTCGTCCGTTCAGACGCAAAGGAATGCTTGATTATTTGAGTGAATCGGTCATGATAGTTCAAGGGTAATGTTCACTTAGCTCGGCTAATACGAAGGCGCCAAGCTTAACTAATATGGTGCAACCTTTGAACTGTCAAATCGGATCTATCTGCCATAGCTGGCTTGATAAACGCTTCGCAAAGTTGGTTTCACAGCAGTCCGAACTTGAACTACACTGACGAGCAAAAATAAATACGTCACTGGAACACTTCAGCGCTTCCATTTATTCTAGTGATGTCGCATTTCTTTTGCTCGTCAATATATTCCAGACTGTTACTGTATCAGGCAGTTTGTGAAGATATATGATTAGCGCGCGGAGCTTTATTATGAGTATCAGCACACGCGATTCACAGCTTCTCAGCTTTGCAATAATCATGTATTTAGTGGCTATTGTGCCCAAACTGGTTGTCTCCTTCGATTTGCTACCGCTTATCAGCGGTCGTGAATCGAGGAAGACACCCAGTGTGTTTTGTACCAGGAATTTTCGTCCTAACCTATATTTCAGTTATAAGCTGTAATTTATGAATACGCCGACACTTTTTGCACTTCATATTATGCCCATGTTATATTCGCTGCATGCCTTTTACTTGTCGCGGCTTGCATCAAAATTTCAATTGAAATGCCACAAGTAATCCCATCAGGATGATCAATAGATTATGAATCGAATATGTTAAAATTCAGTGGAGCGAGAATTTACCTGGGATTAAAGCGAGAATTTACCTAGAAATCCGTGTGCGATGAATAGAACGCCCGGAACCCCATCAGCGCGTGGACGCAAATTTATATGCAAGTCGGCAGCGTACATTTCTGATCCTGCTTCTATACTGATACTGAGGCAAACACTAGTCATTTGCAAGAGGCATAGAATGCAAGATGCATAGATTCTCATGAGCCCCCGCATTCTGCGGGGGCTCATGAGGATCTATGCATTTCGCTGAAACCATTTTGCGCCCATAGGCTGAATTTACTATGATTTGGAAAACAGGCTGAATCCACTAACAATCAGTCGCTTGTATGAATCTACTAGCAGCGAAGAGTTAATACTTGCTTAACCCATTTATAACTATGCTTCTTAGTCAGGAGGATCTTCAGTCGTTAATCTCCGTCGGTGCCCACGTAGGCATATGCATTGTTTTGGGTTTAACACCGCGCAGCTGGGATGATAAAGAGAAGACTTGAAAATATTAAAATTAAATCTGAATTTCACTCCAGTGCTTACTTTTGTACAGTTGGAGCAGTCAGTGTAAAATCCGGCTAATACTGAGCCACGTTTGGTGTAACCAGTAAGGTGAGAAGTTTATTGAATACACAGCCTACGTCTTTGTGTCTGTGTGGATTCAGTACCCGTTGCGCTCAAGGCCATCACTCCGACGTCGGCCCAATGGCCGTGTGCTTGTTGCCGGTATGGTCGGCGAGAAATCCGGTTTTGTGAAGCCAGTTTTTATATCGATATGCAGCTTATGTAGCTTAGAGAGGAAATTTGAGAGTTCAGTGTGAGTGTGGACTGCACTTAGAACAATGTAGTAGTTTCGCAATCAGCGTGAAATCCGGTTTAGATGGCATCAGATTTTACTTTTTTGAGAGCTGTCCTTGTTGTTAATGTAATACACAACTTTTAACTTTTGAAGTCAGAATATAATGCTGTATCTGGGTGTTATTTATATTTTATATATATATATTTATTGATGGATTTTTTCCCTAGTTTTCTGTAAAAGAAAATTTAAAAAAAAATCACACCAGCAAGTGAACAAAAAGCGTGTAGATTGCAACAACGAATAGAATACAGACTGCAGTAATTTTCGTAATGAAAAGTAAGCAGCCTTGAAAAGCGTTATTTTAATTATTTTGCTGTCATTGTTTTTGACTCAATATTTAAAGTAAAATGTAAATTACTCTCTATGCCTTTTTGTCGGATTTATACTCCGCACCACTTCTTGCAGCATCAAATGTTCTGTGTCAAGTATGTGTGTACTGCTATGGGATTCTGGACCTTACGGGTCATGGAACCGTAAGGTCCGAAATCTCAGACCATTACAGATGTGTACAACACATACCTTTTTGCTTGTTCATTGACTACTGATTAGCTCGTGGGGTGACGTCCAGGCCCACAGGATTTGATAATGGACTGCCCTTGTTCATGCGGCAGATAATACAGTTTAAACAGCGTTACATCAGTGGGTGTGAATTAACCCATTTAGCTCCATGGCCGCATTTCCCAAATGTTGGAGATGTCAGCTGACGACTATGTACCAGTTGCAGGAGATGGATCGACCATGATAATTCAAGGGTTGTGCCAAATTAGCTTGGCGCGTCAGGCGCCAAGCTAATCTGGCACGACCCTTGAATTATCATGGTCGATCTATCCCTTGCTGTAGCGCGTCGGGTGTAAATGAATTTAGACAAAGCGCTAATAAAAGATACGCAAGGACACGAATATGTGCTAAGCCCAGTCCTGAACGTCACGGTACTAAATCAGCGCCATCGGTATTTTGCCTGTAATCCACTTGTACGAAGCTCGGGACCTCTTAAGAGCACCAGTGCACTATGTAGCTTTCAGCGTGCAGACAAAGAAGATCCATTAGATCAGATATACGATCCTGGTGCGCTTTGGAAATTAAGGTTTATGTGCTCGCTACTTTTTATACGACTAGAACCAGTGATTATCTCATTAATTTATTTTTCTGGGAGGAGGGGTTGCTGGGGTGGGGTATGTTTGTGTGCCGGTCTGTGATTTTGGACCTTACGGCTTCCAGCCGAAAGATCCAAAATCACAAACCAGCACATATTTATGGGGTCGCAATACCCGTTAGTAGTCGCGTATCGAACTTCACTTCTGTCCGTGTGCGATTGAGGTTACTACTTTCTGGCTTGCCACAAATTGTACGTGTCAGGTTGTAGCCTGCGTGGGATTTGAGAATTAACGTTCCAACAGCGCTAGAGATTGACTTCAGACGGTTCAAGAGTATTTTAACGTATCTGTGTAGGGCTTGCCACATTACTATCGGAATTGAGATACTCCTGTTGTGCGTGCCAAATTGTCGCGTTCATCGATTCAGGGATTTTAAGCTGGACTGATCTTCGAGAGTTAGATTGCCCCCGCCCGGTTCACGAGTATTCGTTTGCAGCAGTTTTTTAGGTGTATTTACGTTACTTGGATAATTCATTGGTGTCTGACTTCAAATTTAAAAGGTTTGGATAGTCAGAAATGTTCTCCACAAGCCCACGTACATCTGCAATTAAGTATCCATGAAGAGATATTTAGACAGAAATTAAGTAGAGAAACATCACAAAGATGTGTTTCTCTTTAAACACCCAGTCTGTATCGATCGAAAGAGAGCAACCGAGACGATTCGACTGTGATAGCTCAAAGGTGCTGTCTGATTTTGTGCTTAGCTTGGCGCCTCAACAGTGCACTGAGCTGCTTGGTTTTAAAAGTCAGGTGCAGCTAACAGATCGATCGTTGTCAAAGACAGCTGGCAGACTTGCATGCATGTCTGTATCTTGAAAGCAGAATTAATGGAATGTTTGGTGAAACAGCTTCTCCAGCGTCGAATTGTACTCGACTGTTACCATTTCTAGAAGTGAATTGTGTTCAGCTGGATTTTACCGTTTTTAGAATAGAAGTTTGTCAGTTTTCGAAGGTGCCAGAAATAAAATGTACGTTTTCCTGTAGTAAGAGTTCCTAACAGGCTTTTTCAAGTGTGTGCTAGTCTACGATTTTGAACCCTATAGCTCGAGGCCGTGATGTCCAAAATCACAGACCGGCGCACGGTTAACATATTCTGCCCCAGGACCGAAATTACAAATTTAGAAGTTGCCCTCTGAAGGACTGTATTGCAATTCTAAAAACCAATCGAGCATGATAGTTCAAGGGTGGTGCCAGAATAGCTTGGCGCCTATGGCGCCATGCTATTCTGGCACCACCCTTGAACTATCATGCTCGATCCTTGTCTTGCTGTGGTGTGTCGGGGCTGAATGAGTTAATGAGGATTCAACAAAAGAAAGTTATTTCGATCTCTTTTCTGTTGGCAGAGAGGTATGGATTACCGTGCCAAGAGTGTGAAAAGCGCATTTTACAGTCGCACTCGTCTGTTGTTCTCAGCCAGCCGTGGATTAACCCCTTAACAGCTACTGACGATACCACCCGGCGGAAAAGACGTGTAAAGTGAACTAGGTGCCTTTTCCGCTTAGCGGTATCGTCAATAGCAGCCAAGGGGTTATATCAGCTTAGTTGTGACGCGTAAGATTACAGAATTATTATTCTGCAAATGTTACCACTTTGAAGGAAATTGATGCAACGGATTAAGAGATTAACGAACCACTTGACTTGACAATGTGAACGCGGCTAGATGTTAGCCCCTTCACTGCCGATAAACGGTGAACAAGACCCAAACTCAAGGGACATAGATACGCATGGGCCCCCGCAGTTGCGTGGGTTCACGAGGATCAATGCCTCTTGCTGAGACCAATTTGTATCCATGTTCCTTGGACGTTTGTGGTTTTTGATCTTTGAATGAACAAAGAGTTCAAAAACAAAATGTACGCACATAATCAGAGAAAGGATTTATACGCTGGTGTGATCTTCTCCAGCAACAATTACGTACTGTAGGCTAGTTGCGGGAAGGGGTTTGTGAAAGTGTTCGTGTTGCAGCCGATGATATTCAAGCTGGTGCTTTCTGCAAATGGAGATGTCGGATCCACTTGGACAGAAAGAGTTGTGCTATGAAAACAACAAATGGATGCAAGAATTATTATTGTGATGTCGTGACCTTGTGACTTTGTACACGCTCACCGGAATGATATGATGGATAATGTGTAGTTCCCGTACAAGCAATGAATGTCATTGCACAAAGGATATAAATCCGCGCTTAGCTTTCACCTGTGTGAAAATTCACTGACCTACGTTCAAGATGGGGCTGACTGTGCTGCCGCCAATCAAGGCGGTGCAAGTGTCCAGCATAGGACTGCTTCTGGGGAAGCCCCATAAAAGGAAGTACCGATCCAAAAACCATTACCTGTTGCGCATGAGGAAAGATGAGAGCTTGCGCCTGAGGAGACTGGGTTCTGGTCTAGTTGGACGGGATGAGATGCTAGACAGTGCCATCCTTACGCGCCTCGTGGTACGCTGTGTTTCTCTTAATATGTTGAGCCCCATCAGTGCCCAGAAAAATTAGACACAACTCATTTGCAGGAGGTATAGATCCTCATCAGCCCCCGCAGTTTCGGGGGCTCATGAGGATCTATGCCTCTTGCTGAAACCGTTTTGCGCCCATACGCTAAATTTACTTTGATTTAAAAAAAAAACACGGCATGAATCCACTAGCAATGAAGGGGTTAATACAATGTTCACTTACTTTTCTGATTTTAATTATGATTTCAAGGATGGGAAAGGGCCGATCCAGCTCAGCCTGGAAGCATATCTTTTCATGAACAGATAATCACCGATCATTGCTAAACACGTTCGAGTTAGTTAGAAGCCACTACACTTCACATTTTCCTCAGCCTTACATGACGTGATCATCATCTGTTCAGCCTCATCGGCCACACCAATTCATCATGAAGACTAGTCCTCCCGAGTCGGCCCGCACACAGCTGTGCGCGGGCCAACTCAAGATAGCGTCCGCCCGCCCGCAGGCCGAGTTCATTTGAAAGCTCTGTCTTGGATGCCCATGTCATGCCATATTTTGATATCGTCTCCTTATTGGCAAAAGACACAAAGCTCATCTATTTCAACTCTTATGTTGTCTGTCTGTTTCAGTCGCTTCTAGACACTCACCGTGGCCCGTTCCAGCTTGGCGCGGACCTGCCGGACTTCGATGCCCACAGTCACACTTCAGAACACAACGGGTCTTTCAAGGGCGGCGCCCTCCATCATCATGCCGTCAAGGGCTCTGGAGGTGAGCAGCTTTGAATACTGCAGATAGTGCCACATTTGATATCTACTTTGACCTCCAAGCTGTCGTCGCTGCAAATCACTTGCGACTTACTGGGTTAGTTTTGATAGGCGGTCTGACAAACTGGACAAACGGATTCTAAACAAATTGGGCGAAACAAATAATGTGCAGAAGGCTTACCACAAATCTGCAGAGACTGGAAAGTGGCAATTCGAAGATACTAATTTTTTATTATCTACCTGTCCATTTCAGCTAGCCACGCTCCCCGCGGCAGCTGGCCCGTGGGCCTGGAGGAAGCCTCGGGCAAGGGCTTCAGGGAATTGTCCGCCTCCTCCTCCACCATCTCCTCCGTGCCCCATCTGCCCCCCATCAAGGCGCCTCTCTCCCCCATCAAGGACGTCAGTCGGGAAACCTCCCAGCTCGTCACGCTTCCACCCATACACAAAGGTCAGTTAGTTCGAATGATGTAACCCCTTCACTGTCAACGTCAAATATCCCCAGCCTTCAAGGGAAAATGGATATAAAGTGGTTTGAGTAAGAGGCATAGATCCTCATGAGCCTCCGCAGTTGCAGGGGCTCATTAGGATCTATGTCTTTCGCAGTTGATTGGTGTTCATTTTTTCTCGGCAGTGAAGGGGTTAACGCCAAGCAGGTTACTGTAATTAAGTAATTAAGGCCATTTCGCGGCGAGAAACACGAAGGTGAGAGGTGGACACTATTTTGTGATGGTCTGTTAGTTTGGACCTTAGACCACGTTAAGGCTTGACACATTTTGTAATTTGGCATCATTGAAGGGTCAAAGTTAAGAATTAAGTAGAAGTTTCTGCCAAAGAACACAATGATTGTAAACCATTTTGGATCAGAAAAAAAAACAAGAAGAAAGCGCAAGTAAATTATTTAAATGAACATTGGGAGGCAACATATATAGTCCCCTTTTAAAAAAAAAAATCTTGACTGTCATATTTTTCCCTTATGCACATATGCTCTTTTAATAATTGACTGATAATTGTCGCAGATGCTATAGACGCCAGCAGTAAAGACGGGGGCACAATGCCCACTGTGCACGTAATGCCACCCACCCCCCAGCAGTCCTCCCTCGCCCTCACCACGCCCCGAGCACCTGTCAGCCCTAGGACTGGCGCGGATCTACACCACATCGCTGAGGCTGAGCGTAAGTACTAAATTATGCTGCACATGTCCGGTTTGTGCTTCAAGTCAGTCTTTCCTGATACATAGAAATAAACCGACTGTGGTAATTCAGCGAATGTGCCAATTTGTGCCAATTTCTGTCGCTTTTACTCGGGGTGATTCTTGCAGGAATCGCCTCAAGAAAATAAAACCGCTACCGACAGCCAAACGGCTAACAACTAAATTGTCATACTAAATCAACACATTCGAGACGTGTCGCGGTGTATCCGAATGCGGCATATCGCGAATGTTTTAACAGACACGCGTGCATAGTTATTGAGTTTGCTTTGTGTGTGCTGGTCTGTGCGTTTTGAACCATTTCGGCCTGAAGCACAATATTGTTTTTCTTTCTCTTTGCATCTTCTCAGCAACTGTGGCTGAAGTCAGCGGGTACCACATTAGTAACGAGAGTTCCCCGAGCACCCAAGGGAAGTCCACGGGTCGCAAGAGCAAGACGAAAGGGCAACCACGTACGTATTTCATTTCTGCAGCCTTTATATTATATGCATCAGCTAGAGACATAGATCGTCATGAGCCCGTGAAGCCTGCAGGGCCTCATTAAGATACATGCCTCTCGCTGCAAGAGATTATGAGAATGAATAGAGAGTTAGTGGGGTTCCACGTCGAGCAGCTTAGACTGAAAGTCCACCTCACGGTGGGCACTTGAGAATAACAACTTTGTAACTTTGCACTAAGATCAGCTCCGTTGACCTTCAGAGCGGGTGTGTTGATCAAGGTTTACATCACAAATGAAATTAATGTGTGTATTGGTCTGTGATTTTGGTCTTTACGGCAGAAGGCCGTACGGTCCAACATCTCAGCTGAGCACTCCAACACTTTTATGGTACATTTGAACTTGGCGTCAGGTTCGCATTCCCACATGACATCTCACCTCATACACAATGTTTTTTGTTTCAATAATTTAACCCTTTGGCTGTCGGTGGCCCATTTTGTCGCGGTGATTCCTACAAGCATCACGGCGACAAAAAGCGCTACCGACAGCCACAGGGATAATGTTTGATTTACTTGTAATTCTTTTACTTTGATAGTAGCAGCGGAACCTTTTCCTACACGTATTTTTTACACATAACATGGCTGTGATGGATTTTTTTCCCTTCCCCAACTGTTTTCATGTACTTTCTTGCGTGCAATTAATTATGTACATATTGCGCTTCAGTAATTTCAACCCAGGTTTGGATAGAATGGGACAATGTTGGAATGTTTCGGATGGGGGGTTTCTCTGAATTGCCAGATGAATTATGATTACTTTGCATGCACGAAGATTGATGGTATATATTTGCCACAGCCCAGCATGCCATTGTCGCCATTGACCCCTTCACTGCCGATGGGTGCAACCTTATGTCTTTCAAAGCAGAGCAGATTCATCACCCAATAATCCCATCATATATATATATATATATATATATATATATATATATATATATATATTATATATATATATATATATATATATATATATATATATATATATATATATATATATATATATAGGGTCAGCAAGAGGCAAAGAACCTCATGAACCACCGCATCTACGGAGGCTCATGAGATTCTTTGCTTTTTGCAGTTGTGTGGCGTTCTCATTTTCCGGCAGTAAAGGGGTTAACCTTTAGCTTTGAGTTTCAGGTCTTAATTTTACTCTTTTCCAAAATGCGACTGGGACACCCCCAGTGTCTTTATAACATAAGAGTGTTGGTCGACCATGATAGCTCAAGGGTACTTCCTGTTCGGCCAGTCAGGCTGTACAGGAAGTACCCTTGAGCTTTCTTGATCGATCAAGGCGTCACGCTGATCAGACACTGCCGGTAAGCTTGCATGGTCAGCTTATTCGTGGCAGCTAGTTTTGGCTGGAAATGAATATTATCCAGATTATCCTGCTTCGATTTCAGATTTATACAAGGGGTCAGGGATTCTATTCCTTCACCCGCACAGGTCTTCAAACCATCATTTTAGTAATGTTTTTTCGGCCACCCATCATAATCTTAATGTGATGGGGGCGGGGTTGGAGTATGTTCGACCGGCGCAAGGGGAGCCTTATTTGCATAGAACGACAGGTTTGCGTGGTCGATTGTACCCATATTTCACCTCTTTAGGGTCTTCTGGGTCTAAAAGACGTTGTTCGGAAGTCAAAAGTAGTCAGCAGTAGTTGCACGTGTTCCGACGAAAACAGTGGACTGAACACCCGGACAAACAGGCGATATTCACTCTTTGCGTTAAAAGACGTGCAAGTTCTGATTTCCGAGCAACGTCTGTTTCTGTAGATGCTCTTCTGTCTTTTTAATAATCACGCTTGCTGTATTTCCGATAATTCTCCGGAAATGAATGGTTTTGTTATATTCACTTTTTTTTCGTACGGTGCATGGGCATTTCTGATTTCGTTTGGGTAATTAGTGTCACAACTTCTATCTTACGCGGTTCTGGTATATCTGATGTTATCTAGAGAATTGGTACTAGAACATACCTGTCAGATGAATTGGTTTAATTTTCTCTCGTGTTTTTTTTTTTTTCTTTTCTTTTCTTTCTTTTTTTTTTCTTTCGTAAAAGCGTGTTGCATATTTTTTATGATTTCTTTAATGATATGGGATGTATGGCTTCTAAATCTCTTTACATCTGAAATCTCAAGTGCTTTCTCAAAACGCTTTCAGCATTAAAACATTGAGGGAATATCCTTAAGTCTTTTGTCTTTCTTATTTCATGTCGTAAGTCAGAAGGCATGGCAATGGTGGGCCAGCTTTTCTGTAAATTCTTATCATTTATGGTTAATTTATGTGTCTGTGTTTCCGCACGTTCTCTTTTCACTGCCATTTGCTTCTCCATTTCTGGATCCATTTTCAATCACTGACATTAATTTAACCCCTTGTCTTCTACGATACCGCTCGGCGGGAAAAAAACCGTAACCACACGGCTTTCCCGCCAAACGGTATCGTCAGTAGGAGTCTAGGGGTTAACCCTTTTTTTTTTATCTTTATACACTACTACTTGAAATTAATTTGACAGGGACAGTTCTGGAAATGCAGTCATATTCTCTCTCCGTCTTTTTATACTGACGTGCAAAAGAAATACGACATCCAAGCTAGGAATCGTCCTGTTTCCGATAATTCGGAGGATGGCATATTTATTTTGCATATCAATATATTTTCCCATTGTCTGTCACTACTACGTTCTGTCGACGGCTGTTAGGGGGGTTTCTTAGACACCTTTTCAGTCCGAAATGACTGCTCCTCCTTTTGACTGGTATGTGATTCTGCAGCTTCATTGTATACTGCATGACGCAGTGTGTGCATGATGCTTGGTGTTTTTTGCCAATAACTATTTATTTAATTATCGAGTCTACTCGTCCGCGAACTGCTCCATACATTGTATCACATACAATAAAATTAACTGATTCAGTCCCGACACACCACAGCAAGATATGGATTGACCATGATAGTTCAAGGGTTATGCCAGAATAGCTTGGTGCCTACAGGCGCCTAGCTATTCTGGCACCACCCTTGAACTATCATAGTCGATCTGTCTCCTGAATTGTAATGCAGTCTTCAGAGGACAGCTCCAAAATGTGGGTATTTCGTACCTGGGACACAATGAGTTAATACACCAAAAGCAGACTTACACCGTCCGCCAGGCCAGTAAAGATGGCATAGCAGAAATATCGAGCTTTTTTAAAGATGTAAATGGGGCAAACTCAGTCGCCAAGAGGTGTATGTGTTCATGAGCCTCACGTGCATAAGGGGCTCACGAGTCTCAGCCTCTTGCAGAGGGACACGGCTTTAGCTGAAGAACTTACTTCATTGGCTATGCAGCTCGATCGCCTGGGCTGAGGAGTGAGCTTAACCCATTTAACCCCACGGCCGCATTCCAAATTTTGCAGGTGTTATCTAACGACTATGTACCACTTGCAGGACGGACTGACCATGATAATTCAAGGGTAATGCCCGATTAGCTTGGCGCCTTCAGGCGCCAAGCTAATCTGGAACTACCCCTGAATTATAATGGTCAATACGTCTCCTGCTGTAGGGCGTTGGGGCTAAATGGGTTAAATCGTGCGCATGCCATTCATTAACCAACTAGCTCGGCTATAGCGAAGCACCTTGCTTAGTGGAATGTGCAGAATTTAAGCTCACTGATTCAGCTGTTTCCCGGTGTATTTTGTTTCCATTGTGTTTTATTTTTATTATTTTTATTATTATTATTTTTATATTATTTTAATATTTTAATATTATTATTTTAATAACATATTATTATTATTATTATCGATATAAATTGTAATAATAATCATTATTAATCATTATTAATTGTATCAACGCTTTACTTTATCCAGCTCGAAGCATGGTGGCAGGCAGCCACGAGTCCCGGTCGCTGAAAGGCAGCATGATTATGGCCCCTGATGGGGAGATAATCAGTGTAGGGGGCTCTGTCATCCCACCACGCCCTGTAGATGTGGGCATCATCAGTGATGTCGCGGGGCACCACCATGTACATGATCGTAAGTACACGCAGCTTCCTGCCAGAACGCATGTAAGACAAGATGAGATTTCATCCCAAAGTCTTCAGTATTGTTTTGAGCTCACATGCGATTTTCTTTTGGAACATTCAGAGTTATTACTATTTTTGAAGCTTATCCTTCTGATCCATCGCTCTCCACCCTAACACACCCTACACCCCCGATCGGCCGCACAAACACTGTCACACATGGCGCCAATTACACGTTCTGTGGGCTGGTTTAGCCACAGACTGTCTTCCTAATAAAATTGCCGGAAACAGAGAGCATTACTTCAACCCATACACATGAATAACACTGACATTTCGTGCTTTGCGTTATTTAGGAACATTGTACAACACTGTTGTGTTTGACTCTTTTACGTCACTGTCATTGTCTGAGTCGTGAAAGGCACGCAGGGTCTCTTCCGCGCAGCCTCTTCCAGGGCTGACTCTTTGGTAGGAGTAAAACGTGGTTCGAAATTTTTCAAAAATGAATTCATTATCATTCAAAACGTTGAAGAGCTACAATGCTGACTAACGAAATCATTCAATGGCTTCGTTTAATCTAGATATATGCAAAATATCTAGTAAGAATAAGACAAATTACGGACTCTAATGCGGATCAACCGGTTTTTGTGAAACGCCCCTTTTTTCAAAAATGTGGGAACTAATTAAAAAGTTTTTTTTTTAAATCGAAATAATGCTTTTAAAGACGATATCCTAAAGTTTCAAGCCTACCCGTCCACAAACGCGGGCTCTAGTCGCTGTCACATACACATACACACACACACACACGTACACACACACACACACATACACACACACACACACACACACACACACAAACACACACACACACACACACACACACACACACACACACACGCGGCGCTAGATCTACGTTCAACAGCAATGCTAGCGTAGCTAGACGTGACGTAATTTTCTCTTGTTACTAAAGACGGCTCTCAGGCGTGGGCTTCCTGGTCAAGACCTCCATTGCGACTAAGCTGGAAAACCTACCAACCGGTCACTCAGACCGCATCATGTCCATGCGCCTCCCATTGAGACACCAGCAACACGTCACCCTTTTCAGTGTGTACTCCCCAACCCTTCTGGAGAAAAGGACAAGTTCTACACTGACCTGCGCAGCCTCCTACAGAGCACCCCTGCACACGACAAAGTCATAATCCTTGGCGACTTCAACGCCAGAGTGGGCCAGGACTCTGAAGCCTGGAAAGGAGTCCTCGGCAAGCATGGCGTTGGGAACTGCAATGACAATGGCCGCCTACTGTTGGAGTTCTGTGCAGAGCAGCAGCTTGTTATCACCAACACCATTTTCCAGCAAAAGGACACTCGAAAAACCACCTGGATGCGTCCTCGCTCCAAACACTGGCACCTTATCGACTATGTCCTAGTGCGTCAGAGGGACCGCAGCGACGTCCTCCACACCAGAGTGATGCCCAGCGCAGAGTGCCACACTGACCACCGCCTTGTCCGCTGCAAACTCAGGCTCCACTTCAAGCCAAAACCCAAGAAAGGGGGCCCCTAAGAAAAAGCTTGATGTTGCCAGCCTTCAGCGTGACGACGTGAAAGCGGCATTTCAGACAGATTTACAGCGCAGACTCAAAGACACAGCTGACCCAGCAGACTCCTCCCCTGAAACTCTCTGGGAACAACTGAAAACTGCTATTGCAAAATCCTCCGCAGAAGTCTTGGGTTTCGCTAGAAAGAGGAACAAAGAGACTGGTTTGACGAAAACGACGTAGAGATCCAGGAACTCCTAGCAAAAAAAAAAAAAGAGAGCCGCCCACCAGGCCCACCTAGCCCAGCCTTCATGCCCTGTGAAGAAGTCTGCCTTCCGCCTCGTCTGCAGCAGTCTCCAGCGCAAGCTCAGAGATCTACAGAATGAGTGGTGGACCAGACTCGCACAGAGGACCCAGCTTTGCGCTGACAACGGTGAATACAGAGGCTTTTACGAAGCACTGAAAGCAGTGTATGGCCCCAGGCACCTGATACAAAGTCCTTTGCGAAGCGCTGATGGACAGGCACTCCTCACAGATAATACCTCTATCTTGAACCGCTGGTCGGAGTACTTTCAGGATCTCTTCAGCGCTGAGCGCACTGTTCAAGACGCAGTCATCCTCCAAATCCCACACCTCCCAGTAAAGGTTGAATTGGATGAACCGCCCACCGCTGAAGAGACCCTCACGGCCATCCACCAGCTCCAGAGTGGCAAAGCAGCAGGCATTGACGGAATCCCACCAGAGATCTGGAAACATGGAGGCCCTGCACTCCACAACAAGCTCCACGACCTCTTTCTCTGCTGCTGGGAGGAAGGAACACTACCAAAGGATCTCCGCGATGCAGTCGTCATCACCCTCTACAAGAACAAAGGAGAGAAGTCTGCCTGCTCCAACTACCGTGGAATTGCACTGCTGCCCATTGCCGGAAAAATTCTTGCAAGGCTGCTCCTGAATCGGCTGGTACCTGCCATTGCTGAAGACCACCTCCCAGAGGGCCAGTGTGGTTTCAAAACCAACAGGAGCACCACCAACATGGTCTTTGTGCTGAGACAGCTTCAGGAGAAGTGCCGCGAGCAGAACAAAGGGTTGTACATAACGTTTGTCGACCTAACAAAAGCGTTCAACACCGTCAGCAGGCAAGGCATGTGGCAGATCCTGGAGCGACTTGGCTGTCCCACAAAGTTCCTCAGCATGATCATCCAGCTACACGAGGACCAGCAAGGCCAGGTCAGACTAAACAATGACCTCTCAGAACCATTTCCCATTCTCAACGGTGTGAAGCAGGGCTGCGTGCTGGCACCGACCCTCTTCACCATCTTTTTAGCATGATGTTGAAGAAGGCCATAGTGGACCTCGACGATGATGATGCAGCGTACATCAGGTATCGTCTCGATGGCAGTCTGTTCAACCTCAGACGACTGCAGGCCCACACGAAAACCCTAGACCAACTGATTCGTGAGCTGCTCTTTGCTGACGACTCTGTCCTCGTTGCACACAGCAAGAGAGCCCTGCAGCGCATCACGTCCTGCTTCGCATATGCTGCCCAGCTCTTTGGACTCGAGGTCAGTCTGAAAAAGACAGAGGTCTCCCATCAGCCGGCACCCAAGGTAGAACATCGCCCTCCCCACATCTCCATCGGCGAGTCTGAACTGAAATCAGTGCACCAGTTTACCTACCTTGGCTGCATCATCACGTCAGACGCCAAGCTGGACAAGGAGCTGGACAGCAGGCTGGCAAAAGCGAACAGCGCTTTCGGGCGTCTATACAAGCGGGTGTGGCACAATCAACAGATGAAAACAGGCACCAAGATCAGCGTGTACAGAGCTGTCGTCCTCACCACCCTGCTGTATTGTTCTGAGTCCTGGGTTCTCTACCACAGCCAACTACGACACCTCGAACGCTTCCACCAGCGCTGCCTGCGTACCATCCTTGGCATTCACTGGAGTGACTATGTCACAAACGTCGATTTCCTTGAACAGGAAGAAACTGTGAGCATCGAGGATTTGCTGCTGCGGACACAGCTCCGATGGGCGGGGCACGTCTCCAGGATGGAGGATCATCGCCTACCTAAGATCACCCTGTTCGGCGAGCTCACCACTGGACACAGAGACAGAGGGGCACCAAAGAAGAGATACAAAGACTGTCTCAAGAAGTCACTTAGCGCCTGCCAAATCGACCACCGCCAGTGGTCTTCACTTGCTGCGGACCGCGACACCTGGCGCTTCACAATCTACAAGGCAGCCGTCTCCTTTGAGGACTCTCGCAGAGCTAGCCTTAAAGACAAGCGGCTCAGGAGAAAAAAACAGAGATGCCACAACTCAGAACCCTGACCAGACCTCCCTCTGCAGCCACTGCGGTCGAACCTGCCTGTCCCAGATTGGACTCCGCAGTCACGAGCATGCCTGCAGACGCCGTGGGCAACCCCTATAGAATCTTCGTTCGCGAAGTCAAGCCAAGAGGACACTTTTACAGTGTGACGGCTGCCCGCCTATGTTATCGCGAACTAGCTGTTGAGGCCAGCCCCATTTCAAAGTCTACCGTTGTTACGTGTTGAGTCGTAGTCGTAGTCGTAGTATGATATCACACCAGACGCACGCACGTAAGGTTCTTTTTAAAGAAACTTCATTTAGCTGCAACCCGTCACACTTTGCTTAAGGATGTAGACTACACTGGAGTAACAGTTCCAACAATATTTTATTTTAGCGATGCGATCTCCACACAATGCATTCCCAAATGCACCAACACTGATACAATGACTCTTCTGCAAATGTCAACACTGGCGACACAAATACGTTTCTCTTACAACGTACAGCACCGTTACGCTGCGTCTCTCACAATGTACATCCTATACAAGCCACGTACCTACGATAAACTGTGTGTCCCTACAACTGACAATGCATGACACTGTACACACGTGCTTCCTAGCACTATCTTTTATAATAAAACAACTTTCCAGAATAATCCAAGGAATTCACACAACGCAACCAATCAGAACGGAACACATAACTGAAACTCATAAATATTATATAAAAAGAACTTTCTAGAATAAACTAAAATAGTCTACAAAAATTCGACTGCTAATTTCAGCCCCAAATCCTAGTGTGTAGTGACGTCACACAAAAGTATGGTAGACCGTTTACGATCTTTTATAAAACACACTGACTGGCTGCTAAATTCACGCGCACAGAAAACAACTATGACTAAAAATAGAGCGGCTCTACACTTTGATGTCACTTTGATGTCACACATACGAGGTCACTAGACAGCGCGTTTATTCTCAGCGAATTTAAGCATAACAAAAATCGACCACTATTCTCCGTGCGACTTTGTTAGAAGCTTCCGGACTAAACTTAGCATATCATAACAAAGCCAATTCCGCTATCTGTGCGAACGATAAAGAATCTTACTAAAAAGGTGCGTGATTCGTAACCATGATAGCTCAAATAAATATCGGATCGTTTCCTACGATTAACACATGCATGCTCTCACAGAACACAGCCACAATCGTAACAACCGTATTTTCAGTACGGTAGACAAAAAGACAGATACAGAGACATAGTAGAAGCTATTCTATTCAATGAAAAAAAGAAGGTATTAACTCTTAAACTCCCATTTAGCCCCGAGTCCTTACAGCAGGAGATTGACTGGCCATGATAATTCAAGGGTAGTGCCAGAATAGCTTGGTGCCTTCAGGCGCCAAGCTAATCTGGCACTACCCTTGAATTATCATGGTCAATCCATATCCTGCAACTGGTACATAGTCATTAGGCACACCACCAGAATTTGAAAAATGGGACCTTAGGGCTAAAAGGGTTAAACTCCCAGAACTGGAACGCAGATATAGTAGAACCTATTCTGGTCTTAAACTTCCCAGAACTAAAATGATGTCTTCCATTCTTTAGTCATTTGGTTCAGGGAGTTGAAGAGCTACTAGACGATTACTGAAGGACAAAAAGTGTTACGTGTTATTACAAACCATGAAGGTTTTTTACTTTAACCCCTTCGCTGCAAGTGGACGCGAAATGCGCGCCAGATAAGACTGCACGCTGAACCACGTCCTCGTGAAAAACACAGATTTAAAAGGAACAACATTAGACATGAAGAACATAGGATTTACAAGAGACATAAATCCTCATGATCCCCTATTTTTCTTGCAGCTGGGTAGCGTTCGCCTTGCCCAGGAAGTTAAGGGGTTAATGCTGCGTGGAGTATTTCCTCAATGAGACTCAGGCCTTCATAATAAGGAAAAGGCTGTAGGTTGTGTCCCTTTATAATAAGGACTGAAGGATGTGTTTCGTTGGATCGCCTCGATCACTGCGGCATACGTCCTCGTAACAGTTGTATCGAAATGATGATGGAACTGTGGACGTCAATGGCGCAAGTGCATGCGAGCAAGAGGCATATATTCTCACTAGCCCCAGCGGCTGGGCTCATGAGAATATATGCCTCTTGCAGATAGAGCGGCATGGATGAATCTACGAAATGGTTGAATTTTCGGGCAGTGTACTACTTTTTCTTTCTTTCTTTCTTTTACACATTTTAAAGTCCCTTCTATTATAGAAGGGACTTTTATGACGGGTTGCGATGGGACGAATTTAATAGCATGTCCATGATGTCAAAGGCGGGCAGGCCTAAACCTCTCACAATTGAAGTAACAAGATAAAAATTACGTCATTTCTAGTTACGCTAACCTCGCTGCTGAAAGTACATTTGGCGCGAAGCGCCGCATGTGCGTATGTATGTATGTATGTGGGTGTGTGCATATGTATGTAAACAAGAGAATCTCCAATATTTCTGTACACACAAGCTTGATACTTTGCGAAATACTTTCTTAAGTGGGTGGCTAAGAGAACCTCCGAGCATATTGTAATTGAATGTCTCATTTAAGACATAAACAATCGTTTTTAGAAAGTCGGATGACATAGATTAGAGTCCTTATTTTTGTCATATTTACTTGAAATTTTGGATATAGCTTATTTGGATAAAGACATTGGATGAGTTCGTTAGCCAGCTTTCTATCCTTTCAACTTCTTTACTAAAAATTAATTCTTTTTATAAAAGAATTAAAACAGTAAGAAAAACTTGACTTCTAGAGAAAGTCAGACGGTGGCGGTGACGTAAAAGAGGCAATTTCGTCACCACTCAGATAATGACATAATACTCAAAATATGACGTCATTCTCACTAGCGCGCGCCTCTCTCTCTCTCTCTCTCTCTCTCTCTCTCTCTCTCTCTCTCTCTCTCTCTCTCTCTCTCTCTCTCTCTCTCTCTCTCTCTCTCTCTCTCTCTCCCCCACCCGGGTCTGCCCTGGGGGACCTGGGTGGGGTTAGGTACTTTTTAGTTCCCAGGGTCACCCTGGTCAGCCCCACAGGGTGAGTTTTTCTCTCTATTCTGGGGCATGTGTTTCTGTCTACCCGAGGTCCATTCACCTGTATTTGCCTTTTTAAAATTCTCCCTACTGTCTGCACTGCCTGTAGCTCTTGATATTGGATGTGTGTTGCTAAATGGTCTTAGCTTTATTTAGGCCCCATGTGTTAGGTTTATTTAACGTATTTGACCGGATGGCGACATACATTCAATGTTCTGTTTATTTTATTTTTTCACAAGCAGTGCGGGCACGTCCTGAGAAAGCCTTGTTGCTGTCGGGACGTTAAGCAATGTACAATCAATCAATCAATCTCTCTCTCTCTCTCTCTCACACACACACACACACAGACATGCGCGCATCTCCAACTGAGAGGCATAGATCGTCATGCGCCCGGAGAGCGAATGAGGATCTATGTCTCTTGGAGATGTTTGGAGCGCGCGCGCATTCACGCACTAACACACACACACGCACGCGCGCGCGCACACACATACACATACACACACACACACACACACACACTCACACACATACACACACATCGTCGCGCTTTCAGAAGAGCATGCAGGTAACCCGATATACCTAGTTTGGAGAAAGACATTGGATGAGTTCGTTAGCCAGCTTTGTACCCTTTCAACTTCTTCAGTAAAAAAAAAAATATTTTCAGAAAAAAATTAAAACGGTAAAAAAAAACACTTGACATCTGGAGAAAGTCAGACAGTGGCGGTGACGTAAAAGAAGCAACTCCGTCACCACGCAGACATTCTCTAAATATGACATAATTCTCTCGCTCGCTCTCTCTCTCTCTCTCTCTCTCTCTCTCTCTCTCTCTCTCTCTCTCTCTCTCTCTCTCTCTCTCTCTCTCTCTCTCTCTCTCTCTCTCTCTCTCTCACATCTCCAGGAGGCATAGGTCCTCATGAGCCCGACGGGTGCATGAACATCTATGCCTCCTGAGGATGTTTGGAGCGCGCGCATGCACGCACGCACACGCACACGCATACACAATCAAACGCGCTTTCAGAAGAGCATGAAGGTGTACTTAGAATAGCATTTAGCTAGGTAAAGTCAATCTTATTTCACACAAATTATAGCAAGACTGAAATTGTACCGTGAAATTATAGTTTTGTCAGCATTTTCTCAAGTCTTCAAGAAAAAGCGAAACTTATATCACGTTAAATATAAAATTGGGTAGAAACAAAAAAATAGGTCATGACAAAATTAATGACGTTTGACAAACCAGTGACGCGTATGCACTGCGCGCGTCCCTTACAGAGTTTACTTTGTCGCATTGGCACATCTGCGAGGCTTTTTCAAAAGGAGAGATTTCAACATCAGAATCAAGTCAAAGACAAAAGTTAGAGACCCTTGACAGCAAACTTACTTACTTACTTACGCCTGTCACCCCTCCCCGGGTATAGGCCGTCGACGAGAGACCTCCAGCGACTCCTGTCCTGTGCTTCTCCTTCGATTTTACTCCAGGTGGTTCCCAGTCTCTTGATGTCTGCTTGGAGGTCTCGACGCCAGGTGTTTCTCGGCCTGCCTCTTTTCCTCTTTCCCTGGGGGTTCCATGACAATGCCTGCCTAGTGATACTGGAAGCTGGCTTTCTCAGACTGTGACCAATCCATCCCCATCTTCTTCGCCCAATTTCATTCTCTGCTGTTATCTGTTCTGTTCTCTCCCAGAGTCTGACGTTGCTGATCTTCTCTGGCCAGTGGATTTTCAAAATTCTTCTAAGATCTGTACTCTGTTGACTGTGGTTTTTGTCAATCTCCAAGTCTCTGCTCCATATAGGAGAACTGCTTTTACGTTGGAGTTGAAAATCCGGACTTTGGTGTGTTGTGACAGGTCTCTGGAACTCCACACTTTTTTCAACGGGAGAAAGACTGCTCTGGCTTTACCGATTCGTGCTCTGACATCTGCATCAGTGCCGCCTTTTTTTGTCTATGATGCTCCCGAGATAGGTGAAGGACTCCACCTCCTCCAACGGGGTGCTAGCAAGCAAGACTGGTTCTTCCCTGGTTGCGTTCAGCCTCATTGTCTTTGTTTTCTGTTTGCGGATGGTGAGGCCCACTTGGGTCGAGATGTCAGCAAGCCTCGTGGTCTTGTCCTGCATTTGTTGATGAGTGTGGGACAGTAAATCCAAGTCGTCTGCAAAATCGAGGTCGTCAAGCTGTGTCCACAGTGTCCACTGTATTCCACTTCGTCTGTGCTCTGTGGTCCTCTTCATGACCCAGTCTATGGCCAGTAGGAAGAGGAACGGAGACAGCAAACACCCCTGCCTGACACCGGTTCTGACCTGGAGCTCCCTGGTGAACTGCCCTTCGTGGATCACGCGACATGTCATGCCATCGTAGCTGCTCTTGATCAGGCGGACGAACTTTGTGAGTACACCGTAGTGTCATAGGAGTTTCCACAGAGTCTCTCCGTCCACACTGTCAAATGCTTTCTCGTCATCCACAAAGTTGACCTACAGCGGGGAGCTCCACTCCAGAGACTGTTCCACAATGATGCGGAGAGTGGCGATCTGGTCTGTACATGATCGGTTTTTCCTGAATCCTGCTTGCTGGTCTCTCAGCTGGGGGTCAACGGAGCTCTTCATTCTCTCCAGGATGATCCTGTTGAAGACCTTTCCTGGTACTGACAGCAAGGTGATTCCTCTGTAGTTGGAACACTTGCTGAGGTCGCCTTTCTTGGGAAGCTTGATTAGGTACCCCTCCTTCCAGTCAGCCGGCATCACCTCCTCTTCCCAGATCTTTCCAAACAGTGGGTACAGCATCTCTACTGATGTCTCTAGGTCTGCTTTCAGAGACTCCGCTGGGATGCCATCTGGCCCTGCTGCTTTGCCATTCTTCAAAAATGCCACTGCTCTTCTGATCTCTTCCCGGCTGGGTCTGTCACAGCTGATGGGTAGGTCGGTCTCTGCTGGCTGGATGTCTGGGGGGTCGGGTGGGCTGGGTCTGTTCAGTAACTCTTCAAAATACTCGGCCCATCTGTCGAGTTGGTCTGCTCTGTCTGCAATAGGCTTGCCTTCTTTGTCTTTTACTGGTCTTTCTGTATGGCCATACTTGCCCGACAATCCTCTGGTAATGTCGTAGAGCTGTTTCATGTTGCCGCTGCCTGCTGCCTTTTCTGCCTCTGCTGCCAGGCTGTCTGTAGGCCCTCTTGTCTGCCCTGATACTCCTCTTCACCTCGCGGTTGGCTTCCGAGTATTCCTCCTGTGCCCTTGCTTTGGCTGCTCTCGTGCGACTGTTGTTGACAACTGCTTTCTTCTGCTTCCTTATTTCTATCTTATTCAAGGTCAGTGCTGACAGCCAGTTCTTGTGATGGTGTTTCCTGAACCCTACAGTGTCTTTGCAGGTTGAGTTCAGCGCCTCTCTGCCTTCCACTGCTGCTCTGTGGTGACCGCCTCCTCTTCATTTACTAGCTCCTGTAGCGCTTGAAACCGGTTGGACAGCACCAGTTTGAACTCTTCTCTCACTCCAGTCTCTCTCTGGAGGCCTACATTATAGCGCTGTCTTCTTGTTGTCTCTGTGCGGCTTTTCCTTAACTTGAGCTTTATTCTTAAGGTAAGCAGATGGTGGTCTGAGGCGACATCTGCTCCCCTCCTCACTCGAACATCTTGAAGGGATCGTCTAAATTTCTTGTTAATGCAGATATAGCGTTTGACAGGGTGTGGCATGCAGCCCTTTGGTCCACCATGAAGCTATACAACATCAGTTCCAATCTGATCAAAGTCATAGCAAACCTTTACAACAAGGCCACTAGCGCAGTCTGCTTCAACGGCAAAATAGGAAACTGGTTTAGGACTACAGTTAGAGTCAGACAAGGCTGCTTGCTCTCACCTACTCTTTTCAACATCTTCCTGGAAAGAATCATGACGGACGCTCTGAAAGATCATGAAGGAACTGTCAGTATTGGAGGCAGAACAATTACGAACTTGCGCTTTGCGGACGACATTGATGGCCTTGCAGGAACAGAGAAGGAGCTAGCTCAGCTGGTGGAAAAGCTGGATAGTACAGCCATTGCATATGGGATGGAAATCAGTGCAGAGAAGACCAAACTGATGACCAATAACGCCAGTGGCATTGGCACTGAAATCATGGTTGGAGGCCAAAAACTGGAAACAGTTAAGAAATTCAAATACTTAGGAGCCATTGTGACAGATGAGGGATCAAAACCAGAAAAACTGTCCAAGATTGCGCAGACAACAACAGCACTGACAAGATTGAAGACCATATGGAAGGACAGAAACATCACACTCTGCTCCAAGATCAGACTGATGCGCTCCTTAGTCATCTCGGTGTTCTTGTATGCCTGCGAGTCATGGACCCTCACAGCAGACCTTGAAAGGAGGATACAAGCCACTGAAATGAGGTGTTTTCGAAGGCTGCTTGGCATCTCATACATAGATCACATCACAAACGAGGAAGTGGGAAGCAGAATCAGGCAAGCCATCGGGCCCTATGAAGACTTATTAGCCATTGTGAGAAAACTCAAACTGAAGTGGTATGGGCATGTCACGCGTTCAGCAGGGCTTGCCAAAACAATCCTGCAAGGCACTGTGCAAGGAGGACGAAGGAGAGGAAGACAGAGGAAAAGATGGGAGGACAATCTCGGAGTGGACAGGACTGAAGCTGGGCGATACGCTGAGAATGGCAGAGAACAGAAAGGAATGGAGGGAGCTGGTTGCCAAGTCATCAGTGGTGCCCCAACGGTCGGCAAGACTACGGGATATAGATAGATAGATAGATAGAATGCAGATATGGTCTATTTAGTTCTCTGTAGTATGGTCAGGTGAGACCCAAGTTGCTTTGTGTATTCTTCTGTGTGGGAAGATGCTGCCTCCAATGACAAGTCTGTTTAGAGCACAAAAGTCTACAAACCTCTCCCCGTTCTCACTCATCTCCCCTAGTCCCTGTCTCCCCATCACCTCTTCGTATCCGGTGTTGTCCCCCCCCCCCTCCCCTATTTTGGCATTAAAATCGCCCATGACGATGGTGATGTCTCGCTCCGCACATTTGTCCACAGCACTCTGGAGTCCGTCATAAAACTCTTGTTTCTCTTCCTCGTCACTGTCATTAGTGGGCGCATAACATTGGATGACGTTCAGCTTGATCTTTTTCTTGGTTCTAAAGGCTGCTGTGATAATTCTTGGCCCAAGAGGTTCCCAGCCCATCAGCGCTCTCTGTGCCACTGGTGACAACATGAATGCTACTCCTTCTGTATGGGGGGCATTCTCCTCTTCATGACCTGAATACAGAATCATCCTCCCACTTAACAGCCTTTTCTGGCCAGACTGCGTCCATCTGGCTTCACTGATGCCTAGCAGGGAAAGGTTGTACTTTTGCATTTCCGCTGCTATCTGGGCGGCCTTGCCGCTCTGGTACATGGTCTTGACGTTCCATGTGCCCATGGTTGTATCCCTGGATAGAGAGAGGCGGCTCGGTCCTGTGGCTTCCGAAGACTTCCTGCTTTCACCACAGGACGTCATAAATTTTCTGGTAGAAGAACCTTCCTCCTCCAGGAAAGGAATTGCTGTTTGTCTTTTCGTCGGCGTTTTTTGTAGCTATTTCCTTATTTGCAGGGTGGGGAAGCTACCCCCACGCCCAACCCCCTTACTAGGAGGAGCAAAGGTTTTCTGTCGGGGTCACCTTCCCTTAGACCATGTTGGTTCACGGCACCTTATTTCATTCGGTGCACCCCTCTTGCGTGGGACCCCCTATCCACCACCCAGGGGACGCGCCTCAACGCCATATGGTCCCAGCGCGAGGCTTCACAGCGTTGACAGCTCTCAAATAAAAGAGACTTTGTGGGTTATGGCTCATCCCATCTTATTGTATTATTGCTGTCATGTTTAAAATACCTAACCAGCACATGCACATATTGTACTTTTCTTGCGTTTTTTGTTCCAGCTAATATGACAGATGAATCCGGCATGTCAGATGACGAACCTGACGAGTGGCGGACGGGCAGAGGGCGCAAATCACGAACCCTTTCTTCCAAGAAGTCGGACAGTCTAAAAAAACACAGGAAAGGTAAGGGAAACAATTGTCTTGCGCTACATTTATTTGTACCGTTTAGCTCACGTCTCTGTTCAGACTTCGTCTTTTTTTTTTTAAAGTCCCTTCTATTTATAAAAGGGACTTTTTAGGACCGGTCGCGGTGGGGTGAATTTAATAAGAGGCAATTCCATCACCACGCAAACATTGACATAATACTCTAAATATGACGTAATTCTCTCTAGCGCCCGAACCTTTCCCTCTTTCTCACAGACATGCGCGCATCTCCAAGAGGCAAAGATCCTTATGAGCCCGGAGAGCGCATGATGATCTATGTCTCTTGGAGATGTTTGGAGCGCGCGCATGCACACACTAACACAAACACACACACACACATCGTCACGCTTTCCGAAGAGCATTCAAGTGACCCGATATAGCTAGTTTGGAGAAAGACATTTGATGAGTTCGTTAGCCAGCTTTGTACCCTTTCAACTTCTTCAGTAAAAATTAATTCTTTTCAGAAAAAAATTAAAACAGTACAAAATCTTGACATCTGGAGAAAGTCATACAGTGGCGGTGACGTAAAAGAGGCAACTCTGTCACCTTACAGACATACTCTAAATATGGCATAATTCTCTTTTTAGCTTGCTCGTTCTTTCTCTCACATATGCGTGCATCTCCAAGAGGCATAGATCCTCATGTTCCCGGAGGGCGCATGAGCATCTATGCCTCTTGAGGATGTTTGGAGCGCGGGCATGCACGCATGCACACACAAACACACATCGACGCGCTTTCAGAAGAGCATGTAGGTGTACATAGTATAGCATGTAGCTAGGTAAAGTCAACCTGCTTTCACACAAATTGTAGCAAGACTGAAATTATACCGTGAAATTCTAGTTTTGTCACCATTTTCTCAAGTCTTGAAGCGAAAGCGAAGCGAAACGAAAGCGAATCTCATATCACGTTAAATATAACATTCGGTAAAAAAAATTATAAAAAAAAATACCTCATGACAAATGAGGTCTGACAAACCAATGACGCGTATGCACTCTGCGCGCCCCTTATAGAGTTCACTATGCGAGGCTTTTTCAAAAAGGAGATATTTCAAAATCAGAATCAAGTCAAAGACAAAAGGTAGAGAACCTTTACAGCTCAGACAGGTTTCATGTAGAAGGGACTTTGTGGGTTATGTTTTATCCCATCTTGTTATTTTATGTTTTAAGGTCGTTCTTGATTGATTAGGATAAAACTTTGTTCTGCACATTTTGTTTGCATGTTCACTTGAACATATATCTGACTGACAATTTCTTGTTAACCTTTTGCTTGTCGGTAGCGGTTTTTGTCACGATGATCCTTAAAGGAATCATCGCGACAAAAACCGCTACCGATGAGCAAAGGGTTAAGTAAAAGTCTTTATCTCATTATTATGATTATGAAAATATTGTGGTCACGGCAAAATATGTCCCTCCGGTTTTAAGATGCAAGGGATAGAAGTTACCATCGTTTGTACATTCTTCAACCTGATTTTTTTTAAAAATCTGTTTTCAGAGGATTGTTTGAGATCCTACTTGTAGCATGATATGAATATCTATACTGATGAGCAAAGGAAATGTGACATTAAAATCGTGGGTCCGATGATTTCAGTGATTTGGCATATCCTTTGCTCGTCAATATATTAAGGTAGGTGCGTTTTGAATGTTCAATTTGAATCTATATTGCCAAACTTCACTTTTTGTATTTTGTCAAAAGAGTCAGTGTCTAAAGTAATTATTAAAGTACTCGTCTTTTGAAATGTTCAGCTTGTAACTACATGTACTATATCATAGACCTCTTTTGCATATTTTATCACAAAAAGAGTCGGTAAGCTCAGTGGCCTCTGATGTGAAAATAATGTTGTCCACGGACGGATCTGAGAATGAGGAGAAAGTATTGGTGGGTCGCAGACGTGGGGCAAGACGTGACTCCAAGACTTCACGAGGTCTGCTAAACGCAAATCCAGTGTATCCGTAGCTTCCGGTGTAATCGTAGACTCCCAGTAAGCTCCCTGGAGATCTTCAGACTGACGTCGGCCGCAGTTGACCCGCGCACGGCCGTGCATGAGCTAGCTATGGCCGACGTCGGCCCAAAGACCTTTTACTTACCGGGCTATTCCTAACAATTCTCACACTGGCTCCGGGGCCATAATGATATGTTATCTTCATGTTGGTTTCTCTTGGGGAATTGAAAATCTCTTTTAACTGTATTAGGTGGTGTAGGGGTCGTTCTTTAACTCACCAGAATCATTCAAGATGAAACCGTAGACTTATTAACTTGTTTGTCTTTGTAGTTTTTGTAGTTTTATGCCTTTTTGTGGTGATGGAAATGAAGGCGACTGGTTGCTAACCATTGACCGTTGAAGCATCATCTGAACTTGCTGTACATTTTAATTCAGAAGAACGTTTTGAGGCATTGAATAAAAAGTTCAAATGTGTGTCTAAAGCCATACCCTGAGAAGAAAGTTTTTTTTTAAATCTCTGAACAGGGTTTTATCCACGAATTTCAACTTTCCTTTCAATCATATGAAACCCTAGCGGTACTTTGTTTTTACTTCACTTTGTTGCATTTTCAGTAGATTTTATTTTATTGTGATTGAAATTTACATACTTGTTCATGTACATATTGTATATTTATGTTTATCTGATTCTCTGTTTGTGTTCCGTTCGGCTCTTTTATTGCTCTCTTTACTGTCTTTGGTCATCCGAAACGTCATCAGCTCACTAACTTCGCTGTCCAGTGTGTGGTGAAATATTGCTCTCTGACATAATAATTTTTGCGTCTCTGTAAACAGTTGTGATGGTCTGGATGTGGTCGGATCCTGCGTCCGATTCACGCAGGCGAAGTAAATTCATCGGCCTTGTCTAAATAAGAAGTTCTGACCTACTGTTATAAAATGTAGGCCAGTTAGAACTTCTTATTTAGGCCAGACCCACGTGTTTAGTCCTCTGTCATGCATTGGAATCCCCTGGTTTTTGTAATAATAACCTTGATGGTTTCGTTGAACTGCTTTAACAGAGTGTTTTTAATCATCATGAATAATCAGTTTTAACATTCACAGCAGATAAGAGTTATACAAAACTATGATGTTTTGATATGTTGATACATTTAGCAATCTTGAGGCATGAAAGGGCGGTCCAAAGCTTCTCCCTTTTATTTGTGCATTCTTGAATCAAAACATCTTCTGTTACATTATTTTACACCTTTGTTGTCGACTTATGTCCCTGACAGACTTATGATGATTTAGTTGTCAGTGCATGTTTCAGCAGCTGCTTTGAGCAGCTGCTGAAACATTCACTCACTAAATCACCGTCGTGTTTTTTTGGGTGTTTTTTTATTTATCTTATTCCAGAATCTTTTCCTTTATTTTCAAGCCAATTTTCAGTATTTCCATTTCAGATCAGTTTACATTATTTCACAATTTGTTTTTCCTTTAATTTGAAAAAAAAAAATTAATCCCCGTCTGCATTTAGCCAGCGATACGAATGGCAGTACGCACGATGGGGTTAAATTGAGTTGGAATCTGACACGCATTTCTTACAATGTTAGATGTGAAAGATTTATTTTCATGCAATTATTTATAGTTTGCTTCATTTTCTTTATCTGCTTTATACTGATCGTGGTTTTGTGATGTCCTCGTTTAGATAGTGACGGCGATTCTTTGGCCAGTGCAAGTTTGCGTAAGTCGATACACCCTCGCTGATCACGTATCCGTTCTGAATTTGCATCTGTATGACCTGTGTACTGCATGCCTGTATACCTTCTTGCGCGTTCTTTGTCACTGGTGCTGGGTTTTGCACCTCTGTATATATGGGATACCTCGCATATTGGGATAGGTATGGAACACATTACGGTACGCAACCCAGGTAACACGCACATGTGCTACATTAACAGGTCAACCTTTGAATTGTACCATTAACCTTGACGCACACTTGACACAATTAAAGTATACACCATTGTTGAGATTAAAATCCCTTAAACTATGTACATTGATGTGACCTTTTGACTGCTACGGACGATACCTCTCCGCGGAAAAGACGCGTAAACGCGTCTTTTTTGCCGAGTGGAATCGTCAGTAGCAGCCAGAGGGTTAAAGCACCTTCTTTTGGTTTTAGCTCACACTTGACTAAAAGATTACTAAAATTTGTGCAATTTTAGATTCATAAAACTGTTTTCGTAACTTAAAGGATTCATACATAACCAACAAATGTTTACCATCCCTACCCACCCACCCACCCACTTTTAATATGCCACTTTCACGTTTGTGTTCATTCCTTGCATTAACCCTTTGCATGTCGGTGGCGGTGTTTGTCGATGATTCCTATCGGGACAAAAACCGCTACCAACACTTAAAGGATTAAGTTTTGTCTCAATTGTTCCGTCTTCGTCATCTTTTGGGGGCACTCCCCAACTGTTTTCCTTTTTAAGTCCCTTCTATTTATAGAAGGGACTTTTAGTACGGGTCGCGGTGGGGCAAATTTAATAGCATGTCCATGAAGTCAAGGCGGGCAGGCCTTAACCTCTCACAACTGAAGTAACAAGATAAAAATTACGTCATGTCTAGTTACGCTAACCTCGATGCTGAACGGACATTTGGCGCGAAGCGCCGTATGTGTGTGTGTGTGTGTGTGTGTGTGTGTATGTGTGTGTGTGTGTGTGTGTGTGTGTGTCTGTGTGTCTGTGTGTGTAAACAAGAGAATCTCCGATATTTCTGTAAACACAAGCTTGAAACTTTGCGAAATACTTTCTTAAAGTGGTGGCTAAGAGAGCCTCCGAGCATATTGTAATTGAATGTCTCATGTAAGACATAAACAACCTTTTATAGGAAGTCGGTTGAACCAGATTAGAGTCAGAAATATTTGTCATATTTACTTGAAGTTTTGGATATAGCTCGTTTAGAGAAAGACATTAGATGAGTTTGTTAGCCAGCTTTGTATCTTTAACTTCTTTACTAAAAATTAATTCTTTTCAGAAAAGAATTAAAACAGTAAAAAAAACTTTGACTTCTAGAGAAAGTCAGACAGTGGCGGGGACGTAAAAGAGGCAACTCCGTCACCACGCAGACACTGACATACGCTAACAAGGAGGGTCGTTTGGAGGCCTAGTAGAGGCAAATATGTGTAAGGATCAGGTGCTCTCTCTCTCTCTCTCTCTCTCTCTCTCTCTCTCTCTCTCTCTCTCTCTCTCTCTCTCTCTCTCTCTCTCTCTCTGTGTGTGTGTGTGTGTGTCTCTCTCTCTCTCTGTCTCTCTCTCTCTTTCTCTCTCTCTCTCTCTCTCTCTCTCTCTCTCTCTCTCTCTCTCTCTCTCTCTCTTACACACACACACACACACACACACACACACACACACACACACACACACACACACACACACACAGACATGAGCGCATCTCCAAGAGGCATAGATCCTCATGCGCCCGGAGAGAGCAAGAGGATCTATGTCTCTTGGAGATGTTTTGAGCGCGCTCGCATGCACGCACTAACACGCACACACACACAGACATCGTCGCGTTTTCAGAAGAGCATGCCAGGTGACCCGATAAAGCTAGTTTGGAGAAAGGCATTGGATGAGTTCGTTAGCCAACGTTGTACCCTTTCAACTTCTTCAGTAGAATTTTATTCTTTTCAGAAACAAATTAAAACAGTAAAAAAAAAAAAAAAAAAAAAAAAAAAAAAGAAACTTGACTACTTGACTTCTGGAGAAAGCCAGACAGTGGCGGTAACGTAAAAGAAGCAATTCCGTCACCATGCAGACACTGACACAATGCTCTAAATACTACCACTCTCACTCTCTCTCTCTCTCTCTCTCTCTCTCTCTCTCTCTCTCTCTCTCTCTCTCTCTCTCTCTCTCTCTCTCTCTCTCTCTCTTTCATTTCAGTTTATTTCTTCATGTTTCGATTTATTGTGTTTCACTTACTCTTTGCTATTAATGTTTCTTTTCGAACAGGACAGTTTGTAAGAGAGGCGTTTCGCCTAAAACTTTATCCTGTCAATAAAACGAATCATCATCTTCATCATCATCATCTCTCTCTCTCTCTCTCTCTCTCTCTCTCTCTCTCTCTCTCTCTCTCTCTCTCTCTCTCTCTCTCTCTCTCTCTCTCTCTCTCTCTGATCCTAATAATTATCGGCCTATTTCTTTATTATCTGTTTTGTCCAAACCACTGGAAAGGCACGTTCATAAACACCTGCTTGCTTACCTAGAAAACCGTAAGCTCTTCCACCCTTTCCAATCCGGATTTCGTCCGCAGCATTCATGCCACACAGCACTTACACGCCTTGTTGACACATGGCTCAAGGGTATGAATAAGTCACAGTTAACAGGAGTAGTCTATCTGGATTTTAAGAATGCTTTTGATCTGATTAACCATACTATTCTGACTGCTAAGCTTCACACATACCTCAATAACGGAGACGCAGTTGCTTTTTTCACATCTTACCTTACTAAAAGAAAACAAAAGGTTCTTGTTCATGGCTCATACTCCTCTCTCAAAGATGTAAGCTTCGGTGTGCCCCAAGGGTCTGTACTGGGCCCTCTACTGTTTTGCTTATTTATCAATGATTTGCCTCTACATATTACTTGCCAAGATGTACAATGCGACCTTTTTGCTGACGACCCCTCAGTTCATACTACTAGTAAAGATATACAGGTAATTTCCGACAACCTACAACAAAGTCTTCATGAAGTATCAGCTTGGTGTATAAACAATTCTATGGTTGTTCATCCAGCCAAAACGAAATCGATGGTAGTCGCCACGCGCCAAAAACAGCAGATAATGCCTCTATTACTTAACCTTTCACTTAAAGGTAGTCAGGTAGAACAGGTAAATGAACATCGAGTACTGGGGATTAAAATCGACAGTCAGCTAAAATGGCAAGCTCATACAGACGCCTTATGCAAAATAGTAGCCAAAAATCTTTTTATGTTATCAAAACTGAAATATTATACTGATTCAGATACCCGTAAACTATTTTATAACGCTCACATACGTTCTTATATCGATTACGCGTCATCGGTATGGGATGGGTGTAGTGAGGTCCATTTAAAGAGACTCAATTCCCTACACAGACGAGCGGCCAAAATAATCTGCCCTGATCAACACCTTAGCACTGAAGAAAAGCTCTCAAAAGCAGGTCTCCTGCCACTTCAAGATCATTTTAAATATAACAAAGCAATCTTTATGTTCAAAGTGTGGAAACGCAAAACACCTGAGTACATCTCCACTTTGTTCCGTAAGTCTGAGTCCAAGCTTGGAAACATCAGAAAGCTTTTCATAGTCCCAAAACCAAGGATCGATCTATATAAAACTAGCTTATCCTTCTCAGGGGCACTTATCTGGAATGCCCTTCCAGACCATGTAAAATCCGCCTCCTCGCTAGCCTGTTTTAAAAAGGGTCTCTTCAAATATTTTGTGGATCACTCGTAGGGATGACTCAACCACTTGTATTATATGTTTCTTTTTATGCTGGGTCCAATTTATTCCCAATTAAGTCTGTTATCCTTTTCAATTATCATTTGGACTACTTAGCTCTGTCTATGTGTGAAGGGGGGTGGGTGGGGTGGGGGGTGTCTGTGAGTCTATGAGTATGTCTGTCTATGTGAATAGTGTTGTCATCGCTTTGCAAGTATTATGTTTACTTATATGTATGTATATTTGTAGTTAGTCTTGTAGTTGTTAGCAACGGCAGGTTTGTAAAATGGCTGTGTCGATGACGATGTCAATGCCTAAACCGTTGTAAAATAAAGTTTCATTGATTCATTGATTCATTGATTCTCTCTCTCTCTCTCTCTCTCTCTCTCTCTCTCTCTCTCTCTCTCTCTCTCTCTCTCTCTCTCTCTCTCTCTCTCTCTCTCTCTCTCTCTCTCTCCCCCACCCGGGTCTGCCCTGGGGGACTTGGGTGGGGTTAGGTATTTTTTAGTTCCCAGGGTCACCCTGGTCAGCCCCACAGGGTGGGTTTTTCTCTCTATTCTGGGGCATGTGTTTCTGTCTACCCTTTGTCCATTCACCTGTATTTGCCTTTTTAAAACTCTCCCTACTGTCTGCACTGCCTGTAGCTCTTGATATTGGATGTGTGTTGCTAAATGGTCTTCGCTTTATTTAGGCCCCATGTTGTAGGTTTATTTAACGTATTTGACCGGCTGGCGACATACATTCAATTTTCTGTTTAGTTTTTTTTTCCACAAGCAGTGCAGGCACGTCCTGAGAAAGCCTTGTTGCTGTCGGGACGTTAAGCAATGTACAATCAATCAACAATCTCTCTCTCTCTCTCTCTCTCTCTCTCTCACTTCATTTCATTTCATTTCTCTCTCTCTCTCTCTCTCTCTCTCTCTCTCTCTCTCTCTCTCTCTCTCTCTCTCTCTCTCTCTCTCTCTCTCTCTCTCTCTCTCTCTCTCTCACACACACACACACACACACACACACACACACACACACACACACACACACACACACACACACACACACACACACATGCGCGCATCTCCAGGAGGCGTAGATCTTTACGCGCCCTCCGAGCGTGTGAGGATCTATGCCTCTTGAAGATGATTGGAGCGCGCGCGCACGCACGCACTAACACGCACACACACACGACTAACTTTCAGAAGAACATGCAAGTGACTCGTATACATAGTATATCATGTAGCTAGGAAAAGTCAACCTGCTTTCACACAAATTATACCAAGACTAAAATTGTACCGTGCAATTCTAATTTTGTCACCATTTCTCAAGTCCATGAAGCGAAAGTGAAACTCATATGACTAAAATATAAAATTACGTAAAAACTAAAGCTTACGTCATGACGAATGACGTTTGACAAACCAATTACGCGTGTGTCCTGCGCCCCTTATCGAACTCACTGACGCATTGGCAGATCTGCGAGACTTTTTCAATATGAGATATTTCAACATCAGAATTAGGTCAAAGACAAAAGATAGAGACCCTTGACAGTGAGGACAGCTCTCATATAGAAGGGACTTTGTGGGTTATGGTTCATCCCATCTTGTTTAACTCCCAGCCACCCCAGCGTTACACGCATTCTCAGCATGGAGTTTTTCAGCGCTCTGCAGGTGTCCAGTTATCATCTGCAGCATCAGCGCGAACTCTACCACAACTTCATTGATTTCAGGAAAGCATTTGATCGCGTCTGGCACGACGGACTCTGGCAAGTCATGAGATCGTTCAACATAGAGGAGGGACTGATCCAAATGATAGAAGCGCTTTACAAGAACGCCTGCAGCGCGGTTCTACTTAACAATCAGTCAGGCGAGTTCTTCAGGACGACGATCGGTGTCCGTCAAGGATGCCTGCTCTCTCCTGTCCTTTTCAACATATTCCTGGAGAAGATCATGCAGGAAACCCTCCACGACCACCATACTTCAATCTCTATTGGTGGCAGATCCCTGTGCAATCTTCGATTCGCAGACGATATTGACCTCATGGCAGGCAGCAATAGTGAGCTCCAAAACCTGACAGACAAACTTTCAAGTAGCGCAGGGTCTTATGGCATGGAGAGCAGTACGGATAAAAGCAAAGTGATGATCAACACCACAAGCGACAGCAGCAGCAACATTCACATGAACGGCCAGAAGCTAGAAGAGGTCAATAGCTTCAAGTACTTGGGAGCCACCCTGTCCAAAGACGGTAGTTGCGTAGCAGAGATCCGTATCAGGATAGGTACAGCAACATCCGCAATGGCCAGGCTGGACAGGATATGGCGAAGTAACTCCATCAGCTTCACCATCAAGTACAGGCTTTACAAGTCCCTCGTAGTGTCTATTCTACTCTACGGCTGTGAGACTTGGACACTGCTTGCAGACTCAGAAAAGAAAATCCAGGCCTTTGAGAACAAGTGCCTGAGGAAGTTGCTCCGCATCTCGTACCGCGAGCACAAAACCAACGAATATGTACGGAGCATCGTCACCTCCCTGGTGGGCCCACATGAACCTCTTCTGGCAACCGTGAAACGGCGCAAGCTTGCTTGGTTTGGCCACGTGACCCGACACAACACCTTGTCCAAGACTATCCTCCAAGGCACTCTCGAAGGAAGTCGTCGGCGAGGTCGTCAGAGAAAGAGTTGGGTCGCAAACATAAAAGAATGGACCGAACTCGAGATGCCAGACTTGCTTGCCACCGCCCAAAATAGAACTCAGTGGAGAGCACTGTCTGTTGCTGCTGCCTTTCAGTCCCCCCAACGCCCAGTTCGGGCAAGGGACTGATGATGATGATGATGAGTTATCATCATGATTTTTGTTTAATAAGAATAAGAATAAGAGTACTTTATTGTCTCGAAGAGAGAAATTTATATGTGGTACATTTATAACAAGTAGTACAAACAAGACAAAGACAAATTCTAAATGAACAAAGTATACACTACAAAATCTTTACACATAGCTCTTACACATCTCACACATAAACATCTTTTATGCACTGAGCGGCACTTACACTTTCACACCCACCTAGACACAATTATACATAATACTGATTGCACAGGTAAAGGGGGATAGGGGGAGGAGTTAGGTTTGGGTATGCGTGGATGTACCTAAAGATTGCTTAGAGTGATGGATTTGGGGATGAAACTGTTCTGTAGTCTGAGTGTCCTAGCTCTGTGCGTGCAGAGTCTGCGGCCAGAGGGAAGGAGTCATAGAGGTGGGCAAGGACATGGGATCTGTTTGAAGCTTCTACTCTTTCTCACCACACGCTGTTCATACAGTGACTCCGCACTTGCTTGCTTACTGCCAATCACCTTGCTGCAGACGTTTACCATTCGTGCCAGGACGTTCTTGTTCTTCACACTCAGACCCCCATACCAGCAGACTCGATGAAAGAGCAGTAGAAAGTTTGAAGGACAGAGGGGTTCACATTCGGCTTCCTGAGTTGCTGAAGGCAGTAGATGTGTGACTGACATTTCTTGTGTATGAGGGTGGTGTTTGCATTAAAGGACAACTTATCATCTATAACTGTTTCAAGGTACTTATACTCAGTCTCCCCCACCCGGGTCTGCCCTGGGGGACCTGGGTGGGGTTAGGTACTTTTTAGTTCCCAGGGTCACCCTGGTTAGCCCCACAGGGTGAGTTTTTCTCTCTATTCTGGGGCATGTGTTTCTGTCTACCCTTTGTCCATTCACCTGTATTTGCCTTTTTAAAACTCTCCCTACTGTCTGCACTGCCTGTAGCTCTTGATATTGGATGTGTGTTGCTAAATGGTCTTAGCTTTATTTAGGCCCCATGTGTTAGGTTTATTTAACGTATTTGACCGGATGGCGACATACATTCAATGTTCTGTTTATTTTTTTTTTTTTTTCACAAGCAGTGCAGGCACGTCCTGAGAAAGCCTTGTTGCTGTCGGGACGTTAAGCAATGTACAATCAATATACTCAGTCACACGCTCAACAGACACACCATCAATCGTCAGAACTAGAACAGGGGCGGGGTTTCTTCGAAAATCTATCAGTAGTTCTTTGGTCTTAATCACAGTAAGGTCTAGTAAATTATCTTTACACCAGACACTAAACCGTTCTACTTCTGCAAAGTAAGTTGCGTCACTATTGGAGAGATCTTCTATGGCAGTGTCATCCGAGTATTTTATAAGAAGGGTAGAGTCAGTGCCAATACAATCGTTAGTGTAGAGTGTGAACAGCATAGGGGAGAGAACTGTGCTTTGAGGGGCACCTATGGAAGTGGACCTAAGGGATGAGAGAGCTGTTAGAAAGCGGACTGACTGGGTCCTGTTTACAAAAAAGTTGACAATCCATAAAATAATCCTTGGAGTTACATTGTAACAGAGATGTTTTTGAGCCACGAGATAGGGTGTTATAGTGTTGAAGGCTGAAGAAAAGTCTATAAAAAGAATACGTAGAAAAGAGCCCGGTTTTTCTAAATGTGTGTATGCATGGTGCAGGAGTGTGAGTGTGGCGTCGTCTGTACATCTGTTCTGCTTGTTTGCAAACTGGAAAGGATCTTGATAGGGCTTGACATGATGGAGCAGTCTAGAAAGGACAATACGCTCAAAGCACTTCATTACTATAGAGGTGAGAGCCACGGGGCGATAGTCATCAGATGAGTGTCTTGGGCTTGTTGTTTTTGGGGACGGGGCAGACAGTAGACGTTTTCCAGAGTCTTGCAATCCTTCAGAGACCAACTAAACAAACGGCTAAAAGCAACAGACAACTGCCTGGCACATGATCTCTAAACTCTTCCACAAATATTATCAGGTGCAGGGCCCACTGCTTTCTTAACACATTCAGTTTGCTAAAAAGCTTCTCAACCGCCTTGCCATGGATCTCAAAGTCTTCCTCAACATTGCCTGCCACGTTTACTTTAAGCTGAGAAATCATGCTATCTGTCATCCTTCCAATCATCTTTCTCAAATCTACAATAAAACTCATTAAGTTTTTCAGAACATTCAGTTTGTTCTTTCATTGACATGCTACTGCTACTGAGTTTTGATTTAACGTGGCCTGATAGAATTTAAAGTCCTTTCTATGCATCGGCTAAGCTACCTGATTCAAACTGTGACTCTACGTTCTCTTTATACTTTTTCTTAGCGTCTAAAATCAACTTCCTCAATTTATTCTGAATTGTTTTCCTTTCTACTCTGTCTCCACTTTGAACTGCAACCTTTTTCTCATTCAGTGTGGCTTTGAGAGACTTTGAAATCCATGGTTTGTTGTTGGGATACAATTTCACTGTCTTAGATGGAATAATCATATCTTCACAGAAATTCACATAGTCAGAAACAACTTCAGTAGCTTTGTCCACACTAACACTAAAATCAAGAAACACGTCCCAATCTGTACATTCAAAACATCCCTACAACTGTTCTACACTATCCTTAGACCGCACTTTAACTAACTATACCATTTTATCTCACTTTATTGTAATTATAATTGTTTTCCTTATGAGAAAGTAAACGGAGATCTATAAGTTCGGAGGTTTAAATTTTTATTTGTTATTTATTATTGTTTTATGCTTGTGAGTTTCCATTTAAAAAATTTAAATTTTAAAATATTACATTATGGTGGAGTACTTATTGTGACGATCTGGACTCGTGACATCCAAAATAATAGACCAGCACACACTTATGTGTCTTAAGGCATTTGAGGTGTTCGGTAATAATAGCTTCTCGTAAGTGTGCCAAACTAACCGGAAGAGACCAGCAAAAAAACTATTCTTTATGTGCATGAAGCTATCTTTCGTCCTGCATGTTTCCTGCTTTTGATTTTGGCATGTGTTGGTATGTAATTTTGGACCAAACTCACAGATATAAAATTAGCAGACCAGACCAGCACACATGCAGACCAGCACACATGCTCGTTTCTAAGTTTCATGCATTTCTCTGCACTGTCTCCGATATGTGTCTAATGTTGACTCGATAAACATGATTCATGTCCTTTGCTGCGGCTGCACGTTCTGCGCTGAGAGAAACTCTTCGTTCTCTTTTGGCCACCGAAGAATGAGTGCTGCTCTGTGTTTTTCCACCTTTCAGCTGTCAGAAATATATGTTAATACAGATGTTGATTTTGGAGCCTGCGGTCCCAGAACGCAACACATACTTGATTTTACCGGTGGCAGCATGTGGAAATTTGTTATATCTTTTCTTTCTCACATCATCTTTTCTCTCTCTCTCCTCTTTCCGTTCGACCACAGAGAAAGATTACACGGCTGGCGACATTGATGCTACAATGTCCATTCATAGCTGGAGCTATGCGCCCCGGCCAGGCGAAGGGGAGGGAGAGTTTGGTTTGATCAAGGCGGGCAGTGTTCGCAGTCTGCCCGGGCTCTACGGTGACGGAGGTACGAGGAGGATTCTGCATGGACTGAGACTTGTTTTTGTCGTAGTCTCATGTTACACATACAAGGACGTAAATTAGATGTAAATGAGGCCGACCTCAGCCAGCAAGAGGCATATATTCTCATGAGCCCGGTATCTGCAAGGCTCATGAGAACCTATGACGCTTGCAGGTGTATGTCCTACTTATGCAGGAGGTTGGCAGAATCATTGCATCCTACAAATGGAGTGGCTGCTTTCGTGTGACAAGTCTCAAGACATTCAGATTGCCCTTTGTGCCTCCTGGGTGTTTACATCTGTGAGCGTTGGACTAACCATATGTTGAAGATGCGAGGGCTGAGTAAAATAAGTCGTATGAGAAAGTGGGTAGCACATAAAGTAAGTCCTGCTGGACCGTGAAATAAAAGGCTGCATAGCCAGTAACTCCGGCTCTCATGTCGAAGCATTAACCAATTACATCCTGATGCTGTTTCTTTTAATAATTGTTTATTGTCGTATGAAGGCTACATTACAGATTAGGAGATAGATCAACCATTTTAGTTCAAGGGTGATGCCAGGATAGCTTGGCGCCTTAGGCGCCAAGCTATTCTGGCACCAACTTTGAACTGTCATAGTCGTTTTAATTTCAAGCAGTAGTGTATAAGAATGAAACGCCCATCGTATCTACAAAATGATTTGATCTTTGCTGTTGTGAATGTTAATGTCTTCTGTTTCGTGGTAATGCATGAGTGCATGTGTGCCATGCGATATGTACTAAAGATGTTCTAAAGAATTGTGCCTGTTTAAATCGTACAGCTGTACTACATGATCTACAATTTGTGCTTGTTTTGCGTTTTAACGACAGTCAACTGTTTTCTTTGTGTGTCACATGTTGTACATGAAATTTATTTGCGTTTATTGTAATGCCGCGCGTTGTTTGTAATTACGTTTGTGGTTCATTGCTTCTTTTCGTTGCTGTAAAACTAACAGCGAAGATACATGTGGGAAGTGCATATTGCTAACATTTATGTACAACACTGAAGATGACTGAATGGCGTGATTATAAAGTCATGGTGTGATTATAAAGTTATTTAAGTCATTAAGTATAGAAATTCTTCGAAACGACAGAAATTAAACATTTTCCATTAATGGAAGGTATTTCTGTCGTTTCTGGCTATTTAGAACAATTCTTGTACTTTTACAAAGTATGAAAGTTGATGTAACAGTGCAGATATATACATGACAAAGTGAGACCGAGAAAGTCTGTTAAGACATCAGTAATAGTTGGCTAATGAGTGTACCTTTGTCATTAGGCTTCCATACTAATCACGATATAACATGATTGTTAGCAGTGGATTTCTTTTCAGTGTCTTTCATGTATTTTCATTATTTTTGTCTATTTTAGTGTGAAAAAAAGAAAAAAAATTTACAAAATTAGTATTATTTTATTGTACCTTGCAGTTTCTCCCAGGTGTGACAATAAGTATAGGTTTTAAAACCCATTCAACCCCAAGGCCATATTTCCCGAATTTCGGAGGTGTCACTTAACGACAGTGTACCAGTTATATGAGATAGAACGACCATAATAATTCAAGGGTAGTTCCAGATTAGCTTGATGCCTATTAGCGCCAAGCTAATCTGGCACTATCCTTGAATTATCATGGTCGATCCGTTTTCTGCTTTGGTGCATCGGGGCTAAATGTGCTAAAACTGTGGCGCTGAACATTGAGCCCAATATACTGTATAGGCATGAAATCACCCCTGTCCGCCACAGAGCAAGACCGCTCTCACGAGGAAGGGGCAGTGTCTGGCGCGGAGGACGACGACGAGAACGGCTGGTGGGCGCGCATCACGGAGAGGTCGGAGGAGGAGGAGGTCGACACGATGTTCGGCAGCAGGGAACCCACCCAGGACCCCCTCCAACACGGTCCAACGCCGAAGCCCGTCACCCAGAAAACTGCCACCCCAGGACCCTCCAGACTCACGCCAGGGGCTGCGGCGACGCCCGGGATAAAGACGAAGACCCCGAGAGGGCCAATTTTGACTCCAAGAGGTTTAGATCCCACTCCTGTCGAGACCGGACCCCGACCCACTCCAGCGTCCGTATAGCTTCCCTCTGATGGAGGGGACATAGATGATGATAACAGGCAGGACGGAACGGGTACTACTCGATCTCGATCTGTGGCGCTCTAAACGGACTCTTCCAACCCTGCCCATACGCCACGCATCCACACCAGTATACCAACCACGCAAGTCGACTGACTCGGAAAGGCACGACTGCGCAGATGAAGACGCTGGGAAAGGGGGCGATAAGGCGTTGGTGGGTCATGGAGGCAAGGATGTGCTGGACATCGTGCCCGAAAAGTCTCACATTTCCCAGAAGAGCAGCGCCGCTCCCAGCCGCATGGAAAGCAGGGCGACCTCCAGCAAGAAAGCCACCAGTGGATTGGGGTCAGGTGTCGGTGAAGCAGCCGCGGGCGATACTGAGCACACACAACCCGATCTGGAGAAAGATCAAGAGCATGATCAGGGAATAGACCACAGTTACAGTGACCAGCCAGGCCGACACTAAATAGAGCAATTTGGGTGAGCTGCCGGAACGGGATGTTTAGAAGACAGATGGTCAAGCGGGCCGGACTTCCTCAAGGGAACGGGCACCAACACAAACAGGCAGCAGAGCCAGCAAAGTGGAAGCTGCTGGAACACCTCAGTCTAGGGCGTCTCCGCAATCTAAGACACGTATGGAATCCAAGACGTCATTACAGAGCACCAAAACTGCATCTCGCGGCCCTTCCCAGACCAGCCGCACGCCATCTAAAGAATCAGGCTCCAAGTCGGCTCTCAGCAAAGCCCAGGCCAGCGGCAAGGCGTCAAAGGATTCCAAAGGAGACAAATCTCGAGGTGCCAGTAGCAAGTGTCCCAGCAAATACCCGCCGAGCCGCTCTAAAGACCCGTCACGCGCCACGAGCACCAGACTGTCAGATGCCAAGCAGCAGACCCCGCAGCACAACAAAGGGACCGTGGACAATCCTTGGGCTGACGAAGGGGCGGAAGCTTCAGATGCTAGTGCTAGTGCTAATTTTACAGGGATGGGGACTTCCAGCTCTCGCTGATTTCGTCCAAAAGGGGGAGGGGGGAGGGCAGGGGGGGGGGTCTCTCTGTCTGTCGCTCCGTCGCGCTGCGGCTCATGGTGGTGCCGGGGCCGGGCGGGTGGTGGTGGAGGAGGCGGGTGGTGTGGTCGGGGAACCGTTGCAATTAGCACTGCCAGGCTGGGGGTAGTTGCTGCATCAGCCAGTGGAGCAGGCTCTGTATGATGGGCGGTGGTGGTGGTGGTCGGTTGTGCCGTGGGGGGGGGGGGGGGGGGCGTGACGGCCGGTTATACCTTGGCTGGGTTTCGTGAGGGGGTGGCCAGTTGATGCGCGGTCGGGTGTTGGACGTTTGTATGCGTACGGCGGTCGGTGCGCCGGTATCTTGGGGTGGGCCGGAAGTGTCGGGAGGAGTGGTGGTCTCTTGCTGGTTGCTTGCTTTGTTCGCGCGGATCTTGGTGGTCGGTGGCGGCGTGAGGTGTGAGTTGACTTGTCGGCTGTAGGTGGTGGGTTGGTGCGTTGGCCGGGTGGCGGGGTCTGAGGCGTAGCTGAGTTGTCCGTGGCTGCGCTGGCATCTTGTGTCACTGGTGGTGGCGCGGTGTTGCATCCCTCTTCTTTAGTTAGTCTTGCAGTGGTGTTGGTCTTTCTTGACTTCGTTGCTAGGGCTGTTGACGTCCCTTTGTCGTGGTTTTCCGTGGTGGCCTGGCATCCGTTGTCCGATACTTAAGGTGTTGCCTGGCTTCCAGAGCTTGTGGTATTGGGAGGGCGAAGATCGGCTAGAGCTCCGGTGTGGATTAGCCATCGTGTGGTAACTTGGGCGCAGCGGTACCTGTCGCCGCGCGTTGCGAGGATGGCTGAGGTGGTTGCTTGTTGTAGGAAAACTAGATCGTCAATGTCCATGCCCCGGGTCCGGAGCTCCCTTTCCTCGGTCGACCAGGGCCCCTCCCTGGAAGCTTCAGATCCCGGTGAGGACGTTTATATAGACGAGTTGAAACCCCCGTCCACCCCGTCCTCGGCCTCAGAGACGGAGGCTCGAGTGTCCGGAGAGGAACCGCACCCGCCGCCTCTCTCCCTGTCTGTGGAAGGGACGCAGATGTTGACACCACCGTCCTCTGCCGTCAGGGTCGCAGGACTAGGCTGACCCTGCAGGAGTCAGTGACGGAGGAACCGAAGAGAGGAGGTAGCGGATGCCTGCTCGGATTGAAAATAACGCGCACAGACACTTTGTGGTTTAACTCGATCGCTTACGTGGAGTTTACCCAACACGCAAAAGATGCTCGGCCCGATATCGGCCGCAGTTGGCCCGCGCACGGCAGTGCGCGGGTCAACTACGCCGACATCGACCGGAGAACCTTTTGCATGTTGGGTAACTTGTCTTTTTGTCAGCACTTGCGTTCATGACTAGCAAACATAATGTAAAATTTTCACCAGAACGTCTGAACGTGAGAATTATATTTGCTGGTCTTCGATGTTATACTTTCAGGACTAAGGCCCTACGGTCCAGTTTCGCAGCCTAGAGCGAGACCAGTGTTTTAATTGGCCTGCTGAGATTACTTTAACATGTGCACTGCCTGATTTACACGGACACAAGGAATGCTGTTTTTTTTTTTTGTTTGTTTGTTTGTTTTTTTGTTGTTTTTTTTTCATGCCTTGAAAGTGAAACTGACGTTCACAAACATTGAATCAACCGTACTAGAACTGTGTGTCGTTTGATGTTTACCCAATATTTACACATTTAATTGCGTCATCTGTGTATCACCACTATTAAAAACTAATTGCCTTGATCATTATGTATGCGGTAATACTGTTTACTGATGTGTCGCACACGTAAGCTTTTGGGTTGAGTATTGCAAATAACAACGCGATGTGACGTGACTAACATGTGTATGCTACGCATGTATCTTCCAGCCCGATGTTGTATCGATTGTTTAATTTACTTGGACACAGCTAATGGTATGAATTCCGATAAGCGATGCTATTGATCTTTGCAATATTTGTGCTATAGTTTGCTTCTGAACAACATATGTTCTCTGTTCAGGTCTTCGCAGATATTGAAGATACCACTAATTCTTACTTACAAACATTCGCATCATTCATAGAGCGTTTTCTTGTTTTTTACTTTATTCGTTACCCCATTCTGTGTGTCTTATTTAAACATGAACGGAAGGACGCATTAATAAACACTTAAAAGTATTATTACTATGATGTCATTGTGCAGTAGATGTCATAGTACGATAAGTGCTTTTGTAAAGATTATTACCTTTTCCTTTGATGTCGAGGGGGTTAATATTTCGACAGGAGATAATTTATATGTAGAATAATAAAAGACGACGGATTCGTATCCAACCGCTCTTCCATCTTCCGATTATTTTAGTTACCATCCACGCTGTATCAACGCAAAAACGAATGTACGGTTCTGAAACAAAACTAGCCAAGCGAAACAAACAACGTTTGTTTCGCTTGACTAATTTTGTTTTATATCCGCACACTTTTGCGTTGATGCGGCGTGCTACCGGACGTGATTATTCGTTCAGTGAGTGCAGTGCTGCGATGTTGTTGTTTGTTTGTTTTTTTTTGTCTAGCGTCCCAGCGGTCGAGTATAACAGAACAGGACATTCTGGACACGCTGACCGAGCACGCCAAGCGCATTGCGGACAGCGTCCTGAGCCACGACCGTGCTGGACAGGACCTAGAGACTGATGTCCGGGTAAGCGCTCTGAAGTTTAATTCTTGAAGTAAAGTTTTGAAGTGAACCCCTCCACTGACGGCAAAATAGAGACACGTCCCAACTGCAAGAGACATAGATCCTCATGAGCCCCCGCAGTTGCGGGGGCTCACGAGGATCTATGCCTCTTGCGGGCAACACCGTGTATCGGTGTCAGCAAAGGACCGTTGCGGCTCTTTGGCGTTGAATTAATTGTAGGCCGTTTGACATCGGAGCGCACATATATCTCCGCAAAGAAAGACTTTTCTGTACCACTTTTAAAAACAAATATCATTTAGTGCCAATTGACCTAATATGCAGCATTTTGTCCTATTCTCTTATTTATCGATTTTGCTCTACAGTCGTACAAATTTGGTGAAAAGACAAGAACAAGCCATTTTCAATACCCTAAATAGAGCCCCGGCAGATTTCAATATCGAGGTCAAGCATGCAGACTTCTTGTATGCCTGCGCTGTTTTAGGTTTGAAAACGTGGCCAATTCATGTGAAAATGGATCGCTCATACACTGGGCTTAATATATCTGGGGCACATTTAGGGATGTACAATCAGTAATTTCAAGGAAAAAAATCCGAATTTTTACGACGGTACAGCAAAACCGATACATTGTTCGCGTTTATTAAAAGTAAATCGTATTAGGTGAACTGTCACTGAATGATATTTGTTCTAAGATTGCTGCAGAAAGGTGGCTTTTCGCGGAAATATTTGCGAAAAACGTGTGCTTTGATGTCAAACGACCTATCGTAAAAGATTACAGAAGCAGGATATGCGGAGGTTGGCAGTGAAGGTTGTTGGCGTCCTTGTGCATGAAGCCACCAGTACCGTTTACAGTACATGTGGCTGAGACTCAGTTTCACGAGGGGGTTAAGCCATAAGATTAACCCGACACAGCACCCTCACTGTGAGGAACAGCTGTGGCCAGTCTTGGTCAGCTAGAGAGATAGGTTCTCATGAGCCTCTGCGTCTGTGTCTCTTGCTGATTGATGGTAATTGGTGATGAACTGGTTCTGTTTACGACGTCGCAAGAAAACGACTAACCAATCGCATTTTGGACTGGTCTGCTAAGCGCTGAATCCAGGTCATGGAAGGTAAATGGAATGTGAAAACTCATGAATAAGGCCTGTTCAGCTTCCTACCCATGGTTAACACATTCTGCCCCAGGACCGAAATCCCATAATTTTGAAGTTGCCCTCTGAAGGACTGTATTACAATTCTAGGGACAGATCGAGCATGATAGTTCAAGGGTGGTGCCAGAATAGCTTGGCGCCTTTGGGCGCCAAGCTATTCCGGTACCACCCTTGAACTATCACGCTCGGTCCATGTCTTGTTGTGGTGTGTCGGGGCAGAATGAGTTACACCCGGAACAAGGATATAAAAGCTCGCGCAGACCGAGAGCGGCAGTTGGTGCGGCCTGTACGTAAGTATCACCCAGCCGGCAGGCTGTGTTTATCTGACGGTCGACAGTCGGATGTTGAGTTTCTTCAAATTGTACTGCCCAAAGTGGGTTTTTTTTGGTTTGTTGTTGTTGTTGTTTTTGTTGTTGTTGTTGTTTTAGTGGAGGATTAATGATATTCTTTTAAAAGAAATTAGAAATACACTACAAAGATGACGAATGTTATCTCGCTTTGGATAATTGACATATCATGAATAGTTGAACTTAACGCATGTTTTGGTTGCTTTTCATTGTATCATTAAAGTTTTCACTCGCAGGAATGGAGACTCTGTATGCTCAAAATCAATCTCCATTGAAAATTTGCTGTGCTTGATTTAGTATGCAGCAGACATGTGGATGGACTCTCATCCAAGGCGCAGCATTTCGCGCAGCCAGTCTGTGGATATCACAAAATCTGTAAGGAGGCCAGAGATTGGTCAGAACACGAGGGAATCCACCAGTCATGCTGTGTCTCTATCTGGGCAACAGTGTTGATTATGTTGAACAGTGCTAATTATGTTACGTTTGATTAAATAGTAGTCTCAACATTTAGAATAATTAATCTTGAAAACTGTGCGAGTAGTGATTTAACGTTGATTGTGTTTAAAATTATTATTTTAGAAACATGTGCTAGTGCGATCCTAACTTTTAACGCGTTTGCTTGTCAGAATTGTTCGACAGTTAGGGTGCAGAACTTAATTTATACATTATTACTTGTCACCAATCACGGAAATAGTTGTAAATGTTACAGTTACAAAGCAGCTGTGTAGCGAGCATAGCCATAGACTGACTTTTATGAAGGAATACTGAGTCAAGCGTTAACCCCTTGACTGGCGAGGTTAACATAAACACAAGCCTAATGCAAGGGACACATATCCTCATGAGCCTCCGCGACTACGCGGGCTCATGATGATCTGTGTTTCTTGCTGACACCACTTTTGAGTCCATGTTCCTGGGAGGCTGATCCTCTTTTGGCGCAGAATTAACATATTGGAGACGTCCCGCTTCCGGATATGCGGCTTAAGTCGCGTATCCGGAGGCGGCACTTCTCCAATGAGTTAACAAAGATTGCGAAAATAGACGGTCTGCATCAGATAATGTAACTGATGTGCTGAGCGTGAGCACTAGTTATACTTAACAAGAATAAACATGTAATCGTAGCGACAGGTCTATTACTACTTACTGTTATATGTAGTTCTGATGCTAGAACGGTTATAATTTCTAACACTGACTTTGTTCCGTCTCAGATAGAGACACAGCAGTTGTTGGATGACCTGATGTGCATGTTGTTTGGCTAGCACCTTCTGGTTTGGGGCACGCTCTCATGCATGTTCTCTGCTTTGTCGCGTTTTGCATGCGGCTTGTCTGAGTAGCACTAGCGGATGTCATGTTATAGTACCCGTATGCTATCTGACCGTCATATCTGGGTTCTGCAATGTCGGCGTCCACACGAATTGCGTTTATGTATTTGTGTCCACACTCCTGTACTCTATAGATCTCAATGTATTATTACATATGGCAATAAAGTTCTCTCTTATCTCTTATGCTCCCCTCTCCCACTGCTATGTGCGTTCATTGTGTCTTTGAAGCATGAAATCATTGTGTGCAGGTCTGTGATTGTGGACCTTACGGCCTGCGGCCGTAAGGTCCAAAGTCACAGACCAGCACACATTTTAGGTTCACTGTGGCACTCTTCTGTCATTGTTTGTCTCGTGATATCACACCATTGTACTGTTACATCATGTTAAATATAGTGTCATTTTTCAGTGACTCCTTATATCATTATGTTATATCTCGTTATTCAGACGAAAGCCGATTTTCGTCCACTCTGTGCACGCATGCTTTGAAGACGTACACTTTAAGCACACTTGACATGCCGTCTTTTCTGCATGCAAATTTTATTATTTTTTATATTTTGATATATATCTAGATGAGCGTGTCACTGCTTGAGGTTTGTGAAAAGAAAGCGAAAATTCTACTCTTTACTATTCTTCTTGCTTAATTAATCGATTCGATCTCTAAACAGTGTGCTGGTCTGTGATTCCAGATCTTTCGGCTTCAGCTGCAAGGTCCAAAATCACCGACCAGTATACACACGTATACACATGATTGCTATCTAAAATATTGATTATGTACTTGCACTTGCACGCTGATGGCATATAATTCATTTCACATAAGATTGCATTTTTATTTTTATTTTTTTGAATTTACTACACTCCTGTCCTCTTGCAGCCATTTATATAACTTATATCTATATTTTCAAAAAGTGCATAATTCTTGATAAAGTTTGGATTTACTGCTGGTCTGGGTTTTATTTTTAATCTTCCGGCTTGAGGTCGTAAGTTCACAGTCCATCACACATGAACGTATGATGGTTTTAACTCTTTCGAGACGTGCCGCATACGTCTCGAAAGAGTTAAACCTTCGGTCTTGCTTTTCCCGCAGTTATCCAGTCTGGTTGTCTTCCTAGAAAGCTGTGCTAGTCAGCGCAGCAATATAGAGAGAAAACCAGTGTTTCAGTTATCAAGACCTGTTTATCACTGGTTAACCTTTCGGCTATCGGTAGCGCGCTTTATCGTTATGATTCACGCAGGAATCATCGCGACAAAAGGCGCCACCGACTTCCAAAGGATTAGGTTTGATACTACGTTTCTACAAAGTTATCTTGTACCCAGTACGCAAAAGGCCATCAGCCGACGTCGGCAGCCGTTGGTCCGCACACAGCCATGCGCAGGCCAGGGGCGGATCTTGGGGGAAGGGGGGGGGGATCCTAGGCCGACGATGGCCTTTTGCGCATCGGGGTATCGACCTTCCTTTTTTGTATTTTTATTTTAAAATGAACAAGGAAACATCTACAAGAAAAATACCGTATCTTCCATCTGTATAAAACGCCCCATAGTGGCACACCTATTGTTGACGTTAATACGCGCTCTTTTGTATTACAATTTTTAACATTTGGCATTATTAATTGGTGCACTTTGGTTGAAAGGAACTGTTCATTTGAATGTTGAATTCAGCACCCTTGGTAAGTCTTTTTTATGTTCTACAACTTTAAATCGCTAAACGTATTAATCCTTTGGCTGTAGGTAGCAATTTTGGTCGATATGCATATGCGATTCGGGTTCCTGCAGGAATCGCCTCGACCAAATCGCTACAGAAATCCAAAGGGTTAGTTCACTTCTTAACCCCCTTTTGTTATCAGCCACCGGTAATGTAAACAGTACCGGTGGCAACAGGTGCAAAACGTCTTCGAGCCCTCGACTGCATCAGTGTGCCCGAGGACCTTTGCTTTGGTTATTCTCAATTTTGATTTCCAACTGCAGTGCCTGTTGATAGTGTATGTATTAGATTAAGAATCATATGAGCATAGTTTTAGTGACTCTTCCAGGACGCCATAGTGGACATCATGAAAACACAGCAGCGTTCCAACAGTGCCGGACCTTCTGCCGCGGAGTACAAGGACCTTATCAGACAGTCACTCACCACCGCAGGTGAGCATGAATCTGTTCTGAATGAAGAAAAACGGTATGGATTACAGTGTTCGGTTATATGCGCATTTAAAAAAGAACATTTATAAGTATGTGTGGCGTTATAAACGTTGATGTTGGGTTGGTCAGAAAGTGTGCGAATTGCACTGACGCACCTGTTTAGTTTTCCATTCACTGTTTATGTATTTTAGGGGTGCAAAATAAGGGCTTCAAGGATGAGACAGGAGATGTGTTGCCCACATAATTTAAGACTACCAAACAGCCCATTCAGCCCTGACAGTCTCAGTATAACCCAGTTCACTGCTGAGAAAAAAACGGACACCACACTACTGCAAGAGGTATAGATCTTCATGCGCCCCAGCAAAAGCGGGTTCGCATGAGGATCTATGCCTCTTTCTGACACCACTTTGTATCCATTATTCATGGGACGGATGTAGCTCTTCCGCGTTGCATTTACACAGATTGCAGACGTACAATGTACGTACCGTGGCAGTGAAGGGGCTAATATATAGGTTACCAACAACTTTTTTACCTACGGTTCACAATCCTTGCGTGCTATTCTATACATTTCCTTGGCACCATCTCTTTACAGTGGCCAGGGCGGCGGGCCTGGACCCAGATCAGTTCCCAGAGGACGCTGAGATCAGCCCGGACCTGCTGGAAGCCTTGGCGACCCAGCAGCTGACCCCAGACGACATCGCCATCATTCGGGATGAGGAGACGGGCAGACCCGTCATTAAGTCGCGCGCCGAGATCAACCAGATGATGGGAGGGGTGGCGGATGGTCACCTCTACATAGCGCCCAACGGCAAAGGTAAGGAATGTTTGTGTTTTTTTGCGGTGTTTTTGTCAACCCCCGTTATGCATGCAGCCACCTCTTGTCACAGACCAACACGTAAACATATGACGGCGGAGAGTAAGAAATCCAAGAAGGGCACGGGTAAAGGGAAATCGTCTGACGAGAAGCAGATGCTTTTGTCGTCGGTAACAACAGGTTGTTGCCGTGGTCATCGTTATTGAATGTTGCTGTTGGCGTTAATAATAATAATAATAATACCGTTATTATATAGGCGTTTTTTCGCAATTTTTGGGCGAATCGACTCAAAGCGCCGCGAACTGAAACCCAACACGCACACTCACGTAACAGACACGGATTTACACCATTTAAGACAAACACAGTACAAGACAGACGAAGGGCCAGTTCAGCTACTGAAGTTTCAGAGAGTTTTGATCGCTTGTATTTGAAATTTGTGAAGTGGCCTGAAACCGGTACCAAAGTGTGTGTGTGTGTGGGGGGGGGGGGGGGGGGTGGAAGAACCGGCGTACCCGGAGAAAGAACTCCCGACGGTCCGCCCGAATTAACGGTGACACTTACCAGAGGAGAAACGTCCGACGCCGGAACCCGTTTTCGAACCTCGCACCTTTGGCATTGGTGGCAGGCGCCTTAACCACTGCGCCACGGACCGCCCCGTTCTCAGCAGTTCAGTGGGACAAAGCTTGCCAGCTTAGAAAAGAGAATAAACCAAAAAAGAAAATAGCAGGCATTTTAGACATGCTGCATTTCGAGCGTATAATGCGGCATCTCTTGAAATTAGCGTTCGAAATGCAGCCACAATAAGCCAGAAAAGAAAGTAGTAATTTTCGCGACATGCTGCATTTTGAACGCTAATTTCATTATATGCGGCATGTCTTGAAATTAGCGTTCGAAATGCAACATGTCTTGAACTCTAACTTCATTAGCCCTGAATCCGTATCCGGAGCGTCGAGTGTGAGTTAAACTGACAGAGATGTTAAAACTAAAATTTAAATTTTACATTGCTTGTTTCTTCAGGTGCCAGCCAGGCCGGGTCGGAAGCGGGCGGCGTGAAGCGTCAGATCTCCATCCCCGCCGACCGCGTGTCTCTAGCCGACAACATGGAGTATGACGTCATCAATTATGGCGGCACGGAGGTGATGTCGGAGCGGGGGCGCGGGGCCGGCAAGTCCAAGGCTGGTTCTAAACCGGGTGAGAATTTACATTGTGTACCTGTATTGATATTGTTAAGTTTGTGTGGCATGTCGATCTGTTTCACTTACATGTGCCTTGTTGAAATCGTGAACTCTTGAATCATGTATTACAGTCACAAACAACATTACCATCTTACCATATCTGATTATTTTCGACCGTGTTAATTCACTGTGAAGGTAGTGTGAGATAAGTCATTTCCCATGTTGCTTGCGGAAAGTGTTCGAATTTTTCAAGTTTTTAACAAAATCTAATTTGGTCTTGGTTGCTTTGCATCGTTTTTGAAGTGATATTGTATCAGAGGCGTATTGAACTTAAGACACAAATATGTTTTCTGGTGTTCCGTTGTGGGCAGGCTCCATCGCTGGCAACACCATAGCCGATCTGACGGAGCACTCGGCCATACCTGCAGCAGTGGCCGGTGGTCAGTCACCAGACGAAGGAGACGATGCGTTCAAGAAGGCCGTACAGCAGGTGACGAAGGTGAGACGGAGATCTTGACATGCATTCAGCGACCTTTCCTTACTGGTCTGTGATTTGGGACTGGTCTTTCATATTGGACCTTACTGCTTTCAAGCCGTAAGGTTCAAAATTAAAGACCAGCACACATGTATGGGCTGAAAATATGTCGATGGTAGCAGATAGTGAGGTTTTGTTTAGGCTACAACGAACGACTCCCAACAATGAACGAGAGCAGAGTTATCCAGCGGATAACCAGCTACCAAAGCACAGACAACACTCCAAACATCTGCAAGAGGAATAGATCCTCATGAGCCCGGAGGGCTCATGAGGATCTATTCCTCTTGCAGATGTTTGGAGTGTTGTCTATGCTTTGGTACAAGCTGATTATCAACCGCGATTTCGCTCTCGCTCGATGTCGGGAGCCGTTCGTAACAAACGGAATCTCACTCATGTTGAGCTGTTACCAGAATGCGTGATGTCGTGAAAACGTACTTCATCTGAGACGTGCCGCACAAGGCCACGCGGCTGTTTGCCACGTGTCTGTATGCGCAGCGTCTCGAATGAGGTTAGAGATTGGGATTTTGCTTGTGTCTGATCAATGGCGTTGTTGTCTAATGGTCTGTTCGTCGGTTGAAATAACCACTTTTGTCTTGACTTTCGAAGTATGTTTCATTTTTCATATGGACTCTTTATTGTCATAGTTTATGGCTTGTGCACAGGCATCGGATGATCGTTACGTAAGCAGAGGTAGTAAGACATTACGACTACCCTTATTTTAGAGGTGATCGCTGTCACAACGAGCATCCCATGCCTGTGGACTTGCGTACCACATTTACTCCTGTGAATAATTTTACTCATCTTCTTTTTTATTTATTTATTTTTTTTACAGCTGAGAAAATCAGGTTTGGGGTATTAAGAATGCCGGGTGTGATTTTTCCAGATTAAGTTTCTGTTTGATCATTTTACGCTGCCTGAGTGATACGCTCGAACTGGTTTTGTGATGCTTGAACAGAATGCTTTTCCAATACGTGTATAGTAGACTTGTTGGGGACTGTCCATTGTTCGCTAATAGATTGCTAGTTAAGAACGTGTGTTGTGTTTGAAGTTTGTGTGCATTGAGTGGTGTTTGAAGTATACTCTGTAATGTGAATGAACTGCAGACAGGACAAAGCATCGTAATTTTCCTGTTTAGTCTAGCTGTTATTTGTGTTTTCGATATAGCTGCATACATATATAATAAGTTATTGGTCGGAGGGGTTCGCTTCCTCCCGAAGGTCTACAAAGGTCCGTGTAGCGAACCCCTCCGACCAATAACGTATTTGTTTTCCTTCCTCCGTTATTGTTTAGAAAAAAATCCAGTTTATGAAGACGGCCGCTTCTGTGGCGGATAGGTGACACCATTGAATATACATGTTCTGCCGGGGATTCCCAGTCTTTACGAGACAGAGTGTGACGTAGCATGATTCCGTGTGAAGCGCAAGTTTCGCGAGTAAAAAGCTAATCTTGGCTTATGTACAGAATGATTCAAGCTGCAATGTCTACAAAAGGTCGTCAAAGTATGACAGTGACAGTGCTTCTTGACTGCTGTGTGATTAAGAAAAATTAAGAACTTTTTGATGAAGCGATCGGCATTTGACCATGTGACAGCTTGTGCACGTTAGCATGGTGCCTTGTGCTTTTAGATTCAAGATGACTGAAGGGGATGCATCGAGTGTGCAGCAGATTGTCGTTGTTATATTCTAAAGTGTCATGTGTGTTTGGATATCTGGAAAAAGGAATACAAAAAAAACCGCTCGTTGTTAACAGCAAGACTAGTGCTGAGATGGATTTTTAACTAAGATTTTATTTTACAGCGTTGACATGATGTCAGATAGTCTTCGAAACTTCGTGAGATGTTTTTTCTTCAGACAGTCCCGTATTGAGTGACGTGAAGAGAGAACTTTGGCAATATCGTGCTTTGTGCATAGTGTTGCTGGGTGTGTATTTTCGTTTTAGTTCTTGAATTTATTGCTCTGTGCTTTGGTGAAATTGTGGCATGTTGGTGGCTGAGCAGACGACAGTGTGTTATTTGCAAGGATTGCTGTCTCTGACTGGTTAAAAAAAAACAACTCGGAAGCTGTTTTTGTTCCGTGGTTTCCCGAACTTTAAAAATGCTCGGTGCATGGCGATGAGATGGATTTGGCGAAGGCTTTTGCTATTTGCGCTGTGTAATTAGTGGTGAAATGTTGTTTATGTTGGCTCCTCACCTCGTAAAAAATAAGGCAGAGGATGTGTATTACGTCAAATAGGACTACTTTAGTGCGGTTTTTTTCTGCTATTTTGTCGAACCGAGTCATGTTGCTATCAAGACTCGAAAACGAGGTCCTAACGCGTCATCGAGAGGGCTATAAAACGTCCGCCATTTTTCGCTAAAGGGTTTTTTATATCACGGTCACATGGTACAGTTTGCGCTAAAGTGACTGGTCGTGTGACGTAGGGAGGAAAACAAATATATGTGTGTGTGGGTGTGTGTGTGTGTGTGTGTGTGTGTGTGTGTGTGTGTGTGTGTGTGTGTGTGTGTGTGTGTGTGTGTGTAGAGACAGTATATTATATTCTTTGATGTATGTCAGCACACTAAAACTGTATTTTAGCCTTTGACACTCCCACAACTAAATAACTCCTATTCTGTGGAATGGACGTCATTTTATTCTGGGAGTCAGAGACTTAACATATTCACCCTGCAGGCGAAGATAGATCAGCCTTGATAGTTTAATGGAAGTACCAGATTAGCTGGGCGCCTGTGAAAATACGATCAGGTTATATACTTTTTTCTTTAAAAACAACAATACATGATTCAGATCATTAACCCTTTGTGTGTCGGGAGCGGTTTTTGGCGCGATGAATCCTGTAGGAATCATTGCGACAAAAACCGCCACCGACACGCAAAGGGTTAATTAGAGCCGCTCTATGTTTGCTCGGCGAAAGATTCTTCACCAAAATTTTCAGTAAAAAGTGACATAATTTTTTTGAATTTTTTAAGAAAACTGCTATTCATACACAGGAAGGTGACGCCTCGTCCATCACCACGAAGACCCCCTCGGCAGCTGACGGTGCGGAGGGGCAGGAGCCGGGCTCGTTGCCCCCGGGCTCGTTGCCAGGCGACGCGAACCTTGAGCAGGACGCTCACAGCGAGAAGAGCGGCAAGACGGCGGAGAGCGAAGATTCCAAGAAGGGCAAGGGCAAAGGGAAGTCCCCTGATGAAAAGGAGGAGCCTTTTGTCGTCGGTAAGTCTTGTTTTTGTTGTTTTTGTTGGTGGTGGTGGTAGTTGTGGGCGGTGGTGGTTGGATGGTTAGTTGGTTGGTTGGTTGGCTGTTTTGTTTGTTTGTGTGTTAAAAATAGGCAGTAGAGAGAGGAAGCTTTTAACCCTTTCGCTGTCGGTAGCGGTTTTTTTCGCCATGATTCATACAGGCGACAAAATTTATCGCGACAAAAACCGCTACCGACAGCCAAAGGTTAAATTACGAAGACGTCAATGTTCTTGTGTCATCAAAGCGTGTTTCGTTCTTTCTTTCATCTTTGTTATGTTATGGTATTTTACATGCCAGACAGTCTGTTTCTTTTTCACGGTCTCTTGATGAAGAATTTGTCTGCAATTCCTGTGAAATGCACGTGACGGATGGGCAGTATGATTCAACCTTGTGTCAAACACAGGTGCAATTTCCAGAAACAAAAACCTCCAATGTACCACATGAATGTTTAATCGATGTCTTGTCGCAGCTGGCGCAGATTACAGCACTTCAAATTGGCATTTCATGTCGAACTGCTCTTTTATTTACATATTGTTTGGTATTGACAAGATTTTTCATTTTTCAGATTCCAAAACAGACGCAGACGCTGCAGCGTTATCCTCATCAGCATCGGCTTTGAAGCCAGATTCCCCCCCCCCCCCCCCTGATTTCTTAGCTCATTCAGCACCAACACAACACAGCAAGACATAGATCGAGCATGATAGTTCAAGGGTGGTGCCAGAATAGCTTGGCGCCTCCAAGATATTTTGGCGCCACCCTTGAACTATCATGCTCGATCTGTCTGTAGAACTGTAATACAGTTCTTCAGAGGGCAATTTCAAAATTTGGGGATTTTGGTCGTGGCGTAGAATGTGTTAATCTTTCAGGACTGTCAGCATACTTTTAAAAAATAATGTTCTTTTTTTCAAAGACAGAAAACATGCAGGACTCTGACATAAGCGTCTGCCCGGGGATCTGTTTTCATTGTTCACATTGCGTATCTTGCTTGAATTAATAATTATGTGGATTTGAAGATTATTTTGCTGAATGCGTAAACTTGTGCTTTAGGCATTCCGGATATAAAAGGAGAACTAGAGAAGCTGTACGGGCCTTTAGACCTCTTACCGCCCAAAAAGGGTGAGAATTCGTGTGGTGGTGTATGCACGTACTAATTTGCTGCGTATATTTAATTTTGCAGTTTGTTTATCGGTCTTGCACATTTTAATACGTTCATCCCAGAGGGCGAACTTCTAAAGTCGTCCTATGATGACTACACCTCTGGAGGTAGAAAGACCGTGACATTTTAAAGGCGATGACAGAATACCTTTGCGCCATTCTAAAACTATCACGGCTGATCCTTTTTCTGTTGTAGCGTTTCATGGATGAATGCGCGAAGATGATGGGAGGGTGGGTGGGTGGGTGGATTGTTGGGTATGTAGGTGGATGGGCGGGTAGATGGATGGGTGAGTTGGTGGGTGGGTGGATGGATGGATCAATGTATATGTGGATGGATGGACGAACGGACGGAGATGGGGATAGGTGAATGGAACATAATGTGGTCTATTAACGCGCGCAAAAGTGTACTAACAAGGAATATGTCGCGAAAGTGTTCGAATGCTGCTTGAAATAAAACGCACAATATTTTAACAGACGTGTGGGGTATGTGTTACTAGTACAGTTAGTGGATACACGCGAGATAAACCGATATACTCTCGTCCTCATCAGTGTGTGCATGCGTGGTTAAGTTGCGTTTATGCGAATGCATGTTCCATAACCCTTTGGCTGTCGGTAGCACATTTTGTCGAGGTGATTCTTGCAGGAATCACCTCGATTTCATGCGCTGCCGGCTGCCAGAGGGCTAATTCAGTGTAAGCTGCATGTCAGGTTAACCCTTTCAGTGCCAACACCCTACAGCAGGAGATTTATTGACCATGATAATTCAAGGGCAGTGCCAGATTAGCTTGGCGCCTGAAGGCGCCAAGCTAATCTGGAACTACCCTTGAATTATCATGGTCAATCCACCTCCTGCAAGGGGTACAGAGTCGTTAAGTAACGCTTCCAAAATTCGGGAAATGTGCCCATGGCGTTAAAAGGGTTAACTCTGAGGCCATGGTACACCGCGAAATTTTGCACCCGCAAGTCGGTGTCTCACATACACTGCGTGGGCACACAGTAATGCAAATGAAAATCAATGTAGTGTACTTGCCTGTACACTGGACGGTCTAGAGTCGTGAGACCTAAAATTGCAGACCAGAGCATCCCTAACAATTGACCCTTTGGTTGTCGGTAATGCTTTTGGTCACCGTGAGTCCTGCAGGACCGTTACCGACCACCAAAAGGTAGAGGACGTAAAGGCACATGACGTGACTGCGTGTCCTCAGCGTGTGTCCTCAGCGTTACTGAGTACAAATTAACGGTACATTTCGCGTCTTATCGTATTGATGTTGTGAATGAACTGAGACTAGCACGAACACAAATTTGCGCGATCTCTTGTACGTGTGGGCACGTGTTTTTAATTGCGACATAACACTCAGCTAGTGTATGAGCACCCTGTGTGATTTTAGTAAATTACAGAATTTCCGAATGAACTGATTTTCATATTTCATGAACGTGATATCTTGCTGTAACATTTTCTGGCGGTAAATATTTTTGGATGTAGCCTCACAGAATGAAATAGCCTACAAAAATACAGCAGAGTGCCCTGTTTCGTAAAAGGTAACTGATATCGCACAATTCACTATTCTATTTTCTGACGCAGTCGGCGTACTCATTTTCTTCGTTGATTGAATACCGTTTTTTTCGGGCGACGTATTACAGAGCTGACAAGTACGCGTCAGACACAGTTTACTGATTAACCCATTTAACCCCAAGATCATATTTCTCAAGCTCTGGAGACTCAAGGACTATGTATCTGTTGCAGGAGATGGATTGACCATGATAATTCAAGGGTAGTGCCAGATGAGCTTGGCGCCTAAAGGCGCCAAGCTCATCTGGCACTACCCTTGAATTATCATGGTCAGTCCATCTCCTGCTGTAGGGCGTTGGGGCTAAATGTGTTAATTCTAACTCTGTAAGAGCTCATGCTGTGTCGACCTGTCAGTAGTAAACCTATTTAAATGCTATGGCGTGGTTAAAGGCAAGGCGGATTCCGTCAAGGCGTATAAGACTGTCGGAAAAGGACGCGCGCCCTGATCCCGTTGGAGGGGAGGACGGGCCTGGAGCTGGCGGTCAAGTCGGCAAGGCCATTGGTGAGAATTAATGTGCGGTGGAATGAAGTACGTGTCGGTCTGGGATTTTGAACTTTTGGGTTGAAAGCCGTACATCCCAAAATGAAAGACCAGCACGAATTCCGAATTGACAAAAATTTACGAATTTTAAAGGAGGAGTTGTATGGCTGTCAAAGAAAACTGTTTTGAATTTCTTACACAGTCCGACTGAAGCGATATCAAGCCGTCAAGGTTTGATTTTGGCTAACTCATTCGAGGCGCCCCGCATAAATAGCGATGAAAATGTCGTCGGCAACGCTATACGATACTTCCGCAGCAATTGAGGCGGGGCATCTTGAATAAGAAAAAAAAAACATAATGTGGGATACGATGTGATTTTGGCTTACAAGCTACCAAATATGGGATACGAATGTGAGTTTGGCTTAATTATACCAAATGTGGGATACGAATGTGATCTTGGCAGATACCGAATGTGGGATACGACGAAAAGGCTCTTGTGTGTGGTGTTGAATACATGTTTCAAGTCACGTGTATTTGATTGCATATCTCTTTTTGAAAGCTCTTTATCCATTTGGTCACATTTTAAACAGCACTGAGAACGTATAAAGCACATTTATATCGGCACAGACCATTCAGTCTCTGCACGTACGTTCTGTAAAATAAGCAAAAGATCATCGGGCCGACGTCAGCGGCAATCGGCCCGCGCACGGTTCAGCGTGTGCGGGCCCATTGCGGCTGACGTTGGCCCGATGACCTTTTGTTGTTTCCGTACACCCACGTGTTTCCTTTCCGCCTCCAACGCTAAAACAGCGAAAAAACACAGAGCTCTACGGCCGCTGCGCCGAAGATTTTCTAAAATGACCTCTCCTGCTAAGAAACGAGGACAGAAGGAGAAGAAGGAGAAAGCCAAACCACCAGACCCGAAACCTTCCCCTGCGGACTCGACGCCAGCGAGCAAACTCTCTGAACAGATCACAGGTGCTACTACAGGGAAGGAGAAGCCACCAGGAGGTGATGATATGACGGTGACGGCAGGGGATGCAACAAACACAGAAGTGGGTGAGAATGGTCGCTTGCAGATGCGTCATCTGGTCATGGAGTGGAGAGTATCATCTGGTCTCTGGGCACTCAGTCACGGACTATTGGATCATCAGCACGCACAGACTATCATTGGACACGGCTTATCCGATTGGATACTTGTGTCTGACGCACAAAACGCAGATGAAAACAAATTTGCACACTGCGGTTGTCCGCACATGTTGGAGCTGGCTGACACACGGAACACTGCGTTTACTCGTATCGCACATGGAGCAGTCTCGCACGTGGAGCACCGCGTTTACGTTGGAACTGTCAGGCATCCGGAACACTGCGCTTATCTCAAATGTTGGAACTGTTTTGCACACGAACACACTACACTTGTCGCACATGGACTTGTCTCGTGCACGGAACACTGCGTTTACCGTACATGTTGGAAATTGCACACGCTATGCGTTGAACACTTGTGTTAAGCACTTACGTGTGCTGGTCTGTGATTTTGGACATTACGGCTGGAAGTCGTAAGGTCTAAAATCACAGACCAGCACACATAACAGCGGTTTGCAAACGCCGGGGGAGGGAAGCACAGAGTGTTACGTAAACACCAGCCAGGGAACACTGTTTGACATGAACTTTGATAAGAGTACCTTTCTGTCACGTACACAAAGTCATAGTGTCAAACATAAGATAACAATCATTGCTGATTGATGACGTTTGCGACTGATCCAGACACAACATTGGAGATACACTGTCACAAGTCAGACGACTGAGAACACTTTGTTTAATTTTGATTCGTATAATGCATTGTGTGTGATTGTGCAAAATTTGTATCACAGGTAGGATATCAGATTTTGCGAACTTGATAAGAATAAATGTTGCAGTACGTTTTGGGCCTTCTCTGATTGCAGACGAGCTACTGATTAAACTGCAATTTCCCAACAAAGAAAGAAGCATGCGTGAAATGCCACAACACAATTTAATAAATCGTTTTGTGCCTGTCCTTTCTAACAGTGCTTCTTTGTGGTTTACCTGCATTTTACATGCTTGTCTGTCATCTCTTGTGGTCTGGGCTGATGATTCTATTTTTCTTTTGGTATAATATGAACAATCACTCTTTTTTTCTTCTTTTTTTCTTTTTGTGTCTAGGCTAAAGATAGACTGGGGTGAAATTATTTTTGTATTCGTATAATATGAACTATCAATTCTTTAGTTGTTTCTTCAGGTGTGTCTACAGATTAAGATTCCAGTGACGTCGCTCTCCTGAGGGAGTAGCTGAATACTTCCTCTGTATTTGCATTTCTATAACATTTTTGCACAACATTAAACTGTTTTTATTCTTTTTTGCAGGCAACATTGCATTGTTAGAAACAACACCAAGATTACTTTACTCAGTGATCGTTCCTTTGCAGACCTGTACTATATACCATACGATGTATATCTGATCTTACCAAACCGCAAAAGGTTCTCGGGCACTGAATACATACATGTGTCATGAGTAGTTGTCTAGAAATCTCATGCAGCCTTGTTTTATTTCTGCAGCAAAAAAAAAAGACGTGTTAATCTGTGAATTTGGACCTTTTGATCATACGTCTTAAGGTGTAAAATCGCAAACCAGCACACTAGTTACTTACTTCCTAGGATAGTTTATATTGGTTTAAAGGAGTGCTTGTGCAATCCATAAATACCTGTCATTACATCTGAGAAGGGAGTTTCAGACAGTTTGTGTCATTGCACTCAGGTATGGTTGATCACAAAGACGAGCTTAAACTACTGTACGGTGGACAGCTTCCGCAACTGCCGAAAACCGAGGCCAAATCGCCAGGTATGCGTTCTTTTTTTTTAAAACTGTGTGTATGGCAGCATTGGCTAAAGAGAGCTAGTGAAACCGACATTTACCACTATGGTGCTTGGTGGGGTTTCTTCCCATCACATGAACAGGTTGTGCGTAGTATTTGTTCCCTTCTGTTTTGACATTGTGAGTTTGATTGATGCTATAGCTTTAAGTCTTCGCTGCCCTGAAAAACGAACACGATCTAGCTGCAAGAGGTATAGATCCTCACGAGCCCCCGCAGTTGCGGGGGCTCGTGAGGATCTATGCCTCTTGCTGACACCATTTTGTATCCGTGTTCCTTGGACGGTTGGGGCTCTTTGGTGTTAAATTAACAAAGATACTACTGACAGTGAAGTGGTTAGTTACGTGGTGAATATGCTTTAATGATATTTTCCTTGTATACACAGCATTTAAATGATTTCACAATGGAACGTTTTAACTGTTTTAATGTTAAATGCGTTTAGCGTTTTAACCACGAAAATGAGCTCATAAAAGACCAGCTCACACAAATTTGCCTTGTGAAGACACAAGAAAGTAAGTCCATATCTGTCAAAAAGCGAGATTTTCGTTGTATTACAATGAAAATCTTACTTTTTACAAAAATGGACTTGCCGTATTTTGCCTTTACAGTCCAGAAATGTCCATGTCGTGCAATACGTTTATATTTCCTGTCACAGTCAAAGCGAAACCGAAAGGCAAGAAAGAGGTTGACAAGAAGGGCAAAGGGAAGACGAAAGGCAAAGGCAAAGGCAAGAAAGGCAAGAAGGAGGAAGAGGCGGCTCGGGAAGTAGAACCCGAGCCCCCTGCACCCCCGGCTCCTGTGGAGGAGAAGGAGCCCGAGCCTCCAGTGGTACAGCCCGCTACGCCCAAACAGCCCACCACTGCCGGCTCATCGGATAAACCTTTCCAGGTATGCATTATAAACGTAATGGTGCAAGGCCCGGTGGCATGAGTGAGCTTCGTCCTGCATATGCCACTAAGCAAGGTGCTCCGCTTTAACGGAGCACCTTGCTTAGTGGCAGACGCAGTACGAAGCTCACTCATGCAACTGGACCCACAGTTACCTCGGCGTAAGAGGATTTGGATTGGCCACAATAACTCAAGGGTGGTGGTAGAATAGCTCGGCGCCTATAGGCGCCGAGCTATTCTACCACCACCCTTGAATTATTGTGGCCAATCTACAGCCTATAGGCGCCGAGCTGTTTTGACACCACACTGAAACTATCATGGTTGATCAGTAAATCGCCGAGCTATTCTACCACCACCCTTGAATTATTGTGGCCAATCCACAGCCTATAGGCGCCGAGCTGTTTTGACACCACACTGGAACTATCATGGTTGATCAGTAAACCGCCGAGCTATTCTACCACCACCCTTGAATTATTGTGGCCAATCCACAGCCTATAGGCGCCGAGCTGTTTTGACACCACACTGGAACTATCATGATTGATCAGTAAACCGCCGAGCTATTCTACCACCACCCTTGAATTAGTGTGGCCAATCCACAGCCTATAGGCGCCGAGCTGTTTTGACACCACACTGGAACTATCATGGATGATCAGTAAACCGCCGAGCTATTCTACCACCACCCTTGAATTATTGTGGCCAATCCACAGCCTATAGGCGCCGAGCTGTTTTGACACCACACTGGAACTATCATGGTTGATCAGTGAACCGGAGTAAAAGCGAAGAGGACATCTCACCAGTTTATTCGTAAATTTAAAGACGAACTTCAGCACCATTTGTGTTTGTTATGCCTTGTCGACACACCTAATGAACTTATGCGGCAGTTTGGACATGCACCAAATGCACACGGGTTTATAGTCACACCTGTTTATTCTGTGCAGCCGTTAGCACGTCAATCTATGTTTAGCTGTTCCTCCTACAGATAGCGTTGTATTTATAGACCTAAGCGGAGTCATTGTCAAATAACGTGATATGTACTGGATTCCCCTGTGTCTAAATGAATCATATATAGCTAGACCTGTAACCATCTGTTACAGAAATTAATGTTTCCTTGAACAGTTGCTGTGGTAGTGATGTAAGCTTACGCCATTTCGTTGCAGTTTTATTTATATCACCTGTGTAGCGACAAGTATGTTTGCGCTGCATTTTAAAGGAGGGTTGAGGAATTTTTGTTTGCTGGTTCGTTGATTGGTTGGCTGGTTGGTTGACTGGCTGGTTGGTTGGCGGTTGGTTGGTTGGCTGTTTGACTAGTTAGTTGGTGTTTGGTTGGTTTTGTTTTTGTTGTTGTTTGTTTTTGTTGTTGTTTTTTGTTTTGTTTTTCTTTTGTCACAGCAGTATCATTTCAGTAGCTGCACATCCACACACCGTTTATTTTTTATTTTTTCTCCTCTTCATTTTGTATTTATTTTTATTTCAGTCGTCGCCGGAGCTGAAGACAGAGGATGAGATGGATTTCAACATAATTCGCGAGGAGTTTAGCCCGGAGCCAGAGAAACCCCAGATACTGACTCCTGAGGAGGATCTAGATGATGAGGAACCGGAACTGGACGACGATGAGGTAAGTACTGAAGTCACCCAAAACATCAGCAAGGAAATAACCAACAAAGACAAAAACACGCTTCTGAAGAAAAAAAGACATTGACAAAATATCGTATACTGACGAGCAAAAGTAATGCGACACCTTTGGAATCATAGGAAACACGATGGTGTGTCTGATGATTCCAAAAATGTCGCATTTCTTTTGCTCCTCAGTATACATGTACTTTCAATAGATGATCTCCGGAAACAGTAATTCGGTCAAAACTGCAAATGTGTCGACAAAAACAGTGGATTAAAAGCCCGCACAAACACGCGATATCGCATGTTTGTCCGTGCTCTTAATCCAATGGCTCGAAACATCCGACATCATATGTCTGACAGGCCTATTAATCCGCTGTTACGAACAACATATATTAGCCTTACTATACAAAAATAGATAATGATAACTAAATTAGCTCACTGAGCTTGATGTTTTTCGTATGTAGATAAAAAGTTTGCCCGGAAACTCTCTTGTCTTTTTTTTTCAAAAACGTGTTTCTTTTTTGTTGTTGATTATGTTCTTAAATTTCACTTGCATGAAAGTCACCATTTTGGTATAAATTTAATTGATCAGCCTCATCGTCGTGGTTTTATTGTGATTATTCTATTTAGCACAACACGCTACAGAAGATTGGTCGACCATAACGGTTCATGGGGGGGCGCCAGTTTATTCTGGAACCACCCATGAACTATCATTTTTGAAATAAAATGAAATGGCCTGCAGTTTTCAGAGGAGGAAAATATCAAAATGTATCTTCAGAAAACAAGACATTTTAGATATAAATAGAAATGGCGTGAATACAAAATTGGAGTGGTATTATTGAGGATGACGACGTTTTCTAAGAGTGAATAAGAGAGCGAGACAGAAGTATTCTTTGTGAGTGCGCGCAAATTAGTCTTTGTGAGTGCGCGCGTGCCTGCGTGTCTTTGTGAGTGCGCGCGTGCATGTGTGTTTGTGTGCGTGCGTGCGTGCGTAAATACGTGAGTGCGTGTGTGTATTTTGAGGGACAATTGGATACAGATGTAAATAAATAACTCTGGTATTTTGTACTATTGAAAACCTATTTGCTATCAGCTTTAACATGTTATTTTTTCTTCTTTTACTGTACAAAGCGGATAAAAAAGGTAACTGATAACCGCAAGCTTTTACGTGCTTGTCTCCCAATGTTTCACATTGAGGTGTATGGTTTTATGTTCATTGTGGCCACAAAATCAAAGCACGCGACTTATGTTTGTGTTTATTGTCTTTGACAATTGTTTCGCTTCCTTACCATCATTGCAAAGACCGCAGAATGTGTTAAGTTCCATCACTGGATGTTCACAAAAAAATCTTGTGCTTCATTTCTTTTCAGCTGTACGAAATTTGTTTTTATGATTTTTTTTATTGATACATTGATTTTGTGTGCTTTTGATTTTGTGTGCCAAAATTTTCATATTTTGCCAAAATAAATCTTTCGTTAGATTTAAATGTCTTATCCGACAGTATTCAACAAGGAAACTTACAATTACACAGTTAATCGTACATAAACAGTGTGTACTTGTATTTGTTAATTGAATTTTACATTTAAGTAAAATATTGAAAAACTATTCAGATTGACTCATATTTCTAACAGCTCCCAAAGTTCATTGACTGATAATTACATGATTATAGTACATTTTGTCTACTTTCTATAATCGGTTAATTCTTTTTCTGGCGGTTTTGAAACCGTCACAACTTTAAAATCGTGTCATTAAAGCGATCTGTTCCAGGACGGGCTTTGATTGATACAATGTTGCCGATACATCGGGTTCTCGATGTTGTCACGCCTCAACTAAGACATTCCTAGTTTTCCTTTTACCATTCATGTGAGCAAGCAGACGGAACAGTGTTTTTTTTTTTCCTGCCCTTTATGCAAAACGGGAGACTGGCCTATGTGCAAAGCCGAAGAATAAGAAAAAGACTTTTATTTTGCGACCTTCAGACTTAAGTTAACCCCTTCACTGCCGAGAAAAAGTGACCCAGCTGCAAAAGGTATAGATCCTCATTAGCCCCCGCAGTTGCGGGGGCTCGTGAGGATCTATGCCTCTTGCTGAGACAAATTTGTCCTTTCTCCATGGAAAGTTATGGCTTTCGGTCGCTGAATGAACGAAGATTTCAGAAACAGAAAATATGCGACCACTGGCAGCGAAGGGGTTAATTTACCCCTTGTGTTCAGCATAATTGTAAGACATCTTTAGAACGTTTATGAAAAGAAATATTGCGAACTGTAAACCTCTGTAATTTCTGGAGCAGGTCCCTTTAAAATAAAAGATAACTTTCATAGATAATTCTGTAAAAATGAGACATGGTGTACATGTATACTGACGAGCAAAAGAAATGCAACGTTTTTGGAATCATCGGGAACACTGAAGTATTTCCGATGATTCTAAAAGTGTCGCATTTCTTTTCCTCGTAATTAATTAATTAATTTCACGGTTTGCCGGCTTCAAGAGCACTTGGTATCTGTTATTTTATCTCCATATGTATACATGTACCATTATATGGCAGTACGTAGTGTAGTGCAGCATTACCGTGATGGCTGAGCTTAACGCATTCAGCCCGACGGACGTATTTCCCAAATTTTGGGGGCGTCACCTAATGACAAAGCACCAGTTGCAGGAGATGGATCGACCATGATAATTCAAGGGCAGTGCCAGATTAGCGTGGCGCCGACAGGCACTACCCTTGAATTATCATGGTCGACCCATCTCCTGCTGTAGTGCGTCAGGGCTAAATGGCTTAATGACACATTCGCCTTGACGATATGACAGCAGGAGTTATATTGACCATGACAGTTCCAGTGTAGTGCCAGATTTGGTCAGCGCCTGGGAAGACGCCAACTTAATCTGGCACTACCCTTGAACTATCATTGCCGATTCATTGACCTACTTCTGATTTCCGAACAATGTCAGTTATGCTGGGTCATGCTTGACTGATATGTATGATGCTTTTTTCAGCAGCAGCGAAAGATAGATAGACCGACATCTTAATCTTCAATGTCTGCTTCTCAATACCTGCCGAAGGCTTTCCCAGTGCGCGAAAGGTCCTCGGACCCATGACGTCCGCAGTGGACCCGCGCACGGCTGTGCGTTGTCCCACCTCGGCCGCCTTTGGCCCGAAGACCTATGCTTACTTTTTGCTATCATTTGTTAATTCAGTTCGATCATCATGGTCTGCTTATGAAAATGTGCCCTAAGGCTTGAAGTTAATATTGTATGTAGTTTTATACAGCCTAGACTCTCCGGCTTTAGATAGTTTCTTTTGCGTTATTGTGTACAGGTTTGGTTTTTATTGAATGTGCCTCACGTTGTTATGGCTTTGTTAACGTCTTCAGTATTGTGATCGCAACTTTAGTTATGTTGCCTTTGATTTCTTATTCCTTGTAGTTTCAGTTTGCATCAGGATACATCGTTTGAACAGTGCAACTGCTTTTCCTCGTTTTAATTGGTTTTATTTTGTTGACGTGCGGTGCTGCAAAGAGTAGAGTGCTTTCACTCACCTGTGTGGAAGATGCTCTTGTACTATAGAACACAACAGACAAAACACACATTGATGAATAAAGATTTGCATTGAAACCCGCTGTAGAACAAGGCGCGAAATGTCTGTCACACAATTAATATGATCGTCAGATTAGACATTCAACACATACCAGTAAGTATAAAATGCACTACAAGCATTGATATCTTATTCGTCGCCACACTTCCGAAGCCCACCTCTTTTCTTGCACACACCGCAGCGCACCCACACACCCCCACCCCCACATCCCCCACCCCGCTGCCTCTCCCCAGGAACAATCTGGCCTGCCGGCGACTCATTCTTCAGAATATTACATGCCCTTTTTAAGAATCTGTGGACGAAAAAAAATCATAATCAGTAGTTTTGCGCCTAGAGGACTATTTGAAACGATTTCGTGTTCCTATCTGATTATGAACATTCTGCACCTTTAGAGCAATTCTGAATCTCCCGTGTGCATGCAGCCGCCGGTACTGTATATAGCTGCATGCTACAGGGGTCATAGCTGCATGCTACAGGGGTCATTCGCATGAGTGAGCTTAGTTCCGCGCCAGCCACTAACCAAGGTGTGCCGCGATAGCGTAGCGGAGCACCTTGCTTAGTGGCTGGCGCAGGACTAAGCTCACTCATGCAACTGATGCAAGCTCACACATACAACTGGTGCCAGGGGGTTCTAGGCTGGTGGCTGATTCTTGTACCTATTTTACCTCTGTAGGACGACGCTAACCTGAAATCTATCTCCAACCGTGAAGCCAGAGCAGCCAAGCGTGCGGCAGCGGCAGCCAAACGGAAAGAGGAGGTGGAGCGACGGAGGAGGGAGCGAGAGGAACAAGTGAAGAGAGAGAAAGAGGAACAGGAAAGACAGGAGCAACTTAGAAGAGAAATGGAGGAAGAAAGGAAGAGGCGAGAGGAGGAGAGGAGGTATGAAATGTCATGATCCCGAGTGGTTGAAGTTTGATTCACAAACATTACAGACCATTAACCCATGCGCCCCCGGAGCACAAACAACAACACGAGAGGCATAGATCCTCATGAGCCCTCGCAGTTGCTGGCCTCACATTGTGTTCATGTTCCTTGGATGGATGAAGTTCCTTGGCCTTAAATACACAATTTCGCAAAAAAGATAAAAGTGTTTTTAAACAAAACTGTGTGTCTTGCTACGAAAACAGTTTTTTTTTTTAGCCCGGACAAACCTGCTGTATCGCTTGTTTATCATGGCTTTTAATCCACTGTTTTGTATAAACATTGTTACCTACCTTTACTTTCCAAACAACGTCTAGTTATCCAGTCCCTCAGACAGCCTCTTAACCCATATCACACTGAGGCTAAAAGCTTCAAATTTGTGCACTGACATATGCAAGCTACATTATTGTACTTACAGATAAGGATATGGACGATGGCTTTAGTTCAAGGGAGGTGCCAGAATAGCTTGGCGGCTAGAGGCGCCAAGCTATTCTGGCACTACCCTTGAACTATTTTAGTCAACTTATTTCTCTCACTTGTGTATTCCGAATGATAAGGGTTAAATGTCTGCAAGATTCGTGAAATTGTGTGTCTCCGTGCTGGAGCAGGATTTCATGAGGATCCATGCCTCTTGCTGGCCACAACAGATTTTGCATTCTCGGATCAGTTGTAAAATCATCTTTACTGCTGAATGTACCCTACACTTTTCTTCATGCTTTCACTTGTGTGTATTTTTTATGTGTGTAGATGTTTTATACTGTGGTGGGGCAGCATTGTGGATATCAAATGAATCGCAGCAAAGTGAAATAAATCTGTCGATTCGAAATGTATTAGTGCTGCGGGTAAACGTATCGAAGCAGAGCACTACCATGTTGGGGCTCAGCGTGTTAAAAGATACATTCCCCAAACGTAATCACGATCTAAATGAAAAGAGACATAGATCCTCAAGAGCCCCCGCAGTTGCTGGGGCTCTTGAGGATCTATGCCTCTTGCTGACCCCCTCATTGGACCCGTGGTTCTTCGGCGGCTGGGACTTTTTAACGCTGAATTGACGAGGTTTATTGGTGACACGCGTAATTGTGTCCTGCAGGAGGAGAAAAGAGATGGAGGCGGAGGAGAAGAGCCGGGAGGAGCAAGAGATGGAGGAAGCGGAGAGAAGGAACCGGCTGGAGCAGGACCGAGAGAAGCGGGCCAAGGAGGACTACATGAGGAAGCTGGACGAGATGAAGAGAAAACAGCAGGAGGAGGAGGCCAAGCGGATGGGTGAGGCGGATAGGGGAGGACTGCCCACCCCCCACCCCCTCCCCCACCCCTCCCCAGCAGCTAAACGTCTTCTCGGGCCCACGACGGCCGCAGTGGGCAGTACGCGGGCCCACTGCGGCCGTCGTGGGCCCGACGACTTTATTGGGGATGCTTACTGGGGGTGGATTCGTTTGTGCGCTATGTGGTTGTTTTAGCTTGTTCATTCGTTCGTACTTTGGTTGTTCGTAAGTTCATTCGTGCGCGCATGCGCACGTTCGTACATTCAGTCACTCAGTCAATCAGTAAATAATCATTCATTCAGTCAGTCAGTCCAGTCAGTCAGACAGCCATTTAGTCAGTCAGTCAGAGGGTAAAATAATCAATCAATCAATCAATCAGACATTCAGTCAGTCAGTCTGAAAATCTGGGTGTAAGGTTGCTGTCAACTTCGCTAATACCAGGGTCGGATATAACAAACGTCGTATATTACAACACTTTTTCCGAAGTCCCGACCACACATTTTGCGTACAAATTACTTAGCGTTGAACAAACGTCGTATATTACAACACTTTTTCCGAAGTCCCGACCACACATTTTGAGTAGAAATTACTTAGCGTTGAACAAACTTCGGATATAACAATACAAAAGTGTGGGTCCCCAGGCGTCTTGTATTATCCGAAGTTTACTGTATTCATTACCTTCGACCACCATAGTTAAAAATAATGTACCTCAACAAATGAAAGTGCTAATCCTGCCCTCGCCCTGTCATAGCTGAGCCATCTCACACAGGTGGCGCACGTCAGTGCGCTATCTGTGTTAGACGTCTCGGCTATAACGTACTTGCGGAAGGAATCATTGAGAAGCTGTCTAGGTCTGCGTTATGATTGTTGGCAAGAGTCGATGATTTCACTGTTGTCTCACTACCACAGAGCTGCTCCTTCAGAAGCAGAAGGAAGAAGAGGAGAGGCGAGCCGAGGAGGAGCTGCTCATGTCCCAGATGGCCGAGCAGGAGCGCCTCGAGTACGAGAAGAAGAAGGAGGAGGAGGAAGAAGCCAGGAAAAAGAAGGAGGAGGAGGAGAGGTAATATCACCGAACCCACCACCACCCGACTGCAAGAGGCATAGATCCTCATGAGCCCCCGCTGTCGCGGGGGCTCATGAGGATCTATGCCTCTTTGCTAAAACGATTGTATGTGTAGGGATCTTCCTTTGACAGGTTGAGAATCTTCGACGTTGAATTTAGGATGATTTCAAGAACACAGTCTGCGTCCATTGGCATTGAAGGGGTTAACCACTGTTGATTGTGTTGTAGGATTTAACCTCTTTACTGCCCGTGAACACAGATTGTATGTTGTAAATTCAAAGCCAAAGAGACCCAGTGGTGAAAAGATCATGGGCATTGATGGGTGGGTTAACAAAAGGCATAGACCCTCAAGAGCCGCAGGAAATGCTGGGGCTCATGAAGATAAGTGTCTCTTGCAGTGGGATTATGTTCACTTTTTTCTCGGCAGTGAAGGGGTTAACCACTGTAAAGGTTTAACCATCAAAAAGTAGATGTTGCTGGCATAATAAGGCATATAGTCAGCCTTGAAGAGAAAGAAACAAACTGGATTTCCATCGACCATCGCTGATAAATACACATGGCCATTGATCGACCATGTTAGTTAAAAGGTCGCGTCAGATTAACTTGGCGCCTTGAAGGCCGCAAGGTGATCTAGCACTACCCTTTCAACTGCCACGGTTGATCCACGCCCAGCAGATGGAATGTAAGAGCTGGCGCAATTCTATAAAGTTTAAAAAAATAAGTGAGAAATACTTTCATTTTTGTTCCTCGAAGCATATTGATTCATTCACGCACACAGACTCCAGTATGTGTAATTTTTTTTTAAAAGGATTTTGTTGTCAGTGTAGCGCACGTGTTCAGATTATTCCGCCAGCGGAGGGGTTAAACGTATATTCTTTGTCAGCACGCATGGCGCACGTTGTCGCATACTTATCAACACAATTTTTGTATCTGTCTCTCTCCAAAAGGATAAAACGGGAGCTGGAAGCCAAGCTGGCCATGGAAGAGGCCAGACGCCTGGCAGAGGAGATGGCCCGGAGACAGGCCGAGCTGGAGGCCAGACTGAAGTTCAACCGGGCTCTGCAAGTCGAGGCAAGCTCCCTCGACCACTCTCAGGACATCAACCGTGCCTTTGTCTTCTCGTACTTCGAGTTGTTGCAGTGGCTAGGTTTAGATATTCCGGAATTCGAACTGGCTAAAATGAGCCAATTTTAGTCCCTTTTTTATAGTGATATTAGTTGGGTTCTGTGGTTGTTGTCAGTTTGTAAATTTTAGTGACTTCATATGGGCTAGGCTTAACCCTGTATGTGCTTGCAGCCACCGGTGCTGTTCACAGTACCGGTGGTCGAATGCAGAATGGGGTTAACTCTTTAACTCCCAGAACTAAATGCCGACTACCATTCAGTAGAATGGAAGTCATTTCGTTCTGAGAGTTTTAGAGGTAAAGTCCACGCGTCTGTTCCTCACTTACAACGTAAACTGGATATGACAGTGGAACAGAGGGGCTGAACATCACAGGCAGCGGTTGGTACAGGAATGATTTAAAATTAACCCGCTCACTGCCAACTGACGCAGCATTAAGTCTTTGAAAGAACACCCAAGTCAACACCGAATAATCCCATCAATCCAAGCAACAAGGATATGAATAACATCCGCAAGAGGCAAAGAATCTCATGAGCCCCCGCATCAGCGGGGGCTCATGAGGTTCTTTGCCTCTTGCAGCCGGGTGATGTTCGCAATTTTTCCGTCAGTGGATGGGTTAAACATACAATCAAATGTTCGATCTCAGATAGGCAAGTGAAACCGATATCGATAGCACGTTGAAATTCAAATCATTGCGTCAACCCGCGCCTCCGGTTGATCATTGCTGTTAATACATGCAGCATAGTGAGAATGTCTGTTCTCGACCATAGACCATGAGCTTGTGAGTGGGACTAAGGTATTTATTGCAAGACATGAACACACTGGGCCAATTTTAGTCTGGCAGTAGCAGTGTGTACGTTGAGTGTAAAGTTTTCAATGACTCTCCTGTTTTGTATGTAGACACACAACGAAACCCAACCTGTTAAAAAAAAAGCAAACTAACTTAGTCTGTATAGTGACTTATGTGTGCTGGTCTGTGATTTTGAACATTACGAGCTGGAACCGTAAAGTCCAAAAGCACAGGACGGCACCAAAATACAGGTTGTTCGGAAATCAGAAGTAGGTCAACATTTGTGTGACGCAAACAGTGAATTAAAGCCCAGACAAACATGCGATATCGCATGTTTGTCCGGGCTTTTAATCCACTGTTTGTGTCAAACGCATTCGAATGTTCACCTTCTTTTCATTTAAATCGTCTATTATGACAAGTGAAAAATAGCCGGTCGCTAGCGGTGTCTATGTGTAAATTTATTTCCAGTGACTATGTTGACAAATGCAAAATAATGTTTGTAAAAATCAAATATGAATAAATATTTAGTGTTGTCATATAGCCCTTTGGCTGTCCCCAGGCACCGCCTTTTGTAGGGGGTGATTCCTGTAGGAATCACTTGCACAAAGAGCGCTACCCCTAGCCAAAAGGTTAATGACTTATGCACGTTGTAAAATATACAATCGAGTTGTGCAGTTCTTTATGTTGACATCGCCTGCTCAGCATTAAAGAAATACTAGCAGTATTCGTATTAAACTCCCAATGCCAGCGTAGAGTATGGCTGGCTGTAAGATATACGTAATATGTATAGAGACGATCAAAAGAAATGCAGCATCATTGGAGTCATCGGAGACACTTAAGTGTTTCCAATGAGTCCAATAATGTCGCATTTCTTTAGCGTGTAAGTATTGCTGCTAATCTGTTGGACCTTACAACAAGAAGGTGTAAGGGGCGGACCACCAGAACATTTAAGTAATAAGTATCAAATATGTACAGTTCCGTTGTTGAAGAAAAAAAGATAATTATACGTTGTTTTCTTTTATTGAGGTTGTTTTTAATTGCTTTCCTCCAAAAATTGCTTTTATGACAGAACCTTATTCATGTTCAATAAAGCAACCTTAAAAAGGTCATAAATCCGTCCATATTGGCATATTAGTCTGCTTTTGTTACCTTTTCAGTCCGTCCATGTTGCCTTATTAACTTGTTTTTGTTTCGCTTGATGTTATGAAAAATACCGGTTCAGTTTTAATAAATACAATATACATCTAACTTATTCCAAACGTTCCGCATTTGGATACGCGGCATCAAGCCGCGTATCCGAACTCGGTACATCTCCAATGTGTTAATCAACTGTTGCATGTGTTGTTCAGTGAAAGGTATAAAATACTGTGACCGAGAGGGTATTGGATGTTTGTCTCAAGAATAAAAGAGCACAGTGTCGCCGAATCGACACATGTCAACCCTTTGCGTGTCGGAATCATCGCTATTAAAGCCGCTACCGACACGCAAAGGGTGAAAATGTTAATGTATAAACTCATGAATTAAGTTGCGAAATCAGAAGTTGGCCGAAGCTGGCACGTGTATGACACAATCAGTGAATTAACCTGTTTAACCCCCACGGTCGGACTTCGCAAATTTTGGAGGTGTCACTTAACGACTATGTACCATTTGCCGGAGATAGATTGACCATGATAATTCAAGGGTAACGCCAGATAAGCTTGGCGCCTGATGGCGCCAAGCTTATCTGACACTACCCTTGAATTATCATGGTTGATACATCTCCTGCTGTAGTTTGTCAGGACTATATGGATTAAAGCTCGAGCAGGCGTGTGATATCGCATGTTCGAGTTTTCACCCACTGTTCGTGTTAAACACGTGCAAATTTGGCCTTCTTCTGATTTACCTTTGTTTACTTTTGTTGATTCACGGTTCAAAGGCAGGTGATATTGATCTTGTTCTGTGCTTTGTTTTTCGATTGCATGCTTCTAGTGCTTGTAAGATAATGACGGAGTTGTTGGATGTTATGTTACCTTTTTTGTGTGTGTTATATTTGTTTTCGTTGATGTTTTTCATTGTAGTGATATGACCAGTCTGAAAATTTTTCAAACACAAGTCAGCTTGATGATTTTATTGCAAGTGCGTCTGCTGATTAATAATGATTATACAGAGGTGAAAGCTTTTATTAAAGTATTTTTTCACTGTCCTGCGAGAATTATTTTCACAGTGTGTGTGTGTGTGTGTGTGTGTGTGTGTGTGTGTGTGTGTGTGTGTGTGCGTGCGTGCGTGCGTATAAAACAGTGCGTTCATCTACCAATGTACATGATAACATACAACATACATTAGGTGTCAAGCTAATCTGGCACAACCCTTCAATCATCATGGTCGATCCATCTCCTGCAAGTAGTACATAGTCGTCAGGTGGCTCTCCCAAACTGTGGGCGAGGCGACCTCGGGGTTAAATGGGTTAATACGTCTACTTTTTTATGAAAACATTTGTTTAGCAGGAGAACTGCACGCAAACGCCATAACACGCATCCCAAGTACGGCGTGCTGTAGTCGAGCGTGCACGCGTGAAGAACGCAGATGTAAATGGACAAACACGGACAGGAAGAACTTATAAGGACTAACAAAGAGACATAAATCCTCATCAGCCCCCGCAACTGCGGGAGCTGATGAGGATTCCTGTCTATTTGTAGCTGGGTATCGTTCTCACGGCGGTAGTTTAGGACACTGCATGTGCGCTGATGTAGTATGATTTTGCACATGACGACTGCAAGCACGCATACTTGCAATGCTGGGCACACTACTTTCCATCCGCCCTTGCAAAAGCCAAGCCTATCTCCTTCAGCCACGTGCCGATCTCGGCACTCTGGTCGAGTGTCCCCATGATAGGCATACCGAGGTCGAAGTTGCCCTCCGCAGTCTGCAGAGACAGAAGGTACTGAGCCACTCTCGCGCTCATCTCGCGGTACTTCTGTTTCCCGGTGGCAAGAGCTATCAGGGATGCTCCGTACGCACACTTGTGGCTGTAGAGACGGACAAACGAAATCTAGACCACAAAACGGAGACTGCCAAGCACTTGAAATGCCAAGAAAACGACAACAAAGAAAGAAACACGCTTAGAAAGGACAATAACACTACGTGTTGTGATTGTTCTTTCTATGCGTGCTTCTTTCTTTGTCGGGATTTTCTTTGTACAGAAAATGGATGCACGATTTTCAAGTGTAATGAGCTGCATGCATATCACACTCAGGTGTCAAGCTATTCTGGCACCACCCTTGAACTAAAATGGTTGATCTATCTCCTGATCTGTAATGCAGCCTTCGCAGGACAATAAGCAAATTAATTTCAAGCAGTGGTGTAAGGATGAAAAGGCCTTAGGGTTAAGGCGGCCGGTAGCTTTCAATGCCTCACCTGTAAGAGAAAGAGAAGAAACTCTCATCGCAAGTCAGCAGATAGTCCAGGATGGCCTCCCCCGTCTCGACATACTTCTTGTCCCCAGTGGCTTCGGACAGGAAGTAGAGGAAAAAGACCGGGTAGCCCAACATAAAATAGAGCTGGCGAGGCGTGCGGCGGTTCACTCGGTAGTAGACAAGGAGGTCAGCATCCGGGGTCTCTTTCACCAGCTCGCCGGTGTCCCCGCGCATGCACAACAGGAAGTGCTGGTCGATGTTTTTCTGCTTCTCCACGAAGCGCCCCATGAGGTTGCCCGTGGCGATGGCCTTCTCCGTGTCTGCGATGACAAACGGGTGAGGGTCTTGTATGTGTGCAAGGTCTGTGATTTTAGACCTTACGGCTACCTTCCAGAAGTAAGGTCCAAAATCACAGACCAGCACACATATATTTTTGATTTTACAGCACCAAGTGCAAAATTTAAAATGATTCTGGAATCGTAATGTCTGAAACTTAGTTCCCACTAATCTTCTGGTGTACCGGCAACCAGTTAGAAGTCGTAATTCTTTTCAATAAAATCTCTTCACTGTTGAGAAAACGTGATCACGATCCAGCCGGAAGAGGCACAGGTCCTCACGAGCCCTGGGCCCTAGGATCTATGCCTCTTGCTGACGTCACCTTGTATCAATGAACAGTAGCTAGCTCAGTTATTAAATACTGACCTCCGTAATAAAGAAAGGCCAGACCGAGATGGGCTGACATGAAAATGCCAACGTCATACTTGGCGGGGTCGCAGGCATCGTAAGGGCCGCTAGTGCAAAAGCCGCCGATCTTGGGGTTGAAGAAGGTCTCCAGATAACGCCTCGCCGGCATCGAAATGTCAAATCTGAGGGGGGGGGGGGGGGGGGGGGAATATACTGTATTATAACTCATTCGAGACATGCCGCCTTCGGATACGCGGCTTTATGCCGCGTATCCGGAGGCGGCACGTCTCGAATGAGCCAACCTCTTTGCTGCCTGAGCACAGCATCACAACATCCAGATGCACCAGTCAAATAACATATAACCTCATGAACCCATTTACGTCTTCACTGCCGAAAAAGTAATTACGGTCGAACAGCAAAAGGCACAGATATATGCCTCCTTTGGAAACCACTTTGTATCCATGTGTTCTTTGGATGGCATGGGGTCTTCAACGTTGATTTTACGATTATAATTTTCAAACAAACTCTGCGTCCACTGACTAAATGGCTTAACAAAATAATGTTGTATCCTCAGAAGGCTGCTCCAACCCTGTAGCTCCAGGAACTGATCAGACTCTGTGCCACTTGTGGCCACCGACCTGCCACCTCTGCATCATCGGATTTGGAAAATTAGAAAGTTGTATACTAAACCCATCACTGCCGGATCATTGCGGACACCACCCAACTGCAAGAGGCAAAGAATCTCATGAACCCCCGCAGATGCGGGGGCTCATGAGATTCTTTACCTCTTGCTGACCCTATGCATATCTGCTCTTTCTTGGATAGAAAGGATTATTCGATGTTGAATTTGTCCTGTTTCATTCAAAGAAATACTTTTTGAGTCCACTGCCGGGCAGTGACGAGTGAATTCTAGGACTTCTACAACTTGCCTGCCCAGTCTGTGAGCGGTCATGGCGACCCAGGTGTTGAGATAGGGCCAGAAGAGTTGCAGACGCGGGCTGGACGTCTTGCGTCCCTTTCCCGCCTTCTCTGGCCACGAGATGAAGTCCCCGTCAGGCTGCATGAACCGCACCTTGATGTCGTCCAGGACCTGAGAACAAAAAGCATATTAAACCTACTCAGTGTCGCTGCTCGCAGACTGTTTCTCTGAAATCTTAATTCAACGCGGGGAAAAACTGTCTAGGGAACATGGACACAAGGGTAATGTCATCAAGAGGCATAGATCCTCATGAGCTGCGCAACTGCGAGGGCTCATGGGGACCTGTGTCTCTTGCAACTGCATTTTTTTGGTCAATATTTCTCAGAATGTGTATTTTGTTCCAGACTGAAACGGGTCCACAGGGTTTTGTAAGACTGTATCTTGTAAAATCATAGTGAAAAACAGATCCGTCTTGTCGTGGGTCTACGCAACATCCTCTAAAGTCTAAGTTAACTCATTCAGCCCGACGGCAGTATTTCCCAAATTTTGGAGGCGTCATCTAATGACTATGCACCAGTTGCAGGAGATGGATCGACCAAGATGATTCAAGGGTAGTGCCAGATTAGCTTGACGCCTGTCCTAATCTGGCACTACCCTTGAATTATCATGGTCGACCCATCTCCTGCTGTAGTGCGTCAGGGCTGAATGGGTTAATTCTGTAACGTTAGAAGAAAAAAATAGCAAAGAAAGAAAAACAGTCAAACATTACACCAGAAACAACTAAACAAACAAACAAAACAAAAACAAACAAACAAACAAACAAACAAACAAAACAAATTTTGACCCACGAAAACAAACGAATACCTGGTGACAAAGCTGCCATCTGCCGGTTGTGAAGAGCAATGTTGGCAGCTTGTAAACGGAAGCTACGTCGTCAATGATGTCACGTGCCTTCAGTTGTCCGTTATCGTCCACAGAGCGCTCAAAAAATTCAGCCACCTTTTCACTGGCAGCGATCAGGGTTTGAGAATCCGGCAAAGACATGGCTGGTGTGGAATATGTGACAACAAGGCTCATGAAAGGCTTGTGATAAGTGTGTGCTGGTCTGTGATTTTGGACCTTACGGCTGAAAGCCGTAAGGTCCAAAATTACAGACCAGCACAGAAAGTTTGTTTTTCGGTGTTTATTTCGGTGGTTGATGTTGACGGTCTTGTTTGTTTGTTCATGTCACGACCGCAGACCGGCGTTATCATTATGAAGCGACAGACAAAGTGAGTAGGCATGGCGAGGCAAGGTAGCTACTTCGCTTACCGTACCTTACCGTGGCTGTGCGGGTCACAATGATAGCCGTCTTCGCGCGCATGTTTCATATGAACAAACTCAGTTCGTAAAACCCGACTGCACAGCTAATTGTTTTGTCCTTGTTTTATTGCAAGGCGACGAGTTCTTTCTTTCTTTGGTTATGTTCTTGTATTATGTGTATCAAATTCTGATAGGATTACCCTTACCCAGTACACGTATATCACCGACACTCAGGCAGTGTTGTCAGTTACTCCTCGCAGTACACTGTTTGCACTTCCGAGAACAGAAACAAATTATCAGAAGAGAGAGAGAGAGAGAGAGAGAGAGAGAGAGAGAGAGAGAGAGAGAGAGAGAGAGAGAGAGAGAGACTAATTTGTCCTCTGAAGACAACATATAGTACCAGATATCGACTATGGTAGTTCAAGGGTGATGCCAGAACAGCTTGGCGCCTACACTGAGGCGCCAAGCTGTTCTGGCATCACCCTTGAACGGCCATTCAGTCGAGACAGAGAGAGGCACACCCGGCACAGAGAATGAGAAAGTGCGAGAGAACACTGTGCCAAACCTGCAGCAATTGTGAGGATCACCCCTGTCGCACACGTTGCGTTTCTTCCCTGAATGATATCAAACCATACAAATGGGCAGACTTCGCGTACTATGTGCGTTTGCTCCACGTTATTAGCGTGGCCTTGTAAACTTCCTAACTCATCAGACTGCACTGAAGAACAGAGAAATAACTAAATGGGCGCCTAGACCTTAACTAGCAAGATACCGTTAGATTCTAGTGAGCCTGCCCCACACGGCAAACAGGCTATCATACTCATGCGACTCCATGCCTCTTGCAGCTTTTGAGGAGCAATGCCGCTGGCAGTTCAGTGGTTTGTAGGCTATCAGCGTGGGCGTGTGAATTTGTGGGACTGAAAAGCGGGACACCGAAAGGTGCTGTCGACCTAAGGGCAACCAACGTTTATCTGTATAGGCCTATGCATGATCTCAGTGTTTTGTGTCAGCTGTAGTATACAAATGGATTTGCAGAGCATTCTTTCACTGCCCCCACCCCCACCCCCTCCCCCACACTCACACTCACACTCACACTCACTCACACCCCGCCACCCCCTCTTTCCCATCGTGTCACTGTGATCTTCCGAGTCCAATGCCAGAGACAAATAGCCTCATCGCTCCTATTTTGATTATTGATTCCAAACGCGAGCATCAGTTGCTGACTTAAAGGCCCACAACCATCGCCTGTTCAAAGATACGCTTCTGTATCAGATAGTCAGTTACGAAACGCACAACACGGGTCTAGTAATTTAGACACAGGGAGAATGATCCGGTTGGTTCAGCACACGTCGTCTTTATATCAATTAACCTGACAATGACTCCACTCAGTCCCGGATAGAAATACAACGCTTTCAGTACGAGAAACAGCTAAAAATAGATTTACACGCTAACAGCAGCGCAGAAGAAATAAGTGCGGTTACGCGTTCGCTGCGTGTCAGTCGGCCGAGCTCAGTGTTGTTAAGGTTTATTAGGTGGGTCTACAAGACATAATAAACACAAATGATGCTGAAATATGTGTTCAGATTTATGCGTAATGGTACTTTAAGTTTGTTAGACTATGTCTAGTATTACCTGACGACAGTATCACAGTTCACACATCTATCAGACTTTAATTCAATAGTTCACATAAAACCACGTAATCCACATAAAACCACTAACTTTGATTTGGCAGGTTAAGATGTGCTGTGCAATAAAATTGATATACGATGTACTTTTTTTTTTTTTAATCATTCAAGGCTATCAGCAGTAGTTAGTCAAATGGCAATGTTTATTAAACAGCTAATACTGTGATTTTTTAACCTTATGGCTTGAAGCTGTAAGGGTCAAAATCACAGATCAGCTCAATCACACGTCATTGACTCATTCCGCTTCATGCAGCCGCCGGATAGGGAAAGCAACATTTCGCCCGTACCCCGGCCACCACCTCATCATCATCTTGCAGACAAAAACTCATAACAAGTTTGTTTGGGGGTTGTTTTTTTCTTTCTTTCTTTCTTTTTTTTTTTTTTTCTTTTTTTTAAATTTTTGTTGTTGTTTTGTTTTGTTTTGTTTTTTTGTGTTTTGTTTTTTTTCCCCCCGGCCGTTTCCCCACGGAGTAGTAAAAATGGTGTCTTTGCTCCGGCGGGCCCATCGACATCCGTGCGCGGGCCCGCTACGGCTGCCGCTGGGCCCGAGGCCCTTTTCTTACTGGTTACCTAACAACTGATAACGTTCCTGTGTTTGTCCTTGGGAAAAATACAGTGAAGTTAATCAGGTTGTTTCATACTGTATAAATTCTGCGCTGGCTGATGGTCAACTCATGTGGGCCTGACATTGATCTTTTTCAGGGGAAGTAAGCTCAGATAACTGAGGCCGACTGTGTCGTATGAGTAACAGTTGTTTCCCTTGCAACGTTTCCAAGGCCAGTCCGCAGCTGGCTTGTGAACAGGCGCTCAATTTTTAACCCGTTCACCCGGGTTCTGATTTCAGAAGTAACACAATCTGCGACCACTGGCAGTAACAAAGGGTTAATTAAAGTGAACGGCCGAAAGGATCTAGCTACCGTGTCCACTTGCAATAATAATTTATCCTACGGGAAAAGCGCGTTGTGTACACGAGGACCAGCAAGGCCAGGTCAGACTCAACAATGACCTCTCAGAACCATTCCTTATTTTCAACGGCGTAAAGCAGGGCTGCGTGCTGGCACCGACCCTCTTCACCATCTTTTTTAGCATGATGTTGAAGCAGGCCACAGTGGACCTCGATGATGACGATGCAGTGTACATCAGGTATCGTCTCGATGGCAGCCTGTTCAACCTCAGACGACTGCAGGCCCACACGAAAACCCTAGACCAACTGATTCGTGAGCTGCTTTTTGCTGATGATGCTGCCCTCGTTGCACACACAGAGAGAGCCCTGCAGCGCATCACGTCTTGCTTCGCAGATGCTGCCCAGCTCTTTGGACTCGAGGTCAGTCTGAAAAAGACAGAGGTCCTCCATCAGCCGGCACCCAAGACAGTGTATCGCCCTCCTCACATCACCATTGGCGAGTCTGAACTAAAGCCAGTGCACCCGTTTACTTACCTTGGCTGCATTATCACGTCAGACGCCAAGCTGGACAAGGAGCTTGACAGCAGGCTGGCAAAAGCGAACAGCACTTTCGGGCGACTTTTCAAGCGGGTGTGGCACAATCAACAGCTGAAAACAGGCACCAAGATCAGCGTGTACAGAGCTGTGGTCCTCACCACCCTGCTGTATGGTTCCGAGTCCTGGGCCCTCTACCGCAGCCAACTACGACTCCTCGAACGCTTCCACCAGCGCTGCCTGCGTACCATCCTGGGCATTCATTGGAGTGACTATGTCACCAACGTCGAGGTCCTTCAACAGGCTGAAACTGTGAGCATCGAGGCTTTGCTGCTGCGGACACAGCTCCGCTGGGCGGGGCATGTCTCCAGGATGGAGGATCATCGCCTACCAAAGATCACCCTGTTCGGCGAGCTTGCTACTGGACACCGTGACAGAGGGGCACCAAAGAAGAGATACAAAGACTGTCTCAAGAAGTCACTTAGTGCCTGCCAAATCGACCACCACCAGTGGTCTTCGCTTGCTGCGGACCGTGACACCTGGCGCTCCACCATTTACAAGGCAGCTGTCTCCTTTGAGGACTCTCACAGAGCTAGCCTTAAGGACAAGCGGCTCAGGAGAAAAAACAGAGATGCCGCAGCTCAGAACCCCGGCCATAACTTCCCCTGCAGCCACTGCGGTCGAACCTGCCTGTCTCGGATTGGCCTCCGCAGCCACGAACAAGCCTGCAGACGTCGTGGGCAACTCCTATAAAATCTTCGTTCGCGAAGTCAAGCCAAGGCGCCGCACACAGCCACTTCAGACACGCGTCGCTACTACAGCTCAGCGGCGCCGCGCCTCGTGCTGCCTGCTACCTACCGCTGCCTACTGCTTCGCCTCGTGCTGTCTGCTACGGGCTCCCACCAGTATGATCCACAGCCGGCAGACATCTTGAACTGACTGCAAAGATTGCTACGCCTGCCTGCTCCTCTTTACCATAGCCTTCTACTTAACAACTGACAGTCCCGCCTAGAAGAGAACTGACTTTTGTGGCAAGTACTGGTGTCGAAGGTCAAGTGACTTGGTCTTAGAGTCATTTCTAACTAAATTTAACTGATTTTTATCCTCAGTTTGAGTCTTAACTGTAATTTTTAAACATAAACTGGCCCGGCAGAGGTACACTTATATGAACTTTCTGCTCGGGTCATTATCGTCTTCAACAGAGACCGACGATGGATCTGGTTCCTCGTCGGTCACTGGAAACGGTCTAGATACTCCCTCTAGAGGAAAGAGGAAAAAAACGAAATAAGACTAAGCACAAACGGACTAGGGCTAGGGCCAGCGATGTTCTAAACCCGCATGCACCGACATCTGCTGTTTCTTCTGATGGCGGAGTTAGTCTGCCTGTTGTATCCCCTGGCGAGGCCTCATTAGGGGGCTCCCGGTTGGGGGAGAGCTTAGGGTATTTTCTTCCCCTCCCCATTCCCCGGACATTGCACGTGCCTCTGGCCGCACAGTCCGGGGAGAGCGTAGGGTTAGTCCTTCCCACCCACAAACTTCTTTAGTTACTGGAGGAGGGGAGGGGGCGGTCGACGCGATGGAACATGATTCTTCACTGCGCCGACTGTCCCCCCTCGTCCATCAAAATTCTCCTGCGACTTCAACTATGGATGGATTCCCACCTCCTCTTACCGTCGACGAAGCTGCTCTCGACGGTGGGAGTGGGGATGGGGATGCCTCGATTAAAAACACTGTAGTCTCAGAAACAGCGGGGGGTGTCCCGCCCCCTTCCGCCGGCGACGGTATTTCTGCCGTCGGTGGGGGGGGGGGAGGGTCGGGAACACCCCCCCCCCCCCTAGAACTCCTTTTAGGCAAGTGGTTAACAGGAAAACAAATAGACAACGTGCTAATCAAAACATGGTGGACTCGGGGGGATGGCGGCGCTGGCGCCGCTGCCGAGGTGTGGTGCACTTTTCCAGTCAGAGTCCATGACCGGGGGACGGGATCCTCCAGACTCCGGGATCATGGTACCCATCAGCCCCACCTCTGTGAGGGTGCTGGGGTCGCCCCCTCCGAGATCACCCCCACCCGGGTCTGCCCTGGGGGACTTGGGTGGGGTTAGGTATTTTTTAGTTCCCAGGGTCACCCTGGTCAGCCCCACAGGGTGGGGTTTTCTCTCTATTCTGGGGCATGTGTTTCTGTCTACCCTTTGTCCATTCACCTGTATTTGCCTTTTTAAAACTCTCCCTACTGTCTGCACTGCCTGTAGCTCTTGATATTGGATGTGTGTTGCTAAATGGTCTTAGCTTTATTTATGCCCCATGTTGTAGGTTTATTTAATGTATTTGACCGGCTGGCGACATACATTCAATTTTCTGTTTAGTTTTTTTTCACAAGCAGTGCAGGCACGTCCTGAGAAAGCCTTGTTGCTGTCGGGACGTTAAGCAATGTAAAATCAACCCTCCGAGATCACTCTGAGACAATTAGGTAGGGACGTTTGGATTGTCTCTTGTCCTAATGCTAGATCGCAGAAACTTTTAGCGTCAAAAAGGAACCTCGGTGGGGCGGAGGTCGAGTGTGCCATCCCCACTCCAAGGGTTGTGGGGGTGGCCCACGGGATCCCCCTCGCTGAGGACGTAAACCAATTGAAAGAATCACTGACTAAACATGGATATAAGACTGATGTGACCAGGCTTACTAACAGGGATGGGACCCCCTCGAGGGCGATCAAGATAGACTTCTTTGATATCACTAAACTACCAGCCAGAATTAAAATAGGAGTTCATCACCTCCCGGTCGAGCCGTATGCCCCCCCCCCCCTGTTCCACGCTGTACCAAATGCTGCAGGTTGGGGCATACGACTCGAGCGTGTAGGGCAAAGCAGGCTGTGTGTGTCAGATGTGGCGGCCGCGACCATGTCCGGGGAGCCTGTCTTGACACCACAACACCAAAATGTGTAAACTGTGGTGGCGCACATAGTGCAGCCTACCAAAAATGCCCTCAGATAATCCTCCATAGAGAGGCTAATAGAATAAGGAATCAAAATTATATACCATATAAGGAGGCCGTGAGGAGGGCCCAGATCAAAACTTCTAAGAAAAAAGATGAGGTTATAACCAAAGCTCAGCTACCGAGAGGTCTGGATGCCACAGCATGGACTCAGATTCCTGTTATTCGTTCACAGCCCTCTCACAACAAACCTGTTTCACAGCAAAAAAAAAGAGTCAGATTCCATCGTACAGAGACATTTTAACTAATAATATGTCACAAGATAATAGGGTTAAAACAGGAGTAACAGTAGAGATTGAAAAATCACCCCACCCCCCCACCCCCTTCCACCTCCACCCCTCTCGTTGATGGAGGAGGAGCATTCCCCACCCTCCCGAAGAACACTCAGATTCGGTGAGGTCCGACAAGCTGCTGATGGCCCTGGGCTGAGAGAATTCATGATCAGGGACATCAGTAAGCAAGCTCAAAATTTAGTAACGGCAGTGTCGGAGGGGAGTGTGCAGGGGATCGTGATGGCCATGCTCCAGTTTAACCAGCTGATCATGACTATCCTGGTTCCGCTGCTCACGAACCCTGATGTGATCTGACTGGATGATCATAATAAACTTAAGGATAATAGCGATAAGTTTCTTCCGCCGTCATGAGTGCGTTAGACAGTGAGAATCTAAATATCCTCCAATGGAACTGTCGTGCGGTTAGTTCAAGTATTCACTACTTAAACAATTATTTGGAGAAAAATGATTTTCATATAATCTATTTGCAATCCCTATTAAGGACTAAAGCTAAATTACCTCACATCAGGGGATATCATTATCCTCCTGTTACTGAGTCACATACTAAATTTAACGATACAATTTATACAGCTATATTTATTAAAATAGGGATTGATCATATAGTAATGCAATCGCCAGTTCCCTTGCATGAAACACACCCTATTTATAGTAATTATATCCAAATAAAAACTAATATGCATAAAGATATTAACATTCTTAATCTCTATGCTCCTAAATCGGTTTCACCAACAGATCTGGAGTGGATGCGTGCCCTGCCGGGTGGTGGATGGTTGGTTATGGGGGACCTTAACATCCACCACCCGTTATGGCACGCAAAAATTCCCGACAATCGAAAAATAGTTCATAAACAGGCTGATGATACAGTAACAAAATCAAATCTTCTTATTCTCAATAGTGGTGAATTTACTAGAATTCCCGATAGAAAACAATCGCACCCATCGGCGGTGGATTTAACTTTAGCATCCAATAATATTTTCTTAGATGTTTCTTGGACATTGGGGGATGACCCGATGGGGAGTGATCATCTGCCCATATCCGTGGAACTAAATCTTAAATCTCAATTAACCAATAATCTCCCCCATATTACTGGAAAATTTCAATATGAGAAAGCAAACTGGTCTATTTTTCAGAAAATCTTTAATCAAAATAAAGATAATATTGACATTACTAACGCTGAAGTGTTAAATAATACTTTAACTAAGGTAATAATAAATGCTGCTGAGGCAGCAATTCCACGAAGCAGGGGAGCTCCACCCGACAAACCTTCCAATGTCTGGTGGAACGAGGAATGTGATAGGGCTGTGAAAGAAAAAAAGAAAGCATATAATAAATGGAAAAAAACTAGGAACCCAGAATACCATATGGCTATGAAAACGGCAAACATACAATGTAATAAAATTATTGCCTTGGCCAAACTTAAACGTCTAAACGACATGATTATTAAAGAAATTAATTCACCCACGGATATGGCCAGGGCATGGAAAATTGTTAAAAACTTTTAAAATAGAAATAATCCTTCTCCTACTCCACTAGTTGTTAATAACTCAGTATATTCTACCGACGAGGATAAAGCAGAAATTCTGGCGGAAACCTTTGCTAATATTTACACCACAGATAAATTTAACCCTGCTGCTAAAAATTTTAGAGCAGCAGAGGAAAATAAGTTAATATTTGATGATTCAGCTGCCCCTGAACCGGGAGATACTGCCATGATTAATCTTCCTCTTACTATGGAGGAATTAAACTCTGTCTTGTCCCAGGTTGGAACAACTAAAATTTCCCCGGGACACGACAATATAACATATATTATGCTGAAAAACCTTCCCTTTGAAGGAAGGAAGCTACTACTAAGACTGTTTAACCAATGCTATGGAGAGGGCCAATTCCCATTGGCTTGGCAACATGGTTTGGTTATTCCTATTCCCAAACAAAAAAAACCACGAAATTTAGTTAATTCGTACAGACCTATAACTTTGACACCGCATATAAGTAAAGTATTTGAGCGGCTAGTTAAGAACAGATTAGAATATTTTTTGGATAAAAACAATGTAATTCCAAATGTTCAAGCTGGTTTTCGAAAATATAGATCTGTATCCGACCAGCTATACACACTCTCGTCATCAATTAAGCAGGCCTTTAAGAAAAAAACAAAAGGTTATGGCCTGCTTTTTCGATGTCAAACGAGCATTTGATGTCGTTTGGCATAAAAAAAATTACTGTACAAGGTCAGTACACTTGGTTTAACTGGTAATATTTATAATTATCTTAAAAATTTCCTACAGCGAACCTTCCAGGTCAAATATGGGCAGGCCCTCTCTAAAACATATATAACGGATTGTGGAGTACCCCAAGGTACCTGTCTTGCTCCTACCTTATTTAATATTATGATGGCAGATCTCCCGGCTTACCTTAAAGCTAAATTAGATAAATATACTAATACTACTCTAAAAATTTCTCAGTATGCCGATGACATAGCCATATGGAAACCGGTTAAAACCATAAATTCTCATGAGAGAGAAATATCTCGAGAAAAAAACATTAAATTTCAGAAGGTTATTGACTCAGTGCAGAAATATTTAGAAAATAACGGATTTGAGTTAGCTCCTGAAAAAAACTCAACTAATTATTTTCAGTACTAGGAAAGCCAAATTTAGCATACCAATATCTGTAAGTAATTTTGGCATGAAACATCTGATCACTCCACTAACTCAAATAAAATTCCTGGGGGTACTATTCACGTCCACTTTAAATTGGACACCACATATTAAAGCCTTATCTGTAGAGCAAATAGGGCTGTAAACTTAATCAGATTATTTAAGCACGAGGTGTGGGGCAGGAGCACCAAGTTACTTCTGCACCTCCATCATGCACTGGTGCGCTCAAATCTCAATTATGGAGAAGAATGCTTCATGTCGGCATCTAAACAATTGATTGATTGATTGATTGTACATTGCTTAACGTCCCGACAGCAACAAGGCTTTCTCAGGACGTGCCTGCACTGCTTGTGAAAAAAAAACAAAAAACTAAACAGAACAGCTAAAGAGCTACAGGCAGTGCAGACAGTAGGGAGAGTTTTAAAAAGGCAAATACAGGTGAATGGACCAGGGTAGACAGAAACACATGCCCCAGAATAGAGGGAAAAACCCACCCTGTGGGGCCGACCAGGGTGACCCTGGGAACTAAGTAGTTAACCCCACCCAAGTCCCCCAGGGCAGACCCGGGTGGGGGGGGGGGGGGCATCTAAACGAGTGCTTAAAATGCTGGAAGCAGCAGAAATGAGATCGCTAAAGTGCATTATGGAGGTGCCAGACTTTACATCAAATAAAGCGGTCTATGCCCTCACCAAAGTGCTTCCTTTGGAACAATTTCGTTTAAAATTCTGTGCAAATTATATTAACCGGATATTTAAGATTTCTAATAACGCCCAGGAACGTTTTATAATGAAATTAACATGGATCGGCAGGAATTAGCCATCCATGCTATACAAAAAAGAAAGATTCAGCCATCCCTAACCTCATTGGTTTGCGAGGTCCTTGGTAGGGCCGCTGTGACTCCCCAGATGAATTAAACCGGTACCGCTAACACCTTATCCACCCTGGACCCTCCTCGGGGCCACGATAATTATGGATATACCTAACATAAATTAAAAAAGTGACTTACATCTCCAGAGATTAACAACTCTGGAGTTTCTGGAAGCTCAGTACCCCCACTCGCTCACCGCATATCATGGGTCTATAAACGATGCCGGAGATGCGGGGAGCGGGGTGGTTATTCCCTCTCTATCTAAAACGATTAGTTACAGTTTAGGCAGCGGTTGGGCCATTTGCACGGTAGAGCTGGTGGCCATATTAATGGCCCTTGGTCACGTGCTGTCCCTCCCGCTGCAGATGTATCAGTTTTTAATTTGTACCGATTCTAAATCAGCATTACAGAGTATTCAAAATAATGACCGAGCTGGTAGACCTGACATTGTTTTAGAGATAAATTTACATATTAATCAACTCTGTGCTAGAGGGATCAGTGTCGCTCTCCAGTGGGTCCCCGCCCATGTTGGTATATTGGGTAATGAGGCTGCGGATAGGGCCGCCCGGGCTGGTGCATCAGGTCTTCCGGGTGCCCAGCCCGTGCGGCTCTCGCATACTATTTTAGAGGCTAAAAATAATGTAAATAAAGTAATAAGCGAGATTAGTAACGAAAATAATCTAGCATTGGCCGGAGACTGTCCAGGCGTTCTCGCCTATTCACGTCTTTTTAATTAGAAATGATGGGTGCGGCCATTTTGAACATGACCTTCGACCTACTGGGGACGACTTCCGGTTTTGCTTGCAAACATGGAAGCTGTGAATACAAAACCCTACACAAGTTCCCGATCTAGCGGCCGACATTGCGCAGTAAAAGGTTGCCACAACAACGAAAAAGAGCTGTATGACTTGTTGCAAATGCCATGTTTTGACCACAAACCTTTCATTCGCCGTTATTGTTCGTGTTTGAAACCTTTTTGTTTGTAAAAAAGTGTATCACATCGCACACTATCCGATGAAATGGCCTGTTTTTTATCGGCTGGCCGTACACACTCGAGCGAGACAAGTCAGTCTGAATTTTTATGTCTAGTTCATGTGTGTTTCGAGGAAGTTTTGCTTTAAATTGCCGGTACTCCTCATCGTCAGCGGACCAAACCGTGGCGGAGATAGTTATTGTGCGCAGCGTTTTGTTGCACGTATCAAAATCTCCGTTGAAGTTATATCCCCATATGTTTGGTAGGGATTAGGACTACCGACTCTAAGGCCTACCTACTGATGCCAGCAGGTTGTTGTCTCACTCACGCCCTGATATTTTCATACGGTTTTTGTATCATGGGCGTGTGTGATCTTCAACTTTTGTGTAAATGTTTTGTTTTGGTTTTTTTGGTTTTTTTGTTTTTTTGTTTTTTTGGTTTTTTTTTTTGTTGTTTTGTTTTGTTTTTCTTCCAACTTTTTATGTTCTGTCAGTACAATAGTGAAACTTATTTTGTTCTGTTTTGTCGGTACAATAGTGAAACTTGTAGTAATGTACCCAGTAATTCATATTTATTGTCATGCTGATAAAATTAAAGAGTTTGTGGGCAGATTGTCAATTTTTTGTGTTTGTGTCATGAATTATCCTTAGAATGCATTACTCGCAATTCTTTCATTGTTTTCAGTATTATTATATTAATGTATACATGTATGGTGCAGCAATACAAGTTTTGTTGTCTCAAACATTTCATAAATAACATGAGAATATTTTGCCACCCAAAAGTAGAGACCAAAGAAAGTGTAGAAATAGTGTTATTAGCTTGAGATACACTTGAAAACAGAACACTTAAATAACTACATGGCTACACAAAATATCTATGCATATACACGAAAACTTCGCAAAAAACTTTCCAACGCGCACACGTAAACACTTCTCTGAAAGGCCAAACCGGAAATGCTACACAGCCGAGCAACCTGTTAACCGACCCATTTGAGAATATTACCGTTTGGTAAAAAAGAGGTGAATAGAATTTTAAAAAATCATGCTATTTACAAGCTGCCCTACGCAGATGGGGCAATCAATAGGATCTGTACTGGCGGCTGGCGGGCCAGGTTGGCTCGCCCGTCCTGCCTCTGCGGCGAGGGCCTCACTCCTGACCATGCGGTCTTGGATTGTGTGGCCTTCGCCGCCGAATGTACAGATCTTAGAACTGCATATCCGGGAGCCTCGTCTCTACAGGCTATACTTGAAACTGCTGATGTTAACACTATTGCCAAGATAACAAATATTGTGAACCTTTATATTTTTACAAAGTTAATATAAATAATATTTTATAGAAGTACAATAGTTTAATTCAGTATAGCGGTGAGCATTGCTGGCCCTGATCCGCGTTTGTCTTGGTCTTATCTGGACCGTTAGTATGTACATATTCTTAGTAATTTTAACGATTGAAATTTTTATCAGGTGGTCCTGAAATTTTAATTTTCTTTTAAATTTTTTTTGTAATAAAATAGCGAATATATTGTATATAAATGGACCGAGGTTTTCGGGGTGAGAGACTAAATCAAAATTTATAGGTGAGATAACAATTTTTAACTACAGTTTTTAATACTTGATCTATTTGTATGTGCAGCGTTAACTAAAGATTATAAAAGCTAGTCCCCGATCACTGTATAGTGCCAGCGGGACGTTAAAATGGAGATAATGAATGAATGAATGTCAAGCCAAGAGAGACAGGACTTGTAACTTGATGCGGCATGTACAGCTCAGCCCGGAGGTGAATCGCGACTTAAGTCACAAACAATGGACAAGTGTGCTTGCGGATGATAGTGCACACAGGCGCCCGCATGCGTAACGCACCTCTAAGTGTGGGGTGGAAGAGAGAATAGGAGAAATCAATTCCAGTGAGAAGTAAAAGTTCACCTCTCCTGCGATCTTCTCCGCAGTCCCAACTTGACCCCGGTTGGTTAGTTCGGGTTTAACGTCCACAGCACCGAGGTGATCATGGACGGCCCTGACTGGCGGTTATGGGGGACAGGGAAATCTATTGCCTATAGAGTACGACCTGAACACTAATCAACTCAGGCGCACTGCAACTGTGCCACTTTGATTTACCAGGACCTTTCAACGGACATGCTATTGAACAAATCCGTTCAGTTTTCCCCCTGGATTGTGAGTCCAGCTACCGGGACCGGGACGGGATTCGAACCCACGACCCGGCGATTCCCTTCGCTCTCCTGCTCCGACGTTTAACCGCCTGAGCTATTTACTCGGACTCCCTCCCAACCCCGCCGCTATTTTCACGTAAGCACCTGTAAGAATCACTTATTATCAAAATGTTATCAGCACTGAGAAAAAGGCAACATGTTTAGTTCGCACTGTCAGTAGCTTAACGCCTGCTGTCGTTGCATTGATCCACTGACTTCGCTACCTCACTGCATCACATCGCTGAGTCGGTTCGTTGACGCCGCACGCCGGCACTAACTGAATGACACGCACACACACATCGACGCGCTTTCAGAAGAGAATGCAGGTGACCCGTGTTACTTAGTATAATTATCATGTAGCTATGTAAAGTCAGCCTGCTTTTACACAAACTATAGCAAGACTGAAATTGTACCGTGAAATTCTAGGCGGTTTGTCACCATTTTCTCAAGCCTATCAGTGAAGCGAAACTCATATCACGTAAAATATAAACTTAGGTAAAAATTAATACTTACGTCATGACAAATGGCGTTTGACAAATCAACGACGTGTATGCGGTCCTGCGCCCCTTATAGAACTCGATGACGCATTGGCAAATTGCGAGACTTTTTCAATGGGAGATAACTGAATCCGCAGTCAACATCAGAATCAGGTCAAAGACAAAAGGTAGAGACCATTGACAGCGAGGACAGCGGCTCATGATAGAAGGGACTTTGTGGGATATGAGAGTGGTTCATCCCATCTTGTTGTTTGTTTCCAAAGAGGAAGAAACATGAAGAAAAATGAACGTGTTGAAACTGACACTACTTCGCTGCTGACTATCCTGAAGTCTGTCGGCGCCAGGCCAGCGTCCTCTCATGGCCGGATGGCGGATGCCGGGCGCCCCGGGGCGCCGACTACTCCTAGGCAACGCGGAGAACTTCCCGAGCCCTATTGTGAAAATACGGTAGACTGAAATGGGGCTGGCCTCAGCCGGCCCGTTCAACACCTAGTAGGCGATAACATAGAATTACGTCACGTCTAGCTAGACTAGCGCATTGCTGTTGACCGCAGATCTAGCGCGGCCCACAAGCGCCATCCGGCGTCAGCACGGTGCGTGTGTGTGTGTGTGTGCGTGTGTGTGTGTGTGTGTGTGTGTGAGAGAGAGAGAGAGAGAGAGAGAGAGAGAGAGAGAGAGAGAGAGAGAGAGAGAGAGAGAGAGAGAGAGAGAGAGAGAGAGATTTGAGCCGGCCCGCGTTTGTGGACGGATAGGCTTGAGACTGGACAGGACTATATCGTCTATAAAAGAATTATCTCGAAATCGTTTTTTAAACTGACTTTTTAATTAGTTCACACATTTTTTTAGAAAATGACCATATCACAATAACCAGTTGATCCCCATTTGAGTCCGTAATTTGTCTTATTCTTACTAGATCTTTTGCATATCAGTATCTAGATTAAAGGATGACATTGAATGAGTTCGTTAGCCAGCATTGCCACGTACCTCTTCAACTTTTTTTTACGGATGATAATTTATTTCATTTTTGAAAACTGATTTTCGAACCACGTTTCACTCACCATAGTTGCGTGCCTTTCACGACTCAGACAATGACAATGACGTAAAAGCGTCAAACACGTCAGTGTTGTACAATGTTCCTAATTAACGCAAAGCGGCCGCACGAAAGTCGGTGTTACTGTATATGCGGGTTGAAGCCATGGCGGCTCTCTCAGGCGTGTTCCGGAAATTTGATTACTGAGCCGGAAGACTCAGTGACAGTCTGCGGCAACGCCAGCCCACAGAACGTGTAACTGGCGCCATGCGTGTCAGTGTTTGCGGTCCGCTAGGGTGGAGAGCGATGGATCAGAAAGATTGATAGGGCTCGGGAAGTTCCCCACGTTGCGGCCTAGCAGCGGCGTCGGCGCGTCAGCCGCCACTATGATCGGAGGATAGAACAGGCTTCAGATAGTAGTGTTTCAACACGTTCAGTGAGTTTCTTTACACTTGCAAAATTTGCCGTGCTGAGCCCGGGCCCAGCGCGGGCCGGACCGTTTACATACGTGCTGAATCCGTCAGTGCCGTGCGGCTGAGCCGGCCCTGCTGGGCAGTGCCGCTGACGGCGCCTGGTGCCCGCATTCCATTCTGGTGAATATTTCGCAGAAACTGACACAGCCTTTACCACATCATATTATACACACCTCATTAGCTATTTGCCAAAATGGAAGACAAGTACAGAGGTTGCGTTTGGTCAGAAGAGGAGACAACGATGCTAATTCAAGTATGGCGAGCCTGAATTTCGACCGCTGTTCAGTGCAGAGATAAAAAAAATAAAGAAACTCAAACAGGCCTTCCGTTGTGTCGAAGACAATAATAATAATAATAACACCGTTATTATATAGGCGCTTTTTCTCAATTTTGGGGAAATCGACTCAAAGCGCCGCGCCTGAAACCCAACACACACACTCACGAAACAGACACGGATTTACGCCATTTAAGACAAACACAGTACAAGACAAACGAAGGGCCAGTCAGGTACTGAAGTTACAGAGATTTTTGATCGCTTGTATTTGAAATTTGTAAAGTGGCCTGAGACCGGTACCAAAGTGGGGGGTGGAAGAACCGGAGTACCCGGAGAAAGAACCCCCGACGGTCCGCCCGAATTAACGGTGACACTTATCAGAGGAGAAAAGTCCAACGCCGGAACCCGGTATCGAACCGCGCACCTTTGGCATTGGTGGCAGGCGCCTTAACCACTGCGCCACGGACCGCCCGCAATAGCAACCACAACACACTGGGCGTTTATCGAAAACCATCCTTTCCCGTTTTGGAAATCCTCTTCAGTTTGAATTGTGATGGTGGTGTCACGGGAATGTGTGTCCCATCTATTGCCCCAACAGTGCATTGCGGGAACTCATACTTCTGCTCAAAACCATTTACAACTGATTTGTTGCAAACGTCCCCCTTCAGGAAATTTGACATAAACTGGAAGAAGATAATTATTTTTTACATTAGTAACACTGTGCACTGCCAGAAATAGCAGTATCGCGAGAAACTCCAACCTGAGGTTTCCCACTGTTATAAAATTGGCACCGCTTGCAAACTGATACACGGCGATTGCAACTCGGTGAACATAATAAATGGTCTTGCAAAACTTTGATTGTTACAGTCTTTGCTACGTAGGGTCTAAGTTGTCTGCAAAGCCAGAAAAAAACGTATCTTTAGTCATTCTGAAGTCGACTGACAATCCACTGTCTGTCTGTTTGGTTTCGCAGCACCACACAGAAAGAGCGATCCAAATTAAACAGAGTAGTAAAAACTGCATCGAAAATCATAGGTATCGATTTTCCAGCTTGGAGTCCCTCTTCCACAAAAGAATGCTAAAAAAAAAAAAAAAGAGGCTAGATCCATCTTCCGAGATAATTCCGATCCGGCCCATGAGTTGTTTGAGATGCTGCCATCCGGGTGCCGTTTACACGCACGGTCGTTTTAAAAACAGTTTTTACTCCACCGCAGTGGAGACTTTCAATGATGCAAACAAACGCCAAACCTGACCCATCCGTCCCACTGTTTACTATATTTATACATGAAATGTATATACATTATTGTCCAGCTATCAGCATAATACTTCATCTATGATGCAAGTGACATGTTTTTATATACATAGACCGACTGGTCAGTTTTAACTGTATTATATATGGTCCTTTTAACCATTCTTAATACATTATTAAATAAATTATGACTCGTTTTTAATTGAAAGGGCCGTTGTTGCTGGTGACTTACGGCCTTGGTGCCTGAAGACCTCATTTAGCCAAATAAATTTTATACTTAGCAATCTATGACAGTAAACACTCGTCGAATTAGGATATTTATATATATATAGTGACCCTTGTGTCACTATTTTAAACTGTTTTAGTTTGTACCCCCTCCCCCATTTTTTTTTTTTTTTTTTTTAAATACGTAAATCTTGTTAGTCCCCCATACCCATGTTGGTCGTGAGGACAGTAAATTGGAGTTAATGAATGAATAACACTCAACTTTGAATGTTCCTAATGAAAATCCGGCGGTTGCATGTGAGCCGGCTCGCCCTGAGACTGACCGACTTTGGGATGAAATCGCATCTTGTTCACCACTTTTGGTTATAATTCACTAGTCAAATTGTCCTAGCCGCAGGCTGCCTCAGTCACAGATTAAGAGATAGATCAACCATTTTAGTTTAAGGGTAGTGCCAGAATAGTTTGGCGCCTCAGTGAGGCGCCAAGCTATTCAAGTCTGGCACCGCCACCTTTGAACTATCTGTCACACAGTTTAAAATTAATTTCAAGCGGCAGTATTAATCATGATGGAATGGGTTAAATGTGTAACGGATAAGTTCTCCCGATGAACGTACGTATTATAAATATTATTCAGTAAGCTTGATTTCAGTCTTGCCGTGTACAGAGGTACAGTCGAGCTTTAAAGCTGAGGTGCAATGAGAAAAACCCGCCCAGCGCGTGTTTTAAAAAGACTCTACAGGACCCAGCTTGGGCCCTGTGCCAGCCGCAGGCTACCGTGCCTCTAAGTGGGTCAAATCGGTTAGAAACTCAGTTGACGGTGTTTGCAACTGTGTACGCAGAGCAGGCAAAACCCCCGGGAAAAGACAGGCCACTTCCTGTTGCACGGAAATCCTGTTCATTAGCAGATCGGACAACATCAGACGATTGATGCTTTGACACTTTCGAAACTGACCGGCTGCCACGGAGTTTTTACGCGCTGGGGATGATGGCAGAATGTACGGCAGTACAAACTGTAAGTATGACTCCTGACACTTTGTAGTTGTGAACGAATCTTTTCCACACGTAAATCCAGTCCATGATATTGTACACATAGTGGAGGCGTACATAAAAATAATAAAAAAAAAAAAAAAAAATATATATTAATTATAAAAAAAAATAAAAATAAAAAAAAAAAAAAAAAAAAAAACAAACAAAAAATAAATATAAAAAAACAACTAAAAAAAAAAATAAATAAAAAAAAAACAA